>JACSOB010000093.1:0-399044 GCA_019677175.1 Bombus sylvicola
CAAATCTGGGGGAGGAGGGCCTCTTCCCTTCTTGCGTCGTAGAATCCCATCATCTCCGACTTGGCCGGTGACACGCGTAATTCCAGTTTCTGCATCTCGCATCACGCATGCCACCGCGTCCTCCTCCCGGTCAGGTTGGAAGCAGTCTCGTGCCACCATCGATCCCCGAAGCAAATTACTGTGGAGTACCGTCTGGCGCGAACCACCTCCGTGCCCTGCGGTCTTGGGCTTCGTAGCACCTCTAGTAGGGCAGTGATCCAACGGATTGGTCCCAGCACCGATCCCTGTGGGATCCTCTTTCAACCCTTCTTCTCTCTCACTTGCGCCTTCTGCTGACACAGCCTACCCATCTGTTATTGAGGTAGGCTTTGATCACTCCTGTTAGATGTTTAGGGGGTGCTATTGCTCCTGCAGAGAATTCCATGATCCTGTGCCACAGGATCGAGTTGAACGCGTTGGTGATGTCAACGAGACTGCCAATGCCACCCCCTGGCCGGACGTGAGTCCGTCGTTCTTTCCTCATTTCTCTAATTGCGTCTACGGTGCATCGGCTCCGACGGAATCCCGTATTGCCGGTCATCCCAGCCAGACTCCTTCCTCATGTGTCTCTTAGGCGAGCGGCAATCACCTCTCCAGTAGTTTACCTACTACCTCGGAGACAGATGGGTCTATATCCGGATGGAGAGTCCGGAGGTCTTCCCTCCTTTCTCAGGAGCACAAGCCTTGCCGTCTTCCAAATCCTGGGATATTTTTTCTTCGGCAAGGCATCTGTTGAAAAAGATATCGCAGGCGGGGGCCATCAGATGGAACGTTATGGCCCATATCCGTCCCAGAATGCCGTCAGGTCCCAGGCTACGTTTCGGGAGGGCCATTTTCTTGACCACCTCTCGAAGCTCTTCTTCGGTGATTTCCCCTTCTTCTTCTTCTGTCTCTGAACCCCTCACTCCCGTCCGAGGAAGGCGATGGAGATGTCATTCGCTCTTCCTCCTCCGGGAAGGAGGAGGGAAGCATTCCTTAGTTGTTGTCTCTGCCTCCTGCCTGGGGTAGATTATCGATCACCTTGTCAAGCAGCTCCGGATCCATGCTCTCTCGGTCAGTGGGGGCCCGCTGCTCTTATCTTCCTCATTACTGGCAGTTTTTACGGCCTTCCCCATGGATCTGAATCGACCGATTGCACGAGCTCCTTCCAGGACTGCTCCTTCGAGGATTTGATCTTCCTCTTCAACTCCGTCTTTAGTTGGTTATACTGTGGGTAGAGAGTCTGGAGATCTCCTCCCTCGTCTCTCGTTCGCCTGCGACGTTGTGCCCTGGCATACTCCCTCCTAGCTCTGCCGCACCTTTCTCTGGCTTCGGCAATGTCCGGATTCCACCAGTACACCGGCCTTTTTCCTCCGTTTTTCCTGGAGACGCGTGGCATCGCTGCGTCACATACTCTTCTCATATCCTTGGCCAGATCTTCCGCCTCTTCGTCCACAGTCTTCTGGGCCGTGGCATCACGGGCATCCCAGCTCCAGGCCAGTCCAGCGGCTGTTGCCTCCAGCATGTCTTTATCCAATTCTTTCAAACTCCACCTGTGTTGGGTCGGCTTCGGTCTTCCTTTTCGGGTCCTATCCTTGCGCTGATGTTCCACCTCCATGCACACATAGAGGTGGTCGGACAGCGTCTCTGCCTCCTCTACCACCCTCCAGTTCTTGATTCGAGAGTGTAGTCCTGGTGTGGCCCATGTGAGGTCTACCACAGATGTGCCCCTCCATGCCACACACGTCTGGACGCTGCCCGTGTTTACTAACACTAGGCCCGAACTCGCCGCCCAATCCAACAGCCGCCTTCCCCTCGCAGTGGTTCTCGAGTTTCCCCAAAGCACGGAGTGTGCGTTGAAGTCTCCGAGGACCAGCGTTTGCCGCGGTAGGCATCTCCTAATGCAGCTACCTACCCCGTCCAGGAAGTCCTCAAAGGCCTCCATCCCGCTATTCGGGGAAACATAAACTCCTACCACTGCGATTCCTGCCCACTCGACCGCCACGTATCCTTCTCCTTGGTCGAGCAGCTTGCCGCCTGGACCTGAGTTTAGGTCCCACGTGATCGCCACCTTTCCGCCGGTGTCCTGCGTCCAGTTTGCCTCGACTGGGACCCGGTATGGCTCGGCGATAACTGCGAGGGCTATCCTGTTCTCCCGGATGGTCTGGGAGAGCAGGTCTTGAGCTCGCCTCGCACGCCCCAGGTTGCACTGTAGCACCTTGTGATGGAATTTTACTCCGTCACCATGGCCTCCTCCAGGCCGGTAGTCACTCTTCTGACCGGTATCTCCCGGCCCTCTCTTCTGTTCTTCTTCGTCTTCTTGTTCGTTTTGGGGGGAGCACATGCTATTCCCCCCATTCTATGTCCGGCCGGCGCTCCCAACGCTTCACAGAGCGGGCAGTTAGGTCTGGCAGCCGTGCATGCACGTGCCATGTGCCCCTCCTTACCGCACCTATGGCATAATCCGCTCCTGTCTACGGCTGACGGACATGTGGCCCTCACATGCCCTGTCTCCAGACACCTGTAGCACTGTAGTGGCCTTTTGGGAACCGCCGTTACCTTGGCGTAGGACCAGCCCACAGTTAACTTCCCTATTGCGGCCAATCTTCTGGCCCCAGCCACCGGGCATTTGACCCAGGCTGTACCCAATCCACCTTTCATGACAATAATGTCTCCAACTATAACCTCTTCCGCTTTACACCCGGTTTCGTTGGACACAGCCTGTCTTAGTTCCTCCTTCCCCATCGAAATATCGATGCCCTCCACTTTGATTTCGGCTCTTTTGACCGGAGCCATCACCCTTACCGCCATTGGGTCTAGCACATTAGCTAGCCTGGACGCCAGCATGGTTGCTTTCTCTCTGTTCTTATCGCCAGGCAGCCTAATTATAACTGACCCACTGACTCCCCTCTTCATTTCTATCTTTGTCACCCCAAGCTCTTTTTAGGGGATACGCTCTCTTGCCTTCGCGATGACCTCTGCATAAGAGGTCTTGGCCGCATCCTGCAGTGTTACCGTGACCGCAGAGGATCGCGGGTTGCGAGGCAGTACTCCGGTCTTTCCTGGTGTTCTTTCCCGTCCGTTTCTCCTTTCTCTGGCATACACCGTTAGTGGAGGAAAATCATTCCTTAATTGCCTTATATTCCTGGGCGCCGCACTTGGTACTCCAGCTGGTGGTGGTATCTTGGCTGGGGTGGCCGCTACAGCTGCATAGCTGACCCTCTTCCTCTCCTTTCTGGGCCTCACCAGTACCCATTCTTCCTCTTCCGTCTGTTTCGGGGGAGCTTTTATTTCCACTGTCTCCATTCCGTGGCTTCTCCCCCGCTGTCTGGTTCTGGGGACAGGCTGCGGAACTGTGGGTTGCATGGCACCCTGCCCCAACATTCCCCTCACCTGGGACATGATCTCCCTTGTTATTTGTGGGGCGATCATGTCGACCTTCCTTTCCAGTGCACCCAGACGACGGTTATCGCCCTGGGCTCCCTGGCTCCTCATTTCGCGAAGTTCGCTTGCTCTCTGTGCCCTGTCCTCAGCCAGTTGAGCTCGCAACTCTTCGTTTTCCTTCCTTAGTCTTATTAATTCTTCCTTTAGCAGGTCCATTTCCCCGGACCTGTCATCCCTGCTCCGGTTGTCCCTGAGCGTCCTCCTGTTATGATCTTTCCAGGCCGCTGTGAAGTACGTTGCTGCCGCTTTTAGGTCCCTGATAGAGGTACCTTTCAAGTGGGACGAGTTTCTTGCTACCCAAAGCACCCGTTCCACCTGTCGGGCATGCTCCGCACTTATGTCCGCGTATGAGCTGGACCCGATCTCTTGTAACAGTTTGTCAGGGATCTCTGGTCCGGTTGTTTCTGGGGCCAGTTTCCTCTTTTTTCCCCTGACTGACCTAGAGGATGACGCCCCGGATGCTATTGAGGCGTCTGACTCCTCTTCTTCCGTGGGAGACCCTTGCGCTTTTTTCTTATGTTTGCGCCTTTTGGCTTCCTCCGTCAGAGGAATCCTAAAAGGGTCTCTCCCCTCTTCCTGGGTTTTTTGAGGACTTCCTACCGTCTTTTCTCTTGAAGATTCTATCTCCATATCCTCGGTAGTAGTTCTTTCCCCTTTCTTTCTTTCCTTCCGTTTCTCCTCCTCCTTATTGCGGTCCTTGTTTTCTCCCGCTGCATTTCTGGTACCAGACGCATTAACGCATCCGAGAGCCTGGTGCTCCACTCTCGGGTGGCCGTGGTCGCTTGCTGACGACGCATGGGGGCCCACTTTACAACCTCCCTCTGCACCGGTACTGGGGTATCCCTCCCCTGCACCGTAAACTTTATTCTTTAGTTTTGTATGATCCATGTTTTAAGTTCAATTTATTAATTGCCGCGTCGTCATCATTTTTTCCCGTCCTGGTGCCACTCACTCTTTCGCACCCTACCCCGGACAAGGCCGATGCAGGGTGACAGGGAGCCCCACGAGAAGGTGAGGTGAGTGGTCTTTGGCCGGTATGGGCCCACCAACTTCTCCGAAGTTCACCGCACCGGATCAGCTGACTGACGGGTTTCGAGGAACCGACCAGTCGCCACCCGACTATAGGGAACATCAGATACATCGGGGTTTCCCAGGGCATGGTCCTACGCCCCAAGAACCCATACCCGCCTCCTGCTCCCAACTAAGTGAGGACTACTGTCGTCCTAAGTCTGTACTGTCCGATGGTTGAAGATGAACTAAACTCCCCCGTTCCTGATTCTCTCCTCCCGCCGATTGGATTTCTTCTCTCCTCCGTGCCCTTTCGGCTGGTCCTTTCCTGGGGTTTTTCCTGGCCTCGAGTCATTACGTTTACCGCCCTGAGAGGACATATAATTCGGAATTTCCTAACGAGAGGAATGGGCCTGTCCGTGTCATAAACGGACGGCCAACTAAAATTTCGAACAATACCTGTGTGCCCAAATGAGCCTCGCTGTGCTATATGCAATAAGGAAATATGTGCTATATTTAATCACGTGACGGAGTCACTAGCATGCCCCAGCTATAGGAAAATGTTGAGGCAAAGTAGCCAGGAAAGAAAATATTACTACTTAAATATTAATATTATTACACTTAAAGAAGATACTACAAATTAATCTAAATAGATGCAAGATGGCGCAAGACATGATGTATCAATGCACGATTGAAAATAGGCCGGATATAGTAATTATCTACGCGTACATAGACGATTTCTTAATTGCGTCCGAAAACGAAAAACGACGCCGCGAACACTCGCGGATTTTGTTCAAACGCCTCGACGAATATCGGGTCGTAATAAATCTCGCGAAATGTGAATTCGGCGTCAGCGAAATAAAATTTCTCGGTTACACGGCTGATGACTATATCATCAACAGAATACAGATTAGGTTGTATTAGATTATCCAAAAAGTTTCTATCGTTTTATAAGGAAATAATAGTATAATAATAATATTTTTTATTTTATATTGTTTCATTGAATTATGTCTGATCTACTTTGTTCTACAGTTATTTCTACATATCTTTTTATTCTATTTTTTGTTCTACAGTTAGAACAAAATGGATCAATATATAATACAATATATAATACAAAACAAAAAATGTTGTGCGTCTATTATTTCCTTATAAAACGGAAGAAACTTTTGGGACAACCTAATACGTTTATTTAGACGCTGTCTGATAAGGCGGGATGCGAAGATCGCGGAAAGAACTTTTGGGACAATCTAATAATTCTAACTTTAATATTTTGTTGCATATTCATTTGCATTGTAAAACGACTTCTAAGAGTTTTGGTATACATTCGACTAATTTTCTTTGCAATGAATCTTGTGTTTTGTCCGTTAGGAAAGACCGATTTTTACAAATATTTTGGATGCTTCATGTAAATGAAGTAACAAATGAAGCACAAAAGCACAAAAACTAAATTTATGTTCATGCGGATGCCAATATTGGTTACATACAAACCATTTTGCCATGTTATGGCACTTTCACGATTGAGAAATTAGTCAGACCTAATCTCCCAATAAGTACAAGAATAGTTTCACAGTTGTACCAAAACTTATCACAATCAAACCCTGAAGTTGCAGGATACCATATTTATGCCGACCATTATTTTACTTGTATTCCCTTGGCTGATGCATTATTAAGTATGAAATATCACATAACTGGAACTATTCAAACTAATAGAAAATTTATTCCGAATAATATAAAAAATCGAAAAATTGCGGAAAATGATATCGTTGCCTACAGACGCAGGCATATTACTACTGGCTTGGAGAGACAAACGAATCAATGTTTAGCACTTGTGCTACCACAACTATGAAAAACATCACTAAAAGAACACGAAGAGAAGGAACCAATATAGCGAAGCCAAATGTCGGATAAATTACAATAAATATGAGGTGGTTTAAGGTGTAAGTGCCCAAGAAATGCTCTAGATGTTCAACAATATAGTTTATTTAATAACCAACAGTCAAGAATCAACACTCCACGTTTTTCGACTATGTTTGCTGTTACACTGGACCCTTCGCACTTCCCTGTTCAAGACCTAATGAATCTTTGGACAGATTCTTTTCTTTTCTTGCCCCTCGATATCCGCACTACGCACGCGTTCGTTAGGCGTTCGCGACTGTTGCCACGTGCGTCTTCTTCCAAATATTCGACGGAAGGACCATAGGGATATATTACATTACATGTCGGCCATTAGGCATGTCGGTCTTACGCTTTCATGGTATAGCGCTTTGTGTGGCGAAGCTGTCGGAAAGAGTTCCGTCGTCGAGTGCCGCCACAAATATATGGGCGGTGTCGACAAAGCAGACCAGTATACAGCTACATACTGTTTTATACGAAAGTCCCAAAAATGGCGGCGAAAATTATTTTTTTGCGGATTGGAAATATCAACAATAAATTCTTACTTATTATATAACGCAAGCCTGGAGAAAAAGAATAAAAACAAAGTAACGCATTTGCAATTCGTACGTCGCTTGATGGGTCAATTAATTGGGCATTTTCGTGACGCCGAAAGAAAGACTAAACGGCCTCTTACATGTCATTCGGCGAGATGACATAGAAGGAAGTAAAGATCGTGTGGTATGTTGCAATCGGAAAATCAAAGGTAGAAGAAGAGAATCGATGTACTATTATGCCACTCGTTTGGTTAAACCGGCCCTGGATTCACGCAATTGCTTCGAAAAATACCACACCGTGCAAGAATATGAAAGGAGTCATAAACGTAGCAAAAGTAAGTACGTTTTCCTGGATTTTGACAAAAAATTCTGTTATATTCAAATAAAGTCCTAGTTTTTATAACGCAAATGTTTTCTCACATGGGATTAACACCAATGACTAAACGGATAACAGAAGAATTAAACGAAGTGGAAGTAATACAGTGCATGAAAATACTCTTGAAACCAAGCGAAAACATGAAAAGATCAAATTCCGTACCCGGATTACCTATAGAAATCACACCGATAGAAATCATTTACAAGCACAAAAGATAAAAACAAGAAAAAAGGATAGTAACACGGGGAACCAATCATCCTACAAAGAATTAGTAAATTAAAGTAAAAGATCAACCGCAACGGTGAAAAATTGCTAGCGTTGCTGGAAAAGAAAAAGAACAGCAGAATAACAGAGAAATAAAGAGTGAATATGAAATTAGAAAAGCTTTCCACAACTCCATAAGAAACTACTGTAAAAGTAGAATTAAAAACATATCCAAATCAAAACCCAAAGAACTGGGTTCATCATCGATTAACTGCGTTTTCCGCCCAAACAACCACAACATAGGTGATATACTCTGACACAACCAGAACGGATACAAATAGGAACTCATGAAAGCCGCCATGTACCGTCACACAATTCGGCGAAGACAATTAGATAATCATTATCGATAACCATGAGAAACTAAACATACTAACATAGGGAAATAACCTTTATTGTCTGGATGGCTTTAAGGTATAAGGAGAAATCTTAGGATATTGGCAAAGACGCCTGAATTCCAACTGAAATATTCAGCATATACCGAATGGGAAAAACGGTCAGAGTCTACTTGGGGGTACGTGACTGCTGGGCCGCATGGGCACGCTCCGCGTTACATAGACGAAACCTCGTAAGCATCTCCAAATAAAGGGCCTAAAAAGGCTAATTTGGGAAGTCATAAACTAATCGTCTATACTAAGAGCACGCATTGAAACAGTCCACACACAAAATAGCCACATAAGAATATATCAAGTAACAAGCATAATCGCATAAACAACGAACAAACTGAAGCAACGCATACTAAATTGACAAGCCAGATTTAATTCTATCTAACATTTCCACAAATTAAAATAAGTTAGATCTAACCTTCAAAAATGAACAATAAAAAAAATTATCGAATTTGGTAGCATTGATTTAAAAGAACCTACCTACCATATTTACGCATCTTTCACACATCTACTCCTGCAGCATAATATTTAACAATTGCCTAAGCGCCAACTATTTCTCCATTCTGGAAAACACGAAAGGCAGTAGCATTAAAAAAAGAAGGAAAAGCAACAGTGATCCTGTCAGCTATACCGATGAATTAGACTCTTACCCAACATTAATAAAGTATCCGAATCTATGATAAATAACACTATATACATTGAAAATAACCTAATTCCGGGCACCCAATTTGGCTTCAAATTTAAACATTCAACGATACATGCAATTACAAAATTCATCATATATCTCTTGGGCAAGAGACGAGCGTGATTGCGTCGAAGCGGTGTTCATAGATTTAGAGAGGGCATTCAACACATTCAGGCTGGATTTCTTTCTTTAAGCTCGAAAAAAGAGCTTTCCACACAACGTAATAAAAATAATTTGGAAATCACAAATTAATATATGCAAATTCAAAACAATTCTATTCGGGTCGTACATTTCCAAAATATCAGATGTAAAAAAAATATTCCGCCTACACGAGATCTACGATACAATAGCAACAATAGCAAGCAGGAAAGCCAAATTGGTTCGAATGTAAGTGTCTGAGATCATACTCAATATATATTTAGCCATTACATACCATTTATAGGTTTTAGACATTTTTTGTACAGTAATATCGAATAACAACACCAGTTATTTCAGCCAACGCTCATACCACATTCAGTACACTCGTTCTCGCACTCTTCTCCTGAAGAAAGGAGAAACAATATTGTAGAAAAGTACCACTTTTGTAGCGACTTAAATTCAATCATTAACTGTAATGTTAAAAATGTAAATCCGGCACAAAATATTGTATGGCTACGTCATACCGTCGCGTAACGGTTCTTTTGCCAAAACCACATTCAAACTGAAATTCTTTCTTTATTGAGAATATACACGTGTAATATATATTTTCTCGAGCAATAAATGTTATATATATGTCGGGTTCACATTATGATTAGGGTTAGGGTCTTCATTTGGATTAGACATTATTGTTATGCAATAGAGGAGATATTTACTAGTGCAAATATCAATTCAATTTCTATGTTGGTGGTTATAGAAGGATGCTAGCAGCCCTTGAGGGAAAGTTGCTTTCTAATGCTTTACGCTTCACTCACTCTCTCGTTGTCATTACTTGAATACAAACAAAGTATAGTATTTTTCCCTAATCTTCCAAAAGAACAAAAATTATCTTTAATAGGGATACGTTACAATTTATAATCGTACGTCTATTACAATCTATTGTTCTTATTTTAAAACAAACAGAAATACATACCTTATCCAAACATCGTGATCGCGACATTTCATCAACAAGTGACGGTTATTATATCAACTGAAATGTTGTGGTATACTTACTTAGCACGCGAGATAACAAGTCATCTGGTGGTACCAATTGATATCTACTTTGATTTTGTGCATTTCATAGTAAAAGATCATTTGCATTTATATATTAACCAAAATATAATATAATCTTGAACCTAAATTTACTAATTGTGGATATTTATTGACAGATAGTAATTTAAAAATTCATATCCATACTCATTCTTATTTTGCACATTTTTTTGTTTTGAGAGGAGAGAAGAATGCAGTTACGCATAACTAGGTACGCTAGCGCGCGCCTGGATTATGCGGGGCTCGGTAAGATGATAGCACCTCTACCCACTAAAAACCCCTCCTCTGTCTCTCTCCTCTATCGGTACAAGAACTAACCCTGGAACATTACTTCAGGCATTACTTCAGGGTTGGTCTTCTTACTGAGTGTACCTCTCATCTTATTATGATCTTCTTCTAGTTAATCCTCTCCTTCTTCTCTCCATGTTCCTTTCCTTATCTTGTCTATCTGATTGAGCTATCATTATCTTTCGGCAAAGCCCTTGGAATCTAGCCCAGTTCTCCTCGCTATTGACGACCACGTCGATTACGTTATTGGTTGCCAGTATTTCGCCTACGTAATTATCCAACAATGTTCTTCCATTGTCCCATCTGGGGCAATTGAACAACGCATGCTCTACATCTTCATCTTCGGCATCACAATCCCAGCATTTTGGGTGTGTCTCTTTCCTAATCGTTCTCCATTAAAAATGCAGGCGTCGTCAATCAGCTTCCTGGTCTAATTATCCTCTCTGCAATAGAGCTACTCTTCCCTTCATATTTTCTTCGATCACTATCGACATCTTCGGAATGTTCTTGTTTTTCCGTATTGCTAGGGCTTTGACTCATATCGGTGTGGCATAAAACACCACCGACTCCCGCACTCCGTAATAGTTTCCTAACTGAGTCGGTGGGCCCATTGACGTTCGGAAACGATGTCCTAATCGCTCCTATTAGGGTATCAACCATGACACAGACTTTTCCTAGATGTAATGAGAATTTTCTATTATTGTCCTATTGCACCCCAAGATACCTAATCTCCTGTTTAGTCATCAACAGGTAGTTGCCCATATTGATGTCCATGACCTTGTGATACGATTTCCGGGAAGTAGAATCACCTCCGTCTTGTCTTGAGCTAATTTCAATCCAGTTTCGGTACACCACCGAGTGACCGTTAGTTTGGAATAGTTCTTCTTGGTTCTATAAAAACATCTGTGATATTGTGATTTATTTCCAGCAAGCATATCCTGAGCTCATAATGTTCTGATATTATACGTTGCAGATGAAAAACTTTACCAGCGTCATTAGGAATAAAGATAACTCAACTGGGCTATCTCTTTGACGAGGAGTGTAATAGTTGAAACTGATGCTTTTGTATCAACTTTCAATTTGATCTTGTTAAGGGAAACTGCTGTATTCGAAATTTTAAGCAAAATTGACCTTCTTTCCCTCTACGCTGTAGCTCGTTTCGTTCTTCCATTATAATTTTTTCCACGATTTTCAGGGTTATTATTGAAATTATTAATTACCTAGCACTCTATTAATTTTTTCCCCAATTTTTTTGGTTTAAGACATTTTTTATGAAAAGAATTTTTTTTTTACATAAGCATATATATTTTTACGCGGGACTATTCAAGTATGTCAGATTTTTCTGCATACGCTGAAAAATAACAAAAAAGTGCATTTTATATTGTCCGAAATTTTTTTGTACAGTTCCTATATCTACTCCGGCAATTTCTGATGTTGTATCTGGATATTCAAAAAATTTTCAGGCGGTATTGCCATTATTATTCGACTCCAGAGACTATGAGAACCCTTTCCTCGTTTTTAATTACGATGTCGGGCTTATATAGGTTACCCTCCACTTTGAGCGTAGGCTCAATGAACACTTCATTATTTTTCCTCAAATTGTCGGCAAGGATCGTTTTTGCTTCATCGTGCCGCTTGATCCTCAGGCCCTTGGTGTATTGGCACAGCCCGAGTATATGTCCAAGGGTCTCGGGCTGGGCTCGACATTTTCTACAGGCTACATCTATGTTCTTGTCGGCCCGTGCCAATACTGTTTTAGTGCCAAATGTATTTGTCCTGAGTTTCAGGGCATCGATAAACCTGGATGGCTTGAGCAGTTCGTACTCCCTAAGCCATATGTTGCCAGTCTTGTTCCTAGAGAAGTCGAGAACACCCTGTCCCTGACTTCTCAATTCGGCCCATTGTTTGATGTGGGCTGCTTTTAGTATCTTTCTTGCTTTTTCAATGTCCTCTATTGAGGCTGGCCAATTAATTCGCAGGGAATTGGCGATTCTTTTTAATTTTAATTCGCCGTGCTCGTCAACCAAGCCGGAAACCGCTGGATCATTAGAGTGCTTCATTTTAATTGCGTTTTTAAGGGTGCCGAGTTTAATAATGTGCTCGAATCTCGGCAACCCCAGCCCCCAACTTTTAGGGGCATAAAAGAAGCCTGTGGCAGTTGAAGGCACTAGATGAAAAATTTCCTTGATTTCCTGCCTGACCTCGCTATCCAGCAATCTTAGGACGCAGTCGCCTGGCGGATTCACAAGCAAATGGTATATATATCTGGGGAATATGTACTTTGTTATTAAATCCAGCTTCTGGCATGGCTTGAGTGAGAGCTTTCTGACTCTCCTCATCACACCCAGAAGCTCAGGCACAATTATGCCACAGTGGATGCCCTTCCAAGGCCCCATTTTGGCGCCTAAGTATCTGAAGGCCTCGCCGGGATCAACAGTTGGGATGATGTTTTCCCCAATTTTGAGCTCTGGATCTTTTACGAACCAGGTGTCTCTCTTTGAGACTATCTGAAAAGCTTGGCTTTTCTCCCGAGAGATGTTCATACCGAGGCCATTCAAATACTGACAGAGCAAGTCCACCTGGCACTGTGCTTCCCCATCGTCAGCGCCAAGCAGCACTACGTCGTCTGCGAAAGCCAGGACAGGAATCTTTCTTGTTTTGTTAATGTTTATGCCACTGGTCTTCTCTTGTATCAACTCGAGCAGCGGCTCCAAGCACAGGTTAAAGAGCAACGGCGACAGGGGGTCACCCTGCTTGACTCCCCTAAGCATTTCGATCTTAACCCCCATGTTGTTTCTTGTTTTAATCGTTGTATAACTACCTTGATACATGTTCTGTATTAATTTTACAATGGGGGCCGGCACTCCCTTCCTCGCCAGGCAAGGTTCAATTGCCGAGTGGGGCACTGAGTCAAATGCTTTGGAGATATCCACAATAGTGAATATCCCCCCCTTTTCTTTTTTGCTATAATCCAAGGCAGCGCTCAACAGTTCTATATTTATCTTGCAACCGCTTTCGGCGGTGAATCCTTTCTGCCTTGGATTGAACGTTATGCCCCCTCTTATCCTCCCGTCTATGATAGAGGAGAATATACGACCGAGAATGGGACCTATAGTTATAGGTCTCCAGTTCTCGACCAGGCTGCTGGTCTTATTTACTTTTGGTATTAGAGTTGTTCTATTTTCCTTCCAAGCGGAAGGAAAATAAGAAATATAACATAACATATTGAATAATTTGGCTAATATTATAGGCAGGCCTGGGATCAGAAGGTGATCCTTCTGAAACCCATCCGGTCCTGCCGCAGCCTTCTTTCTGATTCTTTTAATTTTCTCCTCCACATCCTCAACAGCAATAGGCGGGAAGATCTCGCATAAGGACAGCTCGGGGGCTCTATTTCCTGGGACTGGGGCATTAGTAGGTCCAATCCGGCCCCATAAGTCCTCGTAGAGCCTCCTCACTTCCGCGGCATCAGGTGGATCCCTTGCCGGCTGGAGGAAGGCCTGATCGTTGTTCACGACAACATCGGCCAACCTCTTAGGATTTTCCAGGAACAATTCCTGGCAACGTGCAAATGAGTATCTTTTTTTGGCATTTTTCCTGTTTCTTTTGTTTTGTCGTATAATAGGCTTTCTCTTTTTAACATTTATATCCTTGTCCTTATTATATAATTCAATAGCTCCATAGAGCGTTTTTAAGAATTCATTAATGCCACTCCCAAGGGCTTCCCTATTTCCCTTGAGAGTACCCCAGACTGTCATCAACCGAGTGTGAACCCACCTTACAACAGGTGGTACCTCGGTTTGTATCTCAATGGCTCGCTCCAACTGGAGCTTCCATTCGTCAATATCTCCATTGATTCCAGGCTCTTCGAAATGCGCATTGCCTGGATCAACGGGATCGCACCCTCCCTCTGTCACCTGGGTGGCCTCCTGAGAGCTAGGGTCCTCTTCGATCAATTTCTTTCTTTGATATTTTATTTGGTCTATGGTCTTATTTGTGAGGACCTCGCTGATCTTTTTATTTATGTATCTGTGATCCTTATAAGTTTCACAGAGCTCTCTCAGGAGGGCCAACTCCTGAAACGTCCATTTACTTTTTGGGGGGTCCGTTCCCCTTCTTTTGACGTTTCTCACGGCAGGGTGCGCATGCCGCTCGTGGGTAGACAGCCCTCTTTGTGTCGGAAAGCTTCTGGGGCAGGCCTCGCACTTATAAGGGCCTTCAGATATTTCGCTTGGGCCACTGCAATGCGGCAGATGGCATTGGGCCCCATGAAGCTTGGAGAAGCCCTTACCACAATCATGGCATCTCCATTGAATGCGGGCTGTTACGTGATGTTGCTCCAGGTGCTTTCCCAAGTCTGATAATGATAAAAAGAAGAGGTTAATTCCCCCCTCCTGACAGACCGGGCAAGCAACCTGAGTACCCACGATCGGTACCATTACATCAAAATTCATGTCCTTGGACAAAGCCAGGTCGTCAACGATAGTCCCCTCCAGAGCGGAAGAATCCGCCACGGCGCCTCCGGGACTGAGAGACGCCGCGTCCGAGGCTCGATTGATGTTACTCAATGTGGGCGTTCAGTGTGTGAGAATCAAAAACTTAATGTCCAAATCATGTCCAAATCATGACCTTTGCCGAACCAGTCGTTACCAATGAATCCATCCAAAGGAACGAGTTCCTTATTGTTAGTTCACTTCTTCTTTCACGGCGGCAAGCCACCGTTGAATCGGCAAGCCGATTGTTGTTTAAACTTTCGCTCCTTCTTCGTCTCTCTCCATTTAGCCATACTCATCGCATCCGGGGGGATTTACACCCCACGCCGATGCGAGCGGAGTATGTTACCGGCGGTACCACGAGGAGGTAGAAGTGAGACTTGAGCAGGTTGAACCGAAGTTCCCCTGCCCCTGAGCAACTACAACACCTCCCAGGACTCACAGCATACCGTTAATAAGCGGTAAGCCGCTGCCCTTAAGAGAGTCATTAATTAATGCACGTCACTAATTAGATGACGAGGCATTTGGCTATGCTCTGTGGAACCTTGCAAAATTCAACAAGGTCCATATTTCCGAGGTACCCCCTCGTAGGGATTTAAAATTAGCACATTTGCCATGTAATCAAAGATTACGGCAAATTCAATAAATAGGACATTCACGAGTATAAATATGATCTATATAAGTTCTTATTTACAATTTCTGATGATAAATAAATAAATAAATAATACACATATAATTAAAATTTTCAAACTTCTGGGTCAAACTTATTCATCCATAAAAATGTTACACAGCTCTATAGAGCTTCTCAATACGTTCATAACTAGTGTTTTTATTGTTTGGTTGCCAATATTCATTAGTCTGAGGTTTCTCTCCGTAAAAGGAGTCACTGCACCACGACTGCCCAAGACCACAGGCAATACTTGTCCCCAGCTGACATTAAATTTAGCCTTTAGATAATTCACGCACGGTTGATATTTCTCGATTTTTTCTTTTTCCGCTTTGGAAAGGTAGTCCTTGTTCTCATAGCGGACGGTAACGTCGACTATAAGCACCCTTTCCTCGTTTTTCACTACGAGGTCGGGCTTATACAGGACACCATCCACTCTGATCGTTGGCTCAATAAATACCTCATTTTTCTTTTTGAGGTTTTCAGCTAGGGTCATCTTGGCCTCATCATGCCGCTTAATCCTTAGGCCCTTAGTGTATTGGCACAGCCCGAGTATGTGTCCAAGGGTCTCGGGCTGGGCTCGACATTTCCTACAGGTGACATCTATGTTTTTGTCGGCCCGTGCCAATACTGCTCTTGTTCCGAAAGTGTTGGTCCTAAGTTTAAGGGCATCTATGAACC
This sequence comes from Bombus sylvicola, assembly GCA_019677175.1. NCBI lineage: Eukaryota > Metazoa > Arthropoda > Insecta > Hymenoptera > Apidae > Bombus > Bombus sylvicola. The sequence goes on from JACSOB010000093.1 coordinate 15,961, forward strand.
TGGATGGCTTGAGCAGACTGTGGTCCGTGAGCCACACGTTGCCAAGTCGGTTCCTAGAGAAGTCAAGAACACCTTGTCCCTGACTTCTCAAATCTGCCCATTGTCTGATGTGGGCTGCTTTTAACGATTTTCTTGCCTTTTCTATATCCTCTATGGAAGCTGGCCAATTGATTCGCAGGGAATTAGCTATCTTTTTGAGCTTCTGTTCGCCGTGCTCGTCAATCAGCCCGGAAACCGCTGGGTCGATCGAGTTTTTCATTTTAATTGAACTTTTGAGGGTGCCGAGTTTAATGATATGCTCGAATCTCGGCAACCCTAGCCCCCCCAACTTTTAGGGGCATAAAAGAAGCCAGTGGCAGTCGAAGGCACAAGATGGAAAATCGCCTTTACTTCCTGCCTGATTTCGCTATCCAGCAATCTTAGGACGCAGTCGCCCGGCGGGTTCACGAGTAAATGGTAAATGTATTTAGGGAGTATATATTTAGTGATCAAATCTAGCTTCTGGCATGGCTTGAGCGAGAGTTTTCTTACTCTCCTCACCACGCTCAGAAGCTCGGGCACAATTATGCCACAGTGGACACCCCTCCAAGGCCCCATTTTGGCGCCTAAGTATCTGAAAGCCTCGTCGGGATCAACAGTCGGGATGGTATTATTTCCCCCAAGCTTAATCTTAGGTTCTTGAACGAACCAGGTGTCTCTCTTGGAGACGATTTGAAATATCTGGCTTTTATCCCGGGAGATGGTCATACCGAGGCCATCCAAATACTCTTTAAGTGTGTCCACTTGACATTGCGCTTCTCCCTCGTCTGCGCCGAGCAGCACCACGTCGTCAGCGAAAGCCAGGACAGGAACTTTTCTGTTTTCATTGACGTTAATGCCACTGGTCCGATTTTCGATCAATTCCAGCAGCGGCTCCAAGCATAGGTTGAAGAGCAACGGTGACAGGGGGTCACCCTGCTTGACTCCCCTGAGAATGTTGATCTCAACCCCCATGTTATCTCTTGTTTTGATTCTTGTATTAATACCTTTGTACATATTTATAACCAGGCTTCTGATGGGGGCCGGCACTCCCTTCCTCGCCAGGCAAGGTTCAATTGCCGAGTGGGGCACTGTATCGAAGGCCTTGGAAATATCCACTATTGTGAATACTCCACCCTTTTCTTTCTTACTGTGATCCAAGGCAGCGCTCAACAGTTCTATATTTATTTTACAGCCACTTTCGGCCGTAAAACCTTTCTGCCTTGGATTTAATACAATGCCCCCTCTTATCCTCCCGTCTATAATGGAGGAGAAAATTCGGCCGAGAATGGGACCAATGGTTATAGGCCTCCAATTCTCGACTAGGCTGCTTGGTTTGTTTGCTTTAGGGATAAGTGTTGTTCGGTTTTCCTTCCATGCGGAAGGAAAACAAGATATATAACAACACATGTTATATAGTTTAGCTAGGATGGTAGGCAGGCCAGGAATCGAAAGATGGTCTTTTTGAAAGCCGTCTGGTCCTGCCGCAGCCTTCTTTCTTATTTTCTTAATTTTCTCCGCCACATCCATATCAACAATAGGCGGGAAGACTTCACACAGGGACAGCTCGGAGGCCCTACGTCCTGGGATCGGGGCGTCGGCAGGACCTGCCTGGCCCCACAGATCCTCATAGAGCCTCCTAACTTCCGCGGCATCAGGTGGATCCCTTGCCGGATGGAGGAAGGCCTGATCATTATTTACTACTGCATCAGCCAACCTCCTAGGATTTTCCAGGAACAACTCCTGGCAACGTGCGAATGAATACCTCTTTTTGGCATTCCTTCTTTTCTTTTTGTTCTGGTGACCAATCCTTTTATTATTTAAATTTTTATTTTCTTTCACTAGATTTTTATCTTTATTATATTCTGTAATTACTCTATAGAGCGTTTGGATGAACTCATTTATTCCGCTCTCAAGGGCTTCCCTATTTCCCTTGAGAGAGACCCAGATGTTCATCAACCGAATGTGAACCCACCTTAAAACAGGTGGCACCTCGGTTTGCTTCTCTATTGCTTGCTCCATCTGGAGCTTCCACTCCTCAAAGTCTCCGCTGATTCCAGGCTCTTCGAAACACGCATTGCCTGGATCAACGGGATCACACCCTCCCTCTGTCGCCTGGGTGGCCTCCTGAGCGTCCTCCAGCTTTTTCCTCTGGTATTTGATTTGGTCTATAGTCTTGCTGGTGAGGATCTCATTTATCTTAACATTTATGTTTCTGTGGCCCTTATAGGTCTCACAGAGCTCTCTGAGGAGGGCCAACTCCTGGAACGTCCATCTCTTTCCTGGGGGGTCCGCTCCCCTTCTTTTGACGTTCCTAACGGCAGGGTGCGCATGCCGCTCGTGGGTAGACAGCCCTCTCTGCGACCCAAAACTCCTGGGGCAGGCCTCACATTTGTAAGGTCCTTTAGGTTTTTCGATTGGGCCACCACCGCAATGCGGCTTAAGAGAGTCATAGTTACTCCCGCCGTTTACCCGCGCTTTTTTGAATTTCTTCACGTTGACATTCAGAGCACTGGGCAGAAATCATGGCATGGCTCTAGGTCGTCTGACTGCCATGCTTCTCCATCGTCTTATCCTGCAAGGGTGAGAGTTTTTCTTTCTCTCCCTTTCCGCTCGCTCCTTCGCGAGCATAACTCGCTCGCAGAAGAGGCGGACGGCCTCGTATTCCTGTGGCCCTCTCAACATCGCCTCTACAATCGCTGGGGGGGGGAGGGGTCAATGTTCCTCCTATGGCGTGTCGCAGAGTGTAGCGGGGCAGCTCCCACGCCGGACAGAGCTCCAGGGTGTGCTGCGCCGTGGCCCTGCCCTCTCCGCAGTGGTGGCAGATGTCTGTCGTCTCTCCTCCGATTCTCTTCAGGAACTCGCCAAACACGCCGTGTCCGGTAAGCACCTGAGTCATTCTGAATGTGAGCGTCCCTCGTTGATCAGCTGGGATCGCCACCGCTCTCACGTGTCCTCCTCAGCGGTTCCTATATCGTTTGAAGCCGCCTGCTCGGTCAGATCTTCTCCCGGATGCCATACTCTTTGGTGGGTGGTGTATCTCCGTTTGAGCGCACGGAGCTCCCACGGTGGAGACGCGGCTAGAGCGGTCGCCGACGCGCGGGACACCGTCCGGTATCCCCTAATGATTCTGATAGCGGTTACCCTGTGCAGCCTCCTCAGGAGCAGGATGCTGCGACGACTCGCCATCAGGTCTTCCGCCCATACCGGGGCCGCGTACATCACTCGGGATCGAACGACGCCCTCGTAAAGTCGGCGCACCGCATCTCCCGCCCCGCCTATGTTCGGTAACAGGCCGCACAAGTCATTAGCAGCCACCGACACTTTCGGAATCAGGGGACTAGCGCCTACCGAGGAGGGCACTGCCTGACGCAGTCGCCAACCCCGTCCAGGAACTCCTCGAACGCTGCCCTTTCGCTGATGGGTGACACGTACACGCCCACCACCACCATTCCTGTCCACTCGACCGCGACGTATCCATTGCGGCGCTCCAGTGGGACTCCGTTGGTGATCGCTCCCGGCGTTGATGTCATGGCGACAGAGACCATTTCTTCCGTGTCTCCGGCCAAGTTCGGAGCATCCAGAACTCTGTATGGTTCTGCTACTACTGCTCGGGCGACCGTGCTCTCCCGGATGGTTTGGTAGAGTAGGTCTTGCGCCTGTCCTCTCCAAGTTGGTCTGAAGGATGCGCATCCTTCTATCATCCTAATTCTCTCAAGTCATTGCTCCCATGGCTTCCTCCGCGCCAGCCTCCTTGCTCGCGGGATTAGGGTCGGGGGTTCCCTGCGGCGACGAGCCTTCTTTGTTGCCACTTGCGACCGCAGATCCGCGGGTGATTCCTCGTGTTTCCTTCTTCGGCGAGGGCAGGCACTTCGGGTTCACGGTAGTGCATCCTTTGGCATGGTATCCCGAGTCTCAAAACTCCAATTAAATCGTTTCATAACAATGAAATAAAAAAAAATATGAAAACTTCGTTTTTCTTATTCTGGAAATTTATGAATAATTGCGTTATCAATTAACAGATCAAAGAAAACACCGGAAACTGCTTCCAGTGATCAGTTCTGCGAAGTAGTGGGGATAACTCGTATCCACTTAAAATTTGAAGGGACAAATTCTCGACTGTCTGAGCGACGTTTACTTCGACAGGACTATCAATTGTCGTTTGCACGTTGCATTAATTTCTCTAATGTAATTACGCGTACCTTTAACTGTAACTCAGTTCTTTCGGCACTTAACGAGAGAGCCGAAAATTTCGTCGTTTTGAAGTTTGACGATCTCGATAATGGTTGCTTGCGTAATTTCGTGGTCTTGATAAGGATGGATTACCTACAATTAATATGCCTAAAAATAATTACAGACATTGTGAAATATGCCCACCTTGATATTCAATACATTTATTATTTCTTCTTAACATGTTTCTAAAGACGCTTAATAATACCTCTTCACTTATTTGTAACACACGCCTTTCGATATTCTCTTCAGCGCTTTCGATTTGTACACATCAGTCTCTAACACCCCACAGAGAAAGAAATTCGGAGATGTTAAATCGGTATATCAATCGTATAGGCCATAATACATCATTGGATGCCTATTAGACGTGGATATCCTGTTATTATCTTATTATTGCTTCGATAGCTGCAGTATGCAGAATGTTTGTCAGACGTGGTTATCCTATTACTACTTTCCGAGTCTGTAACATCAGCAACATCTTTCGTGCTCCATCAATTGATCATTTCCGCAATATAGCGCACCATACACTAATCTTAGTCGTATGCATTGGTACCTCCCAAATTACTCCAAGATTGGTAGTGGTACATGTTCGGCTATTCTACCAGTTGATATGTCTATCTAGATGGAACCATATCTTGTCGCAGAGAAAAATGACATATCTAAAACATGGCGATTTTTTCTTATAGAAATACTGGGAATCACCGATAACAGCGAATAGTTGCTTTTTAGTTATTTCGCACTATCGGCGTTTAGTTTCATAACCGATATGTAAGTAGTTGCATAACAGATATGTAAGTAGTCTAGAATATATATTATCGTAAATTTTCATATCCGGGAGACCCTTAATGAAAAACAAACGAATAATATATGATAGTTTCAGTGATACGAGCAGGAAATATGATGGAGGCAATACAGAGTCATTTGAAATTACTATTGAGTTGCCCGGAGAATTCATTCCGATTTTCATTTCGATTCTATATACATTTGTTGAATTATACAAGTGCCATTTTCTTCCACAACCTTTCTTCATCTTTCACGCAACTTAAATATTCTATTCTTCCAGAACTTCTAGGATTTACAGCGATAAACTTTTCAATATGAAATAAAAAAAGCGATGGTTCTCTTGATGAAGATTGTGATAATTCTCATAATAGATATTTAGAGAGAAGCAAACATTGATCTGTTTTACGTAATTTTACCGGAAAGGAAGGACTGATATAATATGAATAGTATAAATAATATAAATATTAAAAAGGAAAAGTAAACAATTTTTGACGTCCGACAATTTAATAAGAGGTGTATCCAACGCTCCTTTTCTCTCGATCTGTTTGGCAATTATTTTATTCACTAATTTTTCGAGAGCTTCAAATATGATTTCACTGCGCTCAAGATTGTCAATAGACAACGTGCATAGAAAACGCTGATGCCACATAGTCAAAAAGGCTTTAAGTGAAAACATACATGCCTCTATAAAAACTGCAATTGCTCACGAATACAGTTTCGATTTGGATTTGAGAACCCTATAAGATATCATTTTAAACTATACTAAATATATAGAGCACGCTGTCCCACGTATCTAACAGATATCTGTAAAATGTCGGGCCTACTAAATTAAACTCAACATTGGTTTATAGTAGTAAATCTAGGTATCAGAAATTTGCACCATATGAAGAAAGTTCATCGAACTCGGTGTCTTTATTACCGTTACGAAACATATATACTCTATTAGGAAAATTCTTAAGATGATAATGCTTGAAGGAAAACACGTCAGGATCGCTGTCTTTCAAACCTATTCAATGAGTAAGTGACGAATGAAGATGCGTATTAAAGTTATGTTCACGTATCCGTAAAGTGGTGCGACGTTCGGACAAGTTTGTTCGATGAAGATCAGTTACGTACTCTGTTCGCGGGTGAAGAAATGAGCGCCTAAGTGGTTGAAAAAGAAAGGGGAAATAAGGAGAATACAAAGAATTGATGAATGTAAGGAAGAGAAGCTAAATCTCAAAATAAGGAACAGGAAAAAACAAGCTACTTGCGATGACACCGTTGCTAGTCATCTGTTCTCGATGACAATTTCCTCTGCCACTGCCCTTGTTGAATATTTTAGCAGTTGCAGTATGTTTGAGCATATTATATTATATTTCGATACATACTACCACTTCCACCACTTATTTCTGTAATTATAACTGAAGAATAAACAGAAGATACTTATCGTAAATTAAATTTAAGCAAGAAGACACTTTTTGCAATGTTAACTCCAAATAGGAAAATATGGATGTCGGGTTGTCATTATGATTAGAAATAGGGGCGCGTAACGAATCTTCTTTTGGATTAGACATTGTTGTTATTAACAACAATGTTCATATTTGTACCAGCAAATATCTTCTCTATTACATAGAGATGATTAATACAGAATTTGACAAGTAATTGTGATAATTAGATACTCGAGATGCTAATGGCAATGATCTTAGGTTCAATAACGAATCCGCGGTCAGCAGGATAGCAAATTTACTTTCCTCCAAAGTCTACGTCTGACTCTTTGATAAAAACGTGACATATTTACTGATAGTAAACACGTTGTTTTACTCACTGATACGAGAGTGTGTCTTTCCGTCGCGATGATGCTGTAGAGGAAAACTATGATGGGGTGTGCCTAAGGACACGAGATCATTGGATTCGTCGAGGAAAGCCTTCGTTCAGAAAGTAAGGGAAATTGGCGTTGCTGCTAATTGGTTAATCTCCATATCGGTGGTTAGAAAAAGATGCTAGCCGCCCTCGAAGGAAAGTTGCTAGTGGGAGATGTCGTTCGCTGAAAAATAGGTCTCCTCTATTTTCTCGTAGTTGGGACAAAGACTGTTTGTCTGTTTGAAGGACTTTAGTTAGCTAAATCTTAAGATTTATAACGGACCCTCGGGCTAGCTGAACATGTACTGCGGAGACGCATCGACGTCTGGCAATCATCTTACTCGAAGAATAGGGTCTGCGTGTGGCGAGCTACGGGACAGAGACCGTTGGAATGTTTACTGTCGGGCGTTACAACTATTTCTATTTCTAACTATTTATTATAAGAGTAAATAGAATTCTATGTAGAAATCATAACGAAACTATAAGACACCTAGGAGTAGAGAAAAGTTATCAAAGTATTGAAGAAAAATATAAAATACCAGGTTTATTGGAAAAGGTAGAGACTTTTATCAAAAATTGCGATACATGTCAAAAGAGGAAGATAACGCGAATCCGACCCAAGGAAATCCCAATCATTTTCGACACATCTTTGCAACCAAACGATAAAATAGCAATGGCTATCATTGGACGATTGGACGATTGGAGATGAAAACGAGGAAATCAATTCATACTTTCGATTCACGGCGAACTGGCGAAATATTCGATATTAGTACTGTGGCGGATCGCTACCAACAGGACGCCGACGGGTCGAGGCATCAACGCGGTCGTAACACCTCTCGGGCGATCCGCGGGTACCAACCTCCAACACCAGAGGGCTACGACGACAACGAGTCTGTCAATCTCGCTAGCGGTCGAATATACGGGCGCATGATACAAATACCGCGCCTAGCGAGACTCCCTCTACGTCTAACACAGGGACTACCGGATATAGCCTTACTGTCGAGTCCACCGGTAGTCCCGGGACGAAATGCGCATTCCCTTTTCACCAGGCAGCAACAACTACCGCAGTACCTTTGAAGACTCAACAGACAGAGTCAATTATTAACGCTCTTTTGAAACACTACATTTATATTTTCTCAGCACTAAGAACAATTTTGACGGATCAAAGATAGAATTTTGTGAGCGAACTAATGACTAAGTATGATGAAGCTTTCAAAATCAAACATATTAAAACCACATCCTTCCACCCTCGATTCAACGGATCCTTAGAAAGAACACATGCTGTAGTGAAAGATTTGATTCGAATTAGTTTACACGATGACAATAGAGAATGGGATGAAGTTTTGAATTTTATTTGTTTAGGACATAATACTTCGATTCACGAAGCCACAGGCTTCTTGCCATTTGAATTAACTTTCGGTAGGAAGGCTAATTTGCCCTCCGCGACAGCCAAAACTACGGGTTTAAGCTATAACGACATGTTTTCACATTGGCAGAAACAATTGAATAAATATTTAAAAATCGTGAGAGATACGGAACTCGGGTCTCGAACGTTCGTTATCTAAGGCACTAACCACCGCGCTGTTGTCACGTCTGTTACGTCGTATGGAGCATCTGCACCCCAGCCAACACTACCTGGCAGCCAGCGGCCCACCTTTTTTTTTTTTTTTTCGTGGAGAAATCCTCATGGACACTCGCCGAAGCGAGTAGTGTCGGACTCTTACCGACTAAAACTCCACGGTGGCCTCCTGACGTGTTGGGGCGCCTCGAGTTCCCTGAGGATTTCCATCGATCGGCGCCCCCGTCTAGTCTCTAAGACTCTTCCTCTGTATATTGTTTAATTATTTATTCCTGTGTGTGACCGCCAGAGGGACCACTCCTCTGGCGTCATTCCCCATCGTTGTTGCTTATTCCGGCGTTATCTCTTCTTCCTCTAGCTGTTCTTGATGGGTGACGAGTTCTTATTCTGTCCCTCTCCGCCCACTCCTTCGCCAGCATAACTCGCTCGCAGAAGTCGCGGACGGCGGCAGCCTTGTGCCCACCCTCAAGAACAGCCTCCACAATGCTTCCCAGGTTGAGTCCATCCCCTGCTTCAGCTCTGAGTATGGATCTTGGTAGCTCCCACGCCGGGCAGACCTCCAGCGTGTGTTGTGCCGTGTCCTCCTCCGTCCCGCAGTGGTGACAAAGGGACGTATTTTCCTTTCCTATCTTCTTCAGGTACTCCCCAAACACCCCGTGACCGGTAAGAATCTGGGTTAACCTGAAGGTAAGTGGAGCTCCTCTCTTCTGTCTCCACCTCTCCCAATGGGGAAGCACGGCGCACGCTGCCCGGTGTGGTCTCTCCCGGACTTCCTGACGCACCTCCGATTCCCACCGTCTCCATATGCGGTCCTGGACCTCCTCCAAGTCAATAGGCTGTGCCACCTCTTCGGGTCCTTGTAGGGTTCTCTTCCTATGTTCATACCTCCCCTTGAGCGCTAGTGCTTGAAGCTCAAAGGGGGGGGGGACGCTGCTAGAACGGTGGCTGATGTGTATGACACCGTCCTATAGCCCCTAATGATCCTGATCGCTGTTCTCCTGTGTAGGCTTCTCAGGAGAGTCTTGAATCGGTTACTCCTGTTAAGATCTTCTGCCCACACAGGAGCGCCGTATAGGACCCGAGAGCGCACCACTCCTTCGTACAGTTGACGCACTCCTGTACTTCCTCCTCCCAGGTTCGGTAGCAATCCACAGAGGGCATTAGCTGTTCGTGCGACCTTCGGCACTAGTTGTTGGAAATGTGGCTCGAAGGTCCATTGCTCGTCGATGGTGAGTCCCAGATATTTCATAGTCTTCCTCACCATCACTCTGCCTCCGCCGACGTCTATACTCAAATCTGGGGGAGGAGGGCCTCTTCTTCTTGCGTCATAGAACCCTATCATTTCTGACTTGGCCGGTGACACGTGTAAATCCAGCTTTCGTATTTCCCTCATCACACATGCCACCGCGTCCTCGGTCAGGTTGGCAGTCTCGTGCCACCATCGATCCCCGGCAATTACCAGAGTGTCGTCTGCGTAGCAGACCACATCTGTACCCTGCGGTCTTGGACTTCGTAACACCCTGTCGTAAGCGGTGATCCAGAGGATTGGTCCCAGTACTGATCCCTGTGGGACTCCTCTTTCAACTCTTCTTCTTTCGTTTCCTCTTCTGCTATCATAGCCTACCCATCTATCACTGAGGTAGGCTTGGATCACTCCTACTAGATGTTTAGGGGTGTTATTGTCCCGCAAGGATTCCATGATCCTGTGCCACGGGATCGTATTGAACGCGTTGGTGATGTCCAACGAGACTGCCAATGCCACTCCCTGGCCGGACGTGAGGTCCGTCGTTCTTGCTCTCATTTCTTTAATCGCATCCACGGTGCACCGATTCCGGCGGAATCCGTACTGCCGATCGTGCCAGCCAGACTCCCTCCTCATGTGTCTCTCTAGACGAGCGGCAATCACTCTTTCTAGTAATTTGCCCACTTCATCTAGGAGACAGATAGGTCTGTATCCTGATGGCGAGTCCGGAGGTCTTCCTTCCTTCCTCAGGAGCACAAGCCTTGCCGTCTTCCACTTCTTGGGATACTTTCCCTCAGCAAGGCACCTGTTGAAGAGGTATCGCAGGCGGGGGGCCATCAGATGGAATATTACGGCCCATATCCGTCCTGGAATGCCGTCAGGTCCCGGAGCTACATTTCGAGAGGCCATTTTCTTGACCGCCTCCCGAAGCTCTTCCTCAGTGATTTCCCCTTCCTCTTCTACTTCTATCTCTGGCTCCCCCTCACCCCCGTCCGAGGAAGGCGATGGAGATGTTATTCGCTCTTCCTCCTCCGGGAATGAGAGGGACGGGAAACATTCCTTGTCTATTATCTCTGCTTCCTGTCTGGGGAATAGATTGTCAATCACTTTGTCGAGTAGCTCCGGATCCATGCTCTCGGTTAATGGGGGGGCCGCCGCTCGTATCTTCTTTGTTACTATTTTATACGGCCTTCCCCATGGATCTGCATCAACCGATTGCACTAGTTCCTTCCAGGACTGCTCCTTCGAGGATTTGATCTTCCTCTTCAGCTCCCTCTTTAGTTGGTTGTATTTGGAGTGAAGTCTGGAGATCTCCTCCCCGTCCCTCGTTCGCCTGCGACGTTGTGCCCTGGTATACTCCCTCCTGGCTCTGCAGCACTCCTCTCTGGCTTCGGCAATGTCCGGATTCCACCAATACACCGGCCTTTTCCCTCCGTTTTTTCTGGAGACGCGTGGCATCGATGCGTCACATACTCTTCTCATGTCCCTTATCAGGTCTTCAGCTTCTTCGTCCACAGTCTTCTGGGCCGTGGCGTCACGGGCATCCCAGCTCCAGGCCAGTCCAGCGGCTGTTGCCTCCAGCATGTCCCTGTCCAGGTCTTTCAAGCTCCATCTGTGTTGGGTCGGCTTCGGTCTTCCTTTTCGGGCCTTGTCCTTGCGCTGATGTTGTTGTTCCACCTCCATGCACACATAGAGGTGGTCGGACAGCGTCTCTGCCTCTTCCACCACCCTCCAGTTCTTGATTCGAGGGTGTAGTCCCGGTGTGGCCCATGTGAGGTCTACCACGGATGTGCCCCTCCATGCCACACACGTCTGGACGCTGCCCGTGTTAACTAACACAAGGCCCGAACTCGCCGCCCAGTCCAACAGCCGCCTTCCCCTCGCAGTGGTTCTCGAGTTTCCCCAAAGCACGGAGTGTGCATTGAAGTCCCCGAGGACCAGCGCCTGTCGCGGTAGGCATTTCCTAATGCAACTACCCACCCCGTCCAGGAAGTCCTCGAAGGCCTCCATCCCGCTATTCGGGGAGACGTATACTCCTACCACTGCGACTCCAGCCCACTCGACCGCCACGTATCCTTCTCCTTGGTCGAGCAGCTTGCCGCCTGGACCCGAGTTTTGATCCCATGTGATCGCCACCTTACCGCCGGTGTCCTGCGTCCAGTTTGCCTCGACTGGGACCCGGTATGGCTCGGCGATAACTGCGAGGGCTATCCTGTTCTCCCGGATGGTCTGGGAGAGCAGGTCTTGAGCTCGCCTCGCACGCCCCAGGTTGCATTGTATCACTTTGAGGTCGAATTTTATTCTGTTATCATGGCCTCCTCCAGGCCAGTGTTCTCTCTTGTGACCAACGCCTCCCGTTCTTCTCTTCTGTTTCTCCTCGTCTTCTTACTTGTTTTGGGGGGCGCACATGCTATTCCCCCCATTCTATGTCCGGCCGGCGCTCCCAACGCTTCACAGAGCGGGCAGTTAGGTCTGGCAGCCGTGCATGCACGTGCCATGTGTCCCTCCTTACCGCACCTGTGGCATAATCCACTTCTGTATACAGCCGATGGGCAAGTAGCCCTAACATGCCCTGTCTCCAGACACCTGTAACATTGCAGTGGCCTTTTGGGAACTGCCGTCACCTTGGCGTAGGACCATCCCACTGCTAACTTTCCTATTGCGGCCAGTCTTCTGGCCCCAGCCACCGGGCATTTGACCCAGGCTGTGCCCAATCCACCTTTCATGACTATGATGTCTCCAACTATCACCTCCTCTGTTTTACAACCAGTTTCGTTGGACACAGCCTGTCTTAGATCCTCTTTGCCCATCGATATGTCGATTCCCTCCACTTTGACCTCAGCTCTTTTGACCGGAGCCATCACTCTTACCGCCATTGGGTCAAGCACATTAGCTAGCCTGGACGCCAGCATGGTTGCCTTTTCCCTGTTCTTATCTCCAGGCAACCTAATTATAACAGACCCAGTGACTCCTCTTTTCATCTCTATTTTCGTCACCCCAAGCTCCTTTAGGGGGATACGCTCCCTTGCCTTCGCGATGACCTCTGCATAGGTGGTTTTTGCCGCATCCTGCAGAGTCACCGTGACCGCGGAGGATCGCGGATTGCGAGGTAATACTCCGGTCTTTCCTATTGTTCGTCCGTTTCTTCCATCTTTGGTATACCCCATTAGTGGAGGGAACTCATTTCTTAGTTGTCTCCTGGGCGCCACATTTGGTACTACCGCTGGAGGTGGTATCCTGACTGGGGTGGCCGCTGCAGCTGCATAGCTGACCCTCTTCTTCTATTTTCTGGGCCTTACTAGCACCCATTCTTCCTCTTCTATCCGCTTCGGGGGCGGGGGCTTTAACTTCTACCGTCTCCATCCCGTGACTCCTTCCCCGTAGTCTGGTTCTGGGGACAGGCTGCGGGACTGTGGGTTGCATGCCCCCCTGTCCCAACATTCCCCTCACCTGAGACATGATCTCCCTTGTTATTTGTGGGGCGATCATGTCTACCTTCCTTTCCAGAGCACCCAGGCGACGGTTATCGCTCTGGGCTCCCTGGCTCCTTATTTCACGAAGCTCACTTGCTCTCTGCACCCTGTCTTCGGCCAGTTGAGCTCGCAATTCCTCGTTTTCCTTCCTTAATCTTCTTAGCTCCTCTTTCAACAGGTCCATTTCCCCTGACCTGTCGTCCCTGCTCCGGTTGTCCCTGAGCGACCTCCTGTTGTGGTCCTTCCATGCCGCTGCAAAGTACGTTGCCGCCGCTTTCAGGTCCCTGATAGAGGTACCTTTCAGGTGGGACGAGTTTCTTGCTACCCACAGCACTCGCTCCACCTGTCGGGCGTGCTCCGCACTTACGTCCGCATAAGAGCTGGACCCGATCTCTTGCAACAGCTTGTCAGGGATCTCCGGTCCAGTTGTTTCCGGGGCCAATTTTCTCTTTTTCCCCCTAGCTGACCTCGAAGATGACGCCGCTGATGCAATTGAGGCGTCTGACTCCTCTTCCTCCGTGGGGGACCCTTGCGCCTTCTTTTTGTATTTGCGCCTTTTGGCTTCCTCTGTCAGAGGAATCCTAAAAGGGTCTCTCCCCTCCTCCTGGGTTTTTTGGGGACCTCCTACCGTCCTTTCCCTTGGAGATTCAATCTCCATATCTTCGGTAGTTCTTTCCCCTTTCTTCTTTTCCCTTCGCTTTTCCTCTTCTCTAATGCGGTCCTTGGTTTCCCCTGCCGCATTCCTGGTACCAGACGCATTTACGCATCCGAGAGCCTGGTGCTCCACTCTCGGGTGGCCGTGGTCGCTTGTTGACGACGCATGGGGGCCCACTTGACAACATCCCTCTGCGCCGGTACTGGGGTATCCCTCCCCTGCACCGTAAACTTTATTTTTAATTTTTGTGTGTTCCATGTTTAATTTCGATTTATTTGTTTGTTATTCGCCACGTCGTCATCGTTTTCCCATCCTGGTGCCACTCACTCTTTCGCACCCTACCCCGGTCAAGGCCGGTGCAGGGTGACAGGGAGTCCCACGAGAAGGTGAGGTGAGTGGTCTTTGGTCGGTATGGGCCCACCAACTTCTCCGAAGTTCACCGCATCGGATCAGCTGACTGACGGGTTTCGAGGAACCGACCAGTCGCCACCCGACTATAGGGAACATCAGATACATCGGGGTTTCCCAGGGCATGGTCCTATGCCCCGAGATCCCATACCCACCTCGTGCTCCCCAGCCAGCGGCCCACCTACCTGCTTCCCGACCCTCAATAAACTCAAGGACCCACCATAAAACGTCACCTTCTAGCTAAATTGTTTCCATATGTTTGCCAATCAATCTAGTTGTCTAGAAGCATTTCGGTTTATGTCCGGATTAGCAAAAATCCTTGATTTTAATAGGCTCTTAAAAAGCTCGGAAAAAGCAGGTAGTCGCCGAATGGGAAAACCCAACACATGTCCACCGAAAACGACTGGTTTTCCCCATGGATGAAGTCACCCCCGACGCTGGTGGGAGACTTCCTCATATCCTGCTTCATTAGCTGGGTCATGACCAATCGGCATCAAGCTTTCCTTCGGAAAAACTATAAGAGCTCAAGTTAGTCTTGACCGGGCCTCTCGAGTCAGTGGAAAACAGTCATTCGTCACAACACCGGGAAGTCTCAGGTCGCAGCAACCATTCGTGCTTATGCGCTCGCCCTCTCATCCTCTGACTTTACGTTGTACATTCTGGCCGAATCAAACAGCACCACTGTTTCATTTAACTCAACTCACCGTGTATACGCAGTATCATAATAAAACACAACTGGAAACTTGTTACAGCAGTGTACTCTTCAATTAACCACCTCTATTAGCCTAATCGTAATAGGGGATCGGTCATCTCGCGGCGTCGATTGAACAATCGTAACGGGAATTTACGACTTCTGTTGATGCGCTTCACCGCGATCGCGTCTCTCCGCAAGTGATCGAACATTTTGGTCCTTCGAGCCGGATCTGTGTCAGTGAAAGAGTGCACCACCAGTGACCACACAACATCACGAGGGTCACCTCCGCAAGGGAACCCCTTCTTCGCCAATTACACATTCTCCTAGCAAACGGTAACGAGGAGCAACCGATCGTCGGACCGACGTCCGCACCGCGATATCAAGGTAAGCTCGCCCAAATCATCGAAACCCCTCATGGCTCCCCCTCAGGAAGAGCGCGTACGACAATTGCTGCGGAAACATGAAGGACTCAGGCAAGAATTAGAAGCGTTTCGCACATTCCTCAACAATTATGAGGAAGGGACTCCCGTGCATGCTATTCAGCGCAATTTACACGACTTAGAGGGAGAGTTTGCCGCGTTCAAATAGGGCCAATGCGAATAAGATGACAGAGACGAGGGTCAAACACGGAAGGACCGTGTTGACCTACAACAGAAGTTCTACACCATCACCGGACAGGCGTCCGCCATCCCTGAGAAGGCAAACAAGCAATCAGAGCCAACCATCACAAGTCTTGCAACGAAGCTATCGAACATTTCATTGCCGGAACCCGTCGATTTACCGAGAATTCAGCTACCTACCTTTTCGGGAGCCTACGAAGATTGGCCGGGATGCGCGGATCAATTTCGCTCCACGATAACCCTCGTATAGACGACTGCAAACGACTGATGTATCTCCGTTCTTGTCTAAAGCATGGGGCGGCTCTATCGATCGCGTCATTAAGTAATGTGGCAGCTAACTACGCAGTCGCGTGGGAAATATTAGAACGAAGGTACAACAGACCAGCGAAAATTGTCGAGAGACACTTGCAGGAGATATTCGACGCAGCCTCCTCATCACGGACAGCACATCGAGATTTGCAGTCCTATACGACCAAGTTAAAAGCGCATTACAAAGCCTTGGCAGCCATCGGACAACCAACCGCAGATACCCTGCTGTTGTACCTATGTACCGCTAAGCTGGACCGGGAAACCGATTTAAAATGGAAGGACAAGATAAAGTCCACACCATTCCCTACGTTCACGGACTTCCTGCAATTTTTGAACGAGCGCTGTCAGGTCATAGAACCTGCAAGATCGACACGCCAAACACGAGGGCATGCATTTGTCACGTCCCGATCACCGCCACTCTGTCCAATCTGCCGTGGACCACACAAAATTTGGAGCTTCAACACCTTTAGGACGAAAACTATCGACGAATGGATTCTAGCCGCCGAGGAAATCTCAGCGTGTACTAGTTGCCTGCTAACAGGACACAAGTTGCAACATTGCACCGCTGGATCTTGCCGTATATGCGAGCAACGCCATCACACGCTCCTACATAGATCAGACGCGCCAATGAGCAATCGAACGCCTCCGACAACACCCTCAAGCACAAGGAAAGCTCCGTCAAACCATTCAAATAACATATCACCAACACAGTCACAGCCTAGTCCGTCATCCAACCCTCAACGACAGAACAGACAATGACTGAGACGGGCAGGCGCAACAAGGGAGACCAACTCACTGACCATAACCCCATCCAGCACATTATCCAACGATCTGTTAACCACTGCATGCGTCAATATTCTAAACAATAAAATCCAACCAGTGCGCTGTCGAGCCCTGCTAGATACCGGTTCCAGCATGAATTTCATAACTGAGCGGCTTGCAAACTCCTTAAGACTTCCTCAATATAAATGTTCGGTGCGAATCGGAGCCCTCGATACCCTATCAGTCACTTCAAAGCGTTCCATTACAGCCACGATCACCTCCTCTGACAAAGCCTACCAACGCACATTGACGTTCCTGATCCTACCAACAATTTCGACATTAATCCCAGACCAATTCATAGATCGTTCCGCAATCACGATACCTAAGAATATCCCGCTAGCCGATCCAGCATTCCATGTGCCAGCCCCGATTGATATTTTGTTGAGCTCAGGGCCCACCGTTGCCTCATTGTGTGTCGGTCAGATAAACCTCAACCCATCAACCGGCCCCGATCTGCGCCTGCAAAAAACGCGGTTCGGGTGGGTCATCGGGGGGAGCCCACCTTCCCCAGGACCTTCCAGGGTCTTTCATGCCTCCACAACGGAACTAGAGACGGACCTCACCCGCTTTTGGGAACTCGACGAGGGACCTCGGACAAAACACTTATCAGAGGCGGATTGACGATGTGAGGAGCATTTTCAAAATCACGTCCAACGCACTAGCGACGGGTGATACGTCGTCGCACTCCCCTTTAACGACAACATCTCGTCACTCGGATCATCCAAGGCAATGGCGATGAAACGACTCGCCTCTCTCCAGCATCAATTCAGACGAAATCAACAATTCGAAACAGCGTATCGGGCGGTCATTCAGGAGTATCTGGACTTGGGCCGCATGACCAAGGTCGCATCACACCACAAATCGGATAACGAATACTACTTGCCACATCACGGCGTTGTCAAGGACTCGAGCACATCCACAAAACTTCGCGTTGTGTTTGACGGATCCGCACCCAGTACCACCGGCGTCTCGATGAACGACACCCTTTATACAGGTCCGAAACTGCAAGAGGATTTGTTCGATATGCTCTTGAGATTCCGATCTCACCAGTACGTCCTCACCCGCGATGTCGAGAAAATGTATCGACAATTCCTCGTGCGTCCGACAGATCGAAGATTTCAGCAAATTTTATGGCGCAATTCCAACGGCGAGTTGGAAACATATCAGATCAACACCGTCACATTCGGACTGTCTGCAGCACACTATCTAGCCATCCGGTGTCTCAGACAATTAGCAAACGATGAAGGACACCGATTCCCGCGAGCTTCATCGGTATTGTTACGGGACTTTTACGTCGACGACGCTCTCACCGGAGCGGACACGATAGGCGAAACGCTGTCCATCCGCACAGAACTCACCGAACTCCTCCCACTAGCCGGCTTAAAAATCAGAAAATGGGCATCCAACAACCGGACATTACTCAATGGACTATCTGACCAGGACATAAATCAGAATGTATAGCTGGGCGAGTCTCAACCCTTAAAAACACTTGTTGTCTTCTGGAAGTCCTCCGATGACTCACTCATTTATTCGGTTGACGCCAAGGCAGACATTCCCCGCGTCACGAAGCGATCGATCAGCTCCGTAATCGCTCGAATCTACGATCCTCTGGGGCTGCTCGCGCCAGTGATTGTTCGCGCGAAAATCCTGCTTCAGCGAGTCTGGGCAGTGAAAGTCGAGTGGGACGAATCTCTCCCATCAGATCTCCATTCAGAGTGGAACAGGTACTACTCTCAATTACCACTCTTGAACAATATCACGTTCCCACGCAAGGCGATCATTGACTCCGCAACTGAGATAGAAATGCATGGCTTCTCCGACGCCAGCGAGAAGGCCTACGGCGCCTGTGTCTATCTCCGAACCGTTAACCCTGACGGCTGCGTATGGACACAACTGCTAACCGCAAAATGAAAGGTAGCCCCGCTCAAATCCGAAACCATTCCTCGGCCTGAGCTGAGCGGAGCCTTCCTTCTTACGTCCCTGATGACTACTATACATCAGGCCTTATCACACAGCATCACTCGTACTGTCTATTGGACCGACTCCGCCATCGTTCTCCACTGGATAAACACGTCACCCCACACACTTAAAACGTTTGTCGCTAACAGAGTCTCCGAGATCCAAAGAAAAACCAGTATCGGCAATTGGCGTCATGTCCCCACCCACGACAATCTCGCGGATCTAATATCGCGAGGCCAAACACCTGAAGAATTTCTCCGCCCGACCATTTGGCAGCACGGTCCAGAATGGCTCCAACAATCGGAAGATTGCTGGCCGACCTGGACCCCAATACCACAAACGGAGTTGTTAGGACAAAAAACGGCAATTTGTCTATCCGCGGCTCCCGCCGACTGCAGCCTGTTGCAAAGGTACTCATCCTGGCCCAAGCTAATCCGGATCGTCGCTCGTTGCCTCCGTTGGAGACAGAAACTGAGCCGAACGACACCCTTGACCGTAACGTAATTAAACATAGCGCACGACAAGTTAATCATACTATTACAAGGCATCCACTTCCCCGAGGAAATCCGTACGCTCCCAATGGATCGGAACGCAGCGTTAACAAGAAAGCTCACGCGTCTCAATCCTTTCATAGATAAGGAGGGAATCCTGCGAGTCGGGGGTCGACTCAGGCATACGTCGATGACTTTCGCTCAGAAACACCCGATACTACTACCCAAGTCCTCCGTCACAGCGCGTATCATCGAGCAT
Organism: Bombus sylvicola; assembly: GCA_019677175.1. Lineage (NCBI taxonomy): Eukaryota > Metazoa > Arthropoda > Insecta > Hymenoptera > Apidae > Bombus > Bombus sylvicola. Next base: position 35,346 of record JACSOB010000093.1, read on the forward strand.
ACACACCAGATTCACCTGCACTCCGGGACACAGGCTACGTTGTACGCGGTCAGACAACGATATTGGCCCGAAGTCAAGTCTGGCGCACGATCAAGAACTGCGTCCGCTGCTGCCGCGCTCGCCCACCGTCAATAGACCATATAATGGGTGATTTGTCGGAAGCGCGAGTGACAGAATCTCGACCATTCGCGAATGACGGCGTTGACTCTTGTGGACTATTCTACATAAAGGAGACAAGAGATCGTAACCGCCGACAGGTCAAGGTGTACGTTGCTATCTTCGTATATCTAGCCGTTAGGGCGGTACACATCGAGCTCGTTGGCGATCTCACGAGCGAAACCTTTATCGCCGCTCTTCGTAGATTCATTGCTCGGCGAGGGTTTTGCTCGACAATCCATTCGGACAATGGTACAAATTTCGTCGGTGCGAAGAACGATTTACGGGAACTTTATGACCTTCTACACTCGGACGATCACCACTCAAAGGTACAAGCATTCCTCTCAGACAAACAAATAGAATGGCGCTTCATACCCCCTCAGTCTCCACACTTCGGGGGACTATGGGAGGCAGCGGTGAAGTCCTTCAAGCATCACTTCAGACGCGTCGTCGGTAATGAATTGCTCACTTTCCAGCAATTCAATACACTTATCAAAAAAGAGAAGCTGCCCCTCCTCAACTCCTGACCATTAACACCCATATCCACTGATCCCAAGGATCTCCTCGTCCTCACTTCTGGTCACTTCCTCATCGGCGAATCACTAATGAGTGTGCGTGAGCGAGATTTCAGGGGCATTCCTTTCAACCGGCTCCCCAGATGGCAGCATATCCAAAAAATGAAACAACATTTCTGGAAACTCTGGCACAAGGAGTATCTCAATCAACTAAACAACCGCAATAAATGGACCAAGGGTGGATACAACATATACGAAGGCACAATCGTCCTGCTCACAGAAGACCACGTTCCCTTGATGTGCTGGCCCTTGGGATGGGTAATCAAGGTCCATCCCGGAGCCGATGGCGTAATCCGAACAGCGACTGTGCAGACATCATCGCGCCTCCTGGACCGCGGCGTCAAACGACTGGTACCCCTGCCATGTCAATCAGCTCAAAATGAGTCCAGACAATCGCTGACATCGAAGGAGGCGGAGCACACCCTCATCAAACCCACAGGCAGAATTTGATCGGTGCCCTCTCAACGGGGGGAGGATGCATGGAGCATCTGCAACCCAGCCAACACTACCTGGCAGCCAGCGGCACACCTACCTGCTTCCCGACCCTCAATAAACTCAAGGACCCACCATAAAACGTCACCTTCTAGCTAAATTGTTTCCATATGTTTGCCAATCAATCTAGTTGTCTAGAAGCATTTCGGTTTATGTCCGGATTAGCAAAAATCCTTGATTTTAATAGGCTCTTAAAAAGCTCGGAAAAAGCAGGTAGTCGCCGAATGGGAAAACCCAACACATGTCCACCGAAAACGACTGGTTTTCCCCATGGATGAAGTCACCCCCGACGCTGGTGGGAGACTTCCTCATATCCTGCTTCATTAGCTGGGTCATGACCAATCGGCATCAAGCTTTCCTTCGGAAAAACTATAAGAGCTCAAGTTAGTCTTGACCGGGCCTCTCGAGTCAGTGGAAAACAGTCATTCGTCACAACACTGGGAAGTCTCAGGTCGCAGCATCCATTCGTGCTCACGCTCTCGCCCTCTCATCCTCTGACTTTACGTTGTACATTCTGGCCGAATCAAACAGCACCACTGTTTCATTTAACTCAACTCACCGTGTATACGCAGTATCATAATAAAACACAACTGGAAACTTGTTACAGTAGTGTACTCTTCAATTAACCACCTCTATTAGCCTAATCGTAATAGGGGATCGGTCATCTCGCGGCGTCGATTGAACAAACGTAACGGGAATTTACGACTTCTGTTGATGCGCTTCACCGCGATCGCGTCTCTCCGCGAGTGATCGAACAACGTCGGAGACACAAGAAATCACGAAACCGATAGATCGCCGGTGATCACTTCGCGTTGCAGTTCGAACGTTTCGCGAATGAGGTGAAGAAATTGAACTTCGTATAAGATGATAGAGATTTTATTATATAAGTCCAACAGAGTGACGGTTCAAAGTGTTACAACAGAAGAAGATATTGAGCGCTAATTTAGGAGGGTTTTTATATTGAGGTTTTAGTCCCTTTGGAGGGGTTATCGTCGGATGTATATCAGAGGCGGCTATTCAGTTACTGTTTTGTTATTATTTCGATTGCTGTGGCATGCAGGATGTTTCGTCTACTTGATTACTGTTTCTGAGCGGCTGGCCTTGAGCGTGTGATATTGCCGTCGTCCGACGATAATTGTTGTCGAGTGTCGCCACAATATAAAATCATGTTAAGGTACCTGTAGCGTAACATATACGCTGTCATTTGAGTTGCTGCTACGCTCGACCGAAAAAGCCCTCGAACGCAAAGAGTTAAACTATCTTCAATGTAATACGTATCCTAACTTGTAAAACAACACTACATATACATGCAAATTATATATACGATTATAAAATTAAAAAGGGCATTTTTAAATTAATGAGAAAGAAGAGTTTGAAAATAAACTTTCAAAATTGACGGAATATTTTTCAGTAAATATTTTTCAATCGATAAAGCAGAAACAGAAAAATATTCAAAACGTTTATCGCTGCTTGACATTGATAGTAGTGCAATTCGTAAAAGGGTAAATTTTAGAGGAGAGGTTTTCTCAAATTTACGAAGAGAATTTCAACGAGTCATTTCAATAACATTGTAGGACTGACTAAACACAAAATATACTATTATTCGCGAAAGCAGAATGACCTTCCACTTAGAGTGTCGCAAACAACTGAAGATATGAAAATATTATCGTAAAACTAAGGTCAGGGCGATACTTAATAATTTTGTCCTGTGGCACAAAACTGACGGAATTTTAAATTTACCGTTTTATATGACAGAAAGAAAAGTATAATGTAGATTTGCTGTTGAATAAAAGCAAATTCGAAATTCTTTTTAGTTGTGCCACCATCAATACCAAGCAACGATATAGGAAATCTAAAAATCTTGATAATGTTAATACTTTCGATGGAAGTAAAACTGCATGCGTTTAGCGGTTCTGTTCTACCGAATAACGGATGAAACATCGTGAGTTGTGCTTCTATATCGCAAATGAAATACGGTAGATAATGCTTGCCTTAGCAGAAATGTTTGTTGTATCGCGCATTGTAGTTACATTTTCTCCTAGACCTTTATTTTTTTCAATAAACTGAGAAATGTAAGAAGAAATGTTGCGTTTCAGATGCCTTTGTTAAGGTAAAGAAAGGATTCGGAAATACAAATAATTGACTTTATTTTACACACAACAGCTATACAATATATCTTACACTCTGAAGACCTCGACAACCTTCTTGCACGCACGCTTGTTCTCAACCGACTCTTCCAGATTCTTCTAACATCTGGCGACAGTCTTTTGTCTCAACTAAGACCTGGACGCCCTCTGACTCTTACACACACATTCACATGTACAGTGTAAATGTATCACTTTCCTAACACGCCTCCTTACATTTATACTGTACACTTAATTGTATTTACGTGCTCGTCGAATTGATTAACAGAAAATTTAACACATATTGCTTTATTTACATTCCTCTTATTTTACATTCAACCATGACCTAAACCTTTCGAATTTCTCCCTACACAGTGCCTTCGTAAAAATATCCGCAGTATTTTCGTCTGTATTTACTTTAATTATATTTATCCTATTTTCCTTTAAGCATTCGTGAACATAGTGGTAATGAGCTTCAATGTGTTTAGAATTTTTTGTGAAATTTCCGTACTTTGCTATACTTATCGCTCCCGAGTTATCCTCATAAATTTTTACTACAAATTAAAAAATCATCTACAGATATTAGCAAATAAACATTACATTATTCTTACATTATTCTTCTTAAAACCTAATCTCGTCACATACCTATCAAAACACTCATACCAATCTCTCGGACTTTCTTTTAACTCATAAATCGCTTTCGATAATTCACAAACTCTATTCATTCATTCTACATATCGTATTCTTTGCAACATCGCTCTCTTTTTTCTTTTTTATTTGCAATGTCCTATTCCTTTTTTTATCTCTTTCTTTTCCTCGCTTCGTTCTACTTTTTGTTACATTTTTCGCCCTTGATCTTCGCAGATACTTCACCTTTCCTGTTTCTATCTTCGTCATTACCCTTCTCCAATTTCCTATTCCTTTTCCTCTTCTTATAATTTTCTTCATTCTTACCATCTTCACTATTTTCACAACAAATCGCCTCCTCGAATGTACAAGGGATATCTACTTTTACAATAATTTGCACGAATCTCGCAAATATTTTCCTTTTCTGGATACCTTACTGGAGTTTTCTTAATACGTGTAGATCTCCTAGGAATGTTTGAGCTTTCAGTACTACTATCATTTTCATCTTCCCTACCTTCTAACTCTTCCTTATCCATACCATCCAATAAATAATTATCTTCGCTATCATTTCTACCTGAATATTGGTTTTCTTCTTCATCTTCGTCAGAATCCAAATACATTATCACATTTCTAGCATTATTGATTTCTCTCCTCAAAGCCTTGAGCTCACTATGTTCACTGATCTTTTGTTCTTGTCTCTTCGTCTCCGCGTCAGACATGGTTTTAATCCTCTGCTGTAACCATTCGCCTTTATCTTGTTTTCGCTTTTTAGTTGCTTTTCAAAATGTTATTTTATATGTGTGACATAATCTGCCCTATCTCTCTCACGTTCCCTATCTCTTTCTCTTTCTCTTTCCCTGTCACGGTCCCTATCTCTTTCTCTTTCTCTTTCCCTGTCACGGTCCCTATCTCTTTCTCTTTCTCTTTCCCTGTCACGGTCCCTATCTCTTTCTCTTTCTCTTCCCCTGTCACGGTCCCTATCTCTTTCTCTTTCTCTCATACCACTACATTTGGCACTGTTTACTAAGTGCTCCTTCCCTTTCAATATACTTTTCATTTTATATATTCCGTTTTCTTTGACCGCTGTGGCTGTAAGTATATTGTTTTTATCTATTATTTTCGCAATATTTCCTTTTGAGATAACCGTATTGTTATTATCCGTTAACCTGCCTAAGCTAATTAAGTTTGCGGACATTTCTTTCACATAAAATACTTTCCTCATATTTATTTTATTTCTCTTTCCAAATGCTTCGAAATAACTTAAAACATTACCTACTTTCGTTGCCTTTATCGATCTATTATCGCCCAAATATATATTTACCGGTTCTTTAAGGTCGATAGATTTGTCAAAATAATCTATATCGTTAATTATATGATCGGTACAACCACTATCTAATAGCCACCTAATCTCATTATTACTTATCCTTTTCATCTTGCTGCTGTGTGCTGCGTGTGCCGTTGCCATCCATGTGCCTGCTTCTGAATTGCCATATTCGCTCGTGTCGGTTGCTGTTTGACGATAGAAGTTTCCACGTCCCCTGCTCGTATAGCTTTTGTTTCCTCTTCCTCTGCTGCTGCCACGTGTTGACCCACGCCGATAACTGCTGCTGCTTCCCGCTTGGACGCCATTTTGACACTCTCTTGCAAAGTGTCCCACTCTTCCACATTTGAAGCATCCTTCCTTTTTCGCAGCAAAGGCATTATATTTCATTCCTTCTTGATTTGATTTATGTTTCCTTTTTTCAACTGCGAATGCATTTAATCTCGTCCAATCACTTTCCCTCTTACTACGCTCACGAAGTAATGGCTCTAATGGTAAAATTTGTGAATTTTCCTCCTTTTCTTCTTTCTTCTCTTTTACCTTTTTTCCTGCCTCATTTTTATGTTTCTCTTCTTTACTTTTATCTTTTTTATTTAACAAAAGATCATCAAGAAGTGTTCTTTGTTCTGCTATTGCTTCTTCATAAGATTTTTCTTTTATACCAAACATTGATACTAAAACCATAACTGCTGTAGAAATGACTACTACTGCTGCATATACCAATCCTGTTTGGACATCCATTTTATATATTTCTTTTATTCTTTACTCAAGCGTTCCTACGTGCTCGAATTATTTTTCTTTTATTTTTATATCCTTGGAAAATTTCTTCCCGTACTCAACTCACTCGAACTAACTCGCAAGACTAAAAACCACGCACTAAATAGCTTGCAAAACTAGTAACCACGCTCTGCTACCATGTTAAGGTAAAGAAAGGATTCGGAAATACAAATAATTGACTTTATTTTACACACAACAGCTATACAATATATCTTACACTCTGAAGACCTCGACAACCTTCTTGCACGCACGCTTGTTCTCAACCGACTCTTCCAGATTCTTCTAACATCTGGCGACAGTCTTTTGTCTCAACTAAGACCTGGACGCCCTCTGACTCTTACACACACATTCACATGTACAGTGTAAATGTATCACTTTCCTAACAGCCTTTTCGCTCTAATCATTATTTCGACATGTTTAAATGTTCATAATGCAATAACAATATATATCATTTTATTCGGGAGAGTCCACAGAATTTTTTTGTCTCAGCCGTAACTCAATAGCTGCTACTATAAGAGCATAAAATATTTCCAAAGTTGAAAATTTCCAATTATCTTCAAAAATGACTTTTTCGAAAATTGTGAGTTATAGGAAAAAAACGGCTTGCAAATTCAAGTGTAGCTCGCAAAAGTCTACATGAATCGCCTATTGAAGGTTGCAAAATTAAATACGTGTCGAACAGGGTTATCAACCGTGCACGAAGAAATTCGATTTTCTTGAAAATGAAGCTTTATACGGAAAGATTTTATTGCACATTTTTCCCTTATTTTTGTAGGTAGAATAACTTCCGTCTGCTTAGCCGGTAACTAGTCAAATTTACATGTTTCAAACAGATTTCCAAGATCAATTTTGTCGAAAACAAAGTCTGTCATTCTTTATATCTTTCTTGTTTTTCTTCGCACAAAACTGTTTTTCGTTTGTTGATGTTATTTGACCGAATCTTATGTTTCATATATTCTAACATACCGTATTCATATAAAAATTCGTAGTATAATAATCGTTATTTTCGAGATTAAAATCATTATTAAATATTCGTTTAATTAATTTTAAAATTGTGATACAATTATGAAAAGCTAACAAAAGAGTCATGTCTAAATTTTACAAGCATGTCACGAATTATATATATGCATGTAATGTTCTAATATTTTTCAGGCTACCGATTTGTGAAAACTCATGAATCGATTTTCTATGTCTTCCATATGTTCTCAAAACTCTCCGCTTCTAATCCCTCTTCTCTTCCTCCTTCTAGCTCTTTACTTGCTTTTTTTCTTTGTTCAGGCCTCGCTTCTCGAAATCCTGTTTTATTTTCTATCCCAAGCCCCGTCCTTCTCTATTTATATCGTTCGACCGACTTCCAGTAAACACAGGGAAAGTTAAACCGTCGGTTGGTGTTCTAAATTCTATAGAATTTATATATATATGTCGGGTTATCGTTAGAATTTAGGGCGCGTAACAGTTCTTCATTTGACCTAGCCATCGTTTTGTACAAGAGAGATTATATTTACAGGTACAAAAATGACTTTTACGAAGTTTAACGAACAACCGTGTTGTTTAGACACGCAAGATGCAATTGATAATGTTCTTGGATTCGATAACGAATCCACGGTCAACAGGATAACTCTTTGCTAAGCGTAGAATATTTTTTTAAGCACATAATACGATTGCTGGGACGCTAGGTTTAAAACTGCTTGATGTGTAACTTTCCAAGGCAATCGCACGAATAAAAGACTGATGAATACTTTCCACGCTTTACGATTGCGTTCGTTTATTTTATACTCGTTAGAAGCATCGAGAAATTTCCAATCGCCGTCGCTAGGCAGTTTCTGCCTGGAGTTTGGTTATTAATGCAACGCGTGTCCCATTATATTGGTACCTCCGAGGTAAAATCACACGTGGCTAGGTCCGTTCTTGAGGCCGTATGCAACCACAACCACATTTCCAGGGAGAACCACACAACCACTGCACACCTTCGTCAGGTAAAATGTCCATCCCGCGACCGTGACTACGTTCGGCGACCAGTTATGTCGCCTCGAGCCCAATCTCAGTATCACAAATCTCGAACAATTACAATCAGATTGAATGACAACAATTGCTTAATTACGGTTAGAATCTAGGCTGAAGTATTAGAGGATTTTCCCAAAATTTCAAAGGAAAGGCTCCGGTTTCCTTTCATCTCCGACATATATATGTCGGGTTTACATTGGAATTAGGGTTAGGGGCGTGAAACGAATCTTCGTTTGGGTTACACGTTGTCGTTATGCAATACAGAAGACATTGACTAGTGCAAATACGATTATCATAGAACCGGACAAATAACCGTGATAGTTAGATACTCGAGAAGCTAATGACAATGATCCTAGGTTCAATAACGAATCCGCGGTCAACGGGATGATAGATGAACGTGCTCACAAAATCTAAGTCAGACGCGTAATATTCACTGGTCGTAAGGGGTTATTCTTTTCGTCGATGAGACCGCGAGAGAGAATCACTTTCCCGTCCCGATTACGCCACAGAGGAAAACTATAATGGGGTGTCTAAGGACACGAGATCATCGGATTCGTCGAGAGAAGTCTTCGTTCAGAAAGTAAGGGAAATTGGCGTTGCTGCTAATTGGTCAATCTCCATATCGGTGGTTAGAAAAAGATGCTAACCACCCTCGAGGGAAAGTTGCTAGTGGGAGTCGCCGTTCGTTGAAATATAGGTCTCTACTATCTTCCCGTAGCTGGGACAAAGATTGCTCGTTTGAAGGACTTTTAATCAACTAAATCCTAAGATTTATGACGGGCCCTCAGGCTAGCTGAACATGTACTGCGGAGACGCATCGACATCTGGCAATCATCTTGCTCGAAGAATAGGGTCTGCGTGTGGCGAGCCACGGGACAGAAACCGTTGGAATGTTTACTGTCGCGTGCCGCCCGAAATATTTCTTTTAAGGAGAGCTATAGAAATACTCCATTACCTTTGTTAGACAAAGCGTTCATCCCGTGACCGCGGCTACGTTCGGCGACTGGCTGTCGCCTCGAGCCTAAGCTCATTATCACAACTCTCGAACAATTACAATCGGATTGAATAACTACAATTGTTTAATTACAGCTATAGTAAACTCTAGGTTACAATGTTGCGGGATTATCCAAAAGTCCAAAGGTTCCGGTGTTCTTTCATCTCCGACATATATAATGTTTGTTGCCCAAGAAAAATATAAATTACATGTGTGTATTCGCAATAAACAATGAATTTCTGTTTGAAAGTGGTTTTAGTAAAAGTACCGTTACGCGATGTTACGACGTAGCCATACCACATTTTGTGTTGGGTTTACATTTTTAACATTACAGTTTGTAATTTAATTTAAGCTGTACAAAAGCGGTACTTTTATATGATATTGTCGTTTCTTTCTTTTTCTGTCCTGAAAATTAGGTCACAAAACAGGACAGATCGTCCAGAACAGGACAGAGTTCCAGTGGGACTGAGTGTACGTTGGGTGAAGGAGGGGAGGGAGGAGGGAGCATGTCACGAAATGATTTTTACGCAGTGATCGCGTACAGGTACCGCCTATAGGCTCGAAGCGTAGCCAATCATTGAGCAATACTAATCCGTCGTCGTCACTATATAAGCGGTCGCCGTAGAGTTCGATAACGTTCACTCGTCATTCGTATTCGGAACGCAGTAGAGTGCGCGTTGTATAGGAATTTACTGAAAGTTTTAATTTTTCTAACTAGAAAATTAACTCATTAAGTTTCTATAAAAAGAGATTGATTTAACGTGGATAGATATCTTACACATAAACGTTTCTAAAATGAAAAGATATTCGTACGCGTATTAGCTTTGTATAAATAATTGTAACCTATAAATTTGTTCAATAATAGATAGGGTAATGCAGTCACCGGACAGGAAATTATTCTACATACAAAGGTAAGTCATGAATACGAATATGTTTAATCTTCTTATTTTAGGTCGCTTTTTATTTTTATTACATTTTTGGTTTCTATATACATAACATGTAGAAAACCTGTAGAAATCTTGTCGTATTGAACTACATAACTTTTGTAACAATTTCCGGTAACAATTTCGAACTAATGTCCATAACAATATTCTGAGCTATGAAAAATAGGCGATCGCTAGTTGTTTGTGCTAGACGGGAGGAAAAAAAGATGGCGGCATGCAGGGAGGACGCGTTTAGGTCACTCCGTACTCTGTAGACCAAATTATAGTGAAAATACTCCACTTTCTGGAGAGCATGATCGTCTAGTTATACTGGTCAGTGGAGTACCGGAAAGTTTGAATTTGACTCCGGTTGACAGTTACACGTAGCAGCGATATTGTTTTGTCTCTAGTTTGTTTATTATTACATTTCGTACGTCGTAACGGTGTTAATTCTCCGAAGCAAAACAACAACATGAGTCACCCTCGATTCGAATGGTCCTATAACTCTTGCGCCGCTACAGATATACTTTTTTTATTTATTTATTTAATTTGTACTTCACAATTTGTCCATTCGGTAAATCTTTCTAACTTTATTGCTAATTAAGCCATGTACTTAAGTTTCTTAGTCCTTATTTTGCCGTTTACTTTTTGTTAAGAAAATTAGAGGATTCGGAAATACAAATAATTGACTTTATTTTACACACAACAGCTATACAATATATCTTACACTCTGAAGACCTCGATAACCTTCTTGCTCGCACGCTTGTTGCCAACCGACTATTCTAGGAGCTTCCTAACATCTAACAACAATCTTTTGTTTATACTAAGCCTGGACGTCCTCTAACGCTTATACACACATTCACATGTACAGTGTAAATGTATCACTTTCCTAACACGCCTCCTTACATTTATACTGTACACTTAATTGTATTTACGTGCTCGTCGAATTGATTAACAGAAAATTTAACACATATTGCTTTGTTTACATTCCTCTTATTTTACATTCAACCAAGACCTAAACCTTTCGAATTTCTCCCTACACAGTGCCTTCATAAAAATATCCGCAGTATTTTCGTCTGTACTTATTTTAATTATATTTATCCTATTTTCCTTTAAGCATTCGTGAACATAGTGGTAATGAACTTCAATGTGTTTAGAATTTTTTGTGAAATTTCCGTACTTTGCTATACTTATCGCTCCCGAGTTATCCTCATAAATTTTTACAGGGTTATCGTCTAGATTTACATTTAAGACCTTTATAATTTCTCTAATAAACATTAATTCACTCACCGCTTCTGATAGAGCTACATACTCTGCATACGTCGAGGCTTTTGTCACACACCTTTGTTTTTTAGACTTCCATCCAATTACATTTCCATACAATCTAATTACATACCCAGAAGTCGATTTCCTATCTATATGATCTCCTGCCCAATCAGCGTCCACATAACAATCTATCGTTTCGCACTTTTCATTTCTTTTATAATGTAGTCCTAAATGTCTAGTTCGGTACAAATATTTCAATATTCGCAAGGCATATTTAAAATGTGTCTCGTTACAACAATCTTGAAATCTACTCAGATAATTCACACTATAACTTATATCGGGCCTGGTATTTACACTAATATACAGCAATGCGCCAATTAAATTCTTGTATCCAATGTCCTCTCTATTTATCTCAGCTTTTTCAATTTTTAAGTTGGTCTCCATAGGTGTACAGTACAATTTGCTATTATGTAATTTATATTTGTTTGCTAATGATTCGATGTATTTCTTTTGGCTTAATCTCATTTCATTTGTTAAATAATCATACTCTATATTTATTCCAAGATATTCTTTTACTTCGCCTAAATCTTTCATTTCAAATTTATCAGTTAATAATTTTTTTTACACTTTGTATCTTCCCTTTGTTTTTACTACAAATCAACAAATCGTCTACATATATTAACAAATAAACAACATTTTCTCCCTCTCCATGAGTATATAGGCACAACTCTATATTGTTCTTCTTAAAACCTAATCTCGTCACATACTTATCAAAACACTCATACCAGTCCCTCGGACTTTCTTTTAACCCATAAAGCGCTTTCGATAATTTACAAACTCTATTCGTTCCGTCCGCATATCCCTTTGGTTGATTTACATATACCTCCGAGGTTACTTCACCATTTAAAAAGGCAGTTTCTACATCCATTTGCTCAATTATTAATCCATTTTGACAACAATACGATAGCAATATCTTAAAGGTCTGATTACTCGCCACTGGAGAATATATGTCATCGGCTACCTTTCTTTGTTGAAATCCTCTTGCCACTAATCTAGCCTTATACCTGTACTCTGATTTTTTCGTGTAAACCCATTTTACATCTAATACTTCTTTGCCTTTTACCCTTTCTACCAATTTCCAAGTTTTATTTTTATAGAGACATTCCATTTCCTTATCCATAGCCTGTTTCCAATCTTCATTATTTTCGCAACAAATCGCCTCCTCAAATGTACGAGGGATATCTATTTTACAATAATTTGCATGAATCTCGCAAATATTTTCCTTTTCTGGATACCTTACTGGAATTTTCTTAATACGTGTAGATCTCCTAGGACTGTTTGAGCTTTCAGTACTACTATCATTTTCATCTTCCCTACCTTCTAACTCTTCCTTATCCATACCATCCAATGAATAATTATTTTCACTATCATTTCTACCTGCCTCTAATGAATTTTCCTCACAAGCGATACATTTAGTGTCTGTCTCTATGACCTCTACATGTCTAGCTATTGTTATTTTCCCACCTAATAAGACTCTGTATCCTACTTCACTATATCCTAATAGAATTCCCATATCTGCCTTCTTGTCCCATTTGGAAACTCTTTTTTTGTTCTGGCCTTCTTACAAAAACTTTACTTCCATATAGATGTAGATTTTTAACACTTGGTTTTCTCCCGAAGAATATTTCAAAAGGTGTCTTTCTCTCTATAGTATTCGCTAGTATTCGATTTTTCAAGTATACCGCTGTACAAACTATTTCCGGCCAGTACCTTTTTATGTACTTTCGCTTCCGCTAACAAGCAACGCGCCATGTCCATCACTGTTCTATTATACCTTTCCGCTGTCCCGTTTAATTCATGTACGTATGTTGGACAATTATTTATTCTTATACCTTTATTCCTAGCAAATTTATAAATTCGATTATTTAAATATTCTTTACCATTATCGCATCTTAATATTTTTAACCTCTTGCCCGTTAGATTTTCGGCTTCATTTACGAACTGTACGAAAGAATCAAAGACCTCATCCTTTGATTTTATACAATAGATCCTAGCTATTTTACTATAATCATCGATAAATGAAATAAAATATTTTTCTCCATTGAATCCGGTAGTCTTAAAGGGACCACATACGTCCGTATGAACAATTTCCATTATTTCCCTAGCCTTAGTTCGATTAATTTTGAAAGGTAAGTTATGCATTTTGTTTTCTAAACACACCCTACATTTCAAAAGTTCCTTTTCAAATTCATTCGGTATGCCAGTCACTAGCTGCTCTTTACCCAAAATATTTAAGTACTTAAAATTTACGTGTCCTAGCATCCTATGCCATCTTTCCTTTTTACTCATACCACTACGTTCGGCGCTGTTTACTAAGTGCTTCTTCCCTTTCAATATACTTTTTATTCTATATGTCCCATTCTCTTTGAACGCTACAGCTGTAAGTTTATTATCCTCATCTATTGCTTTCGCAATATTTCCTTTGAAAATAACCGTATTCTTATTGTCTGTTAGTTTACCTAAACTAATCAAATTTGCGGACATTTCTTTCGCGTAAAATACTCTCCTCATATTTATTTTATTTCGCTTTCCAAATGCTTCGAAATAGCTTATATTATAACATTTCCTACTTTTGTTGCCTTTATCGAACTATTATCGCCCAAATATATATTTACCGGTTCTTTAAGGTCGATAGATTTGTCAAAATAATCTATATCGTTAATTATATGATCGGTACAACCACTATCTAATAGCCACCTAATCTCATTATTACTTATCCCTTTCATCTTGCTGCTGTGTGCTGCGTGCGCCGTTGCCATCCATGTGCCTGCTTCTGAATTGCCATATTCGCTCGTGTCGGTTGCTGTTTGACGATAGAAGTTTCCACGTCCCCTGCTCGTATAGCTTTTATTTCCTCTTCCTCTGCTTCTGCCACGTGTTGACCCACGCCGATAACTGCTGCTGCTTCCCGCTTGGACGCCATTTTGACACTCTCTTGCAAAGTGTCCCACTCTTCCACATTTGAAGCATTCTTCCTTTTTCGCAGCAAAGGCATTATATTTCATTCCTTCTTTATTTGATTTTTGTTTCCTTTCCGCTATCTCTATTTTATTTCTCACGTACGCTACCGTTTGATTCTCTTCTTTCACCGCGTCTATTATATCCGCTATGTAGCTATACTCTTCAGGTAACGCATTTAACATGTAATTTAGCTTTTCTCTCTCACTCACATGTGCGCCAGCATTTTTTAATTCGTTTATTAATTTCTCGAAATCACAAAAAAATGATGCTGAATCACTGTAATTCTCCAGTCTTATGTTTTCCAATCTCCTTCTGCATACGATCTGCAGTGCCGTCGACTCTTTCAAGTACATTTCGTCAAACTTTCTCATTATCTCATATGCCGTTTTTTCCTCATAAATATATTCTAATTGTCTATTTGATATTGCACTATATATTATATTCAACGCCTTCAGATCCTTTTTGTCCCAGTCTTCACTGTCTCTTTCGGTCTTCACTCGAGTTATAACAATATCACATTCCTTATACCTCAGGAACATCGTTATTCTTTTCTTCCACATACAGTAATCCTTCCCATCAAATATCGGTATTAACATTTCTGATCTTTCCATTTTAATTGATCTTTTATTCTTTACTCAAGCGTTCCTACGTGCTCGAATTATTTTTCTTTTATTTTTATATCCTTGGAAAATTTCTTCCCGTACTCAACTCACTCGAACTAACTCGCAAGACTAAAACCCACGCACTAAATAGCCTGCAAAACTAGTAACCACGCTCTGCTACCATGTTAAGAAAATTAGAGGATTCGGAAATACAAATAATTGACTTTATTTTACACACAACAGCTATACAATATATCTTACACTCTGAAGACCTCGATAACCTTCTTGCTCGCACGCTTGTTGCTAACCGACTATTCTAGGAGCTTCTAACATCTAACAACAATCTTTTGTCTATACTAAGCCTGGACGTCCTCTAACGCTTATACACACATTCACATGTACAGTGTAAATGTATCACTTTCCTAACACTTTTATTTACAATATTTTATGAGTAAACAATTAGAAATATTTCTTGCATCATACAGGACGATTTTAAGTGCGACTCTCTGTATAAATCATTCTGCATGGTTATGTAATTATTTCAGTCTAACGGGTTGTAATTAATTATAAATAATTCTCATATGTAAAAGCACGATCACTGAAACAGCAGATTACGTATAGGAGTTGTGTTGTTTTTACAAGAGGTATCCTACCTTTTTCCGTTGTTCGTTTGCATTTCCCATTCTTTTTCCTTTTTTTTTTTTTTTTTTTTTTTTACACACTTTTATTGGTTATGTTAGAAACTGACACTACATTTGATACAGAATTCAAGAAGAAATGAGAACAGACTTAATATTTATATAAATTTTACAAGTTTATATTTTCAAAATTTTATACTCTTTAAGTTATGCATGTCACGCAAAGCATATGGAAAATCGCTCTAATAGATTATGAAAGTTATGGAAGAAAATCTAAATTTACAGAAGGAATCTTATTGTATTTTTTATTAATTACTGTTGAGGTATTTTAAAAGCAAACTAATAGAGGACAAGTCTACCCAACATTTCATTCTTTTATTTCTCACTAAATTTTTAAATAATAATGTAATTGACAGAATTCTGTTATTACAGTAAACAATTAATTACACCGTCATAGAAGTTACAAAATTCATTAGTAGAAATGGAAAGACAGCAACGCAGTTGCTTAGAAGTGCTACAAAATATAAAACAATGTATTTTGCAGCGATATAAGCATTTGCAACATGCAATGCTACGACCTTAGATATCATTCACATCTCAACGTAAAGAAAAACGTATAGAGTTCATAAAGATACTTGTACAGTATATAACGTAGAAAACATTAAAGAAATGCAATCTGTCTAATTGAACGGAATTGTAGAATATTCAGGAAGTTCCTAGCCTACAGTATATTATCTACTATATTGTAATTTGTCGTATATCAACATATGTTGGAGATATCGATAACAAATCTAAAGATATAGATATTGGTCATCATATCATCGGAAACTCTATGCAGATTGGACGATGACACAGCAATGTTTTGAACTTGTGATATGTATAATATTTATGTGATAGGGAATTTCAATAATTTGGCAGACTCGTAAATAATTATTTGCAAAAAATAAAAGAAAAAAATTTGCGTTTTGAAGTTTGACACAGTAACGGGAAAAGGATGAAGAACGTGATTCTTTTCCAACTATTTCTTCTTCTCTTCTAATTTCGGCAAACGTTTAAATCAACGTTCTGCACGTTTCCTGCCGTTATAGTCACTACCTTTACGAAGGAAGAAGAAAGAAAAGATAAGGAACGTAGAAACATTGCTTATTATTTGGATACAGGACTATAATACGAAGAATCTCTATTTTGAGTTTTAAAGAGAGTAGAAAAGGCGAAAGAAATAAAACACAATGCTCTGTAAATAGGTATTGAGTTATAATTATTGTGACAGGTGGTTTACACCATTTATATTAAATTGATAATGAGATGGTGTCTACTAAGTCTAGTTAGTGTAGCTATTTTATATATTTCTACAACAAATGAAAGGGACCTACTTGCTTCTATGGAGTAGAGAATTAAAGTTGATGCTTGCATAGACTTGGCGAAGCGCCAACGCCTTGGCCGCGCTGAGTGCACTCGTTCCCGTCAGATCACTAAAGTTAAGCAGCGCCGGACACGGATAGTACTTGGATGGGTGATCGCATGGGGGATGCAGTCCGGTAGGGGAACCGGACTTGCCTGGCACAGCGGCACCAGCGGCGAGGCACGGTGTGACATGGCGGGTGGCCACACACTCGCTCCATCAGCGGTGGTATTAGGCGCGCGGGCGAGGCCCCGTTGCGACGCTCATATCTGTTCCCGGGCCTCTCTCGATCGCAGCCGGGACGGTCATCGTGGAGGTTTTAGCCGGTTGGAGTCCGACACTACCACGCCGCTTTCCCCAGAAGCAGCCTGGCATCCGTGCGGATTTCCTCCACGTAAATATAAAAAAAAAAGATTTGGAGAAGCAGGTTCGATATCTGTGAGTAAAGAGCAAATAGTTACCGAACGATTATGGTGTGAAGTAGGTCGTATAATTTATATTTTATTGACCACTAGATGGTATGTATAATCTAGAGAGTATAATTATTTTATATAAAGAAAGGCTATTCTACTATATAAATTGTTTCATTATAGCGACAGACTACTTTATGTGTTTATGTATTCTACTTATTACAAATATATAAGAGGGATGTACTACCTTAAGAGGAATGGAGAACTAAGTTGTTGCCTAACAGTGCATCTCCCATAACAGCATGCAGTGGTGAAGTAAGCTAAAGGTTGATTTCTTTTTAGATGATAAAATGAGAATAAACTAAAGTGGGTATATATCAGATACGAGGAAGCTTATTTACTGCTTATAAAGGAATTATTAGGAGTTAACGTGTGAGGCCATAATATCGGTAATTAGAGATGAGTTACTGGTGGATGCGAGATGGTGCGCCGTTTCTTAACAATGACGGAGCTGCAAGGGGTCATGCGGATCGCGTAAGTACCTTTTTGGATGTTTATCATTTGGATACAATGAGCGAAGGAGGCACTAAAATGTTTTAGAGAATATACGCACCGTGACACGTTCGATATGGCCGCCACAAGTTATTATTAAAAACGTTATCAATAATTATCAATTGGTAATCGGGAAATTATTAATTGATAATTGACACAGTATACGATTACACGACACGGCACATTCGTTTTGATAAATGTTTGCACTCGTGGTGTCGCGACACTTTTCGGTATCGCGATGGGTAATATTTTAATTGAGACGCGCATGTAATTGCAATTTTATCAGAGGCCACTGCGCACCCTCAATTACCCCAGGGACCCACCATAAACCTAAACTTTTTAAGTTTATTATTTCTGTTATCTGTTTATGGATGGTCCTTGAAACAGCCCTTAGCTTGTTATACGTCCTTACTAATTACGGGGAAAGCAGGTTGTTACCTAATGGGAAAAACCCAATACTTGACTAACGAAAAAGCTGGTTTTTCCCATAAACAATATTACCTACTAGCCGCGTTGGTAGGAGGCCTTCTCCTCCTATCTTCATTTATTAACATGACCTATAACCAATTGGCATCGTGGATCGTTACCCTCACTTTTCCTAACGGAAGGTGCGAACAGCGAATCTGCGTTGTTAATTAAAAAGGGCACACCCACACCGAGCTTTCCTCCTTAATGAGACGAGAACACCTAGGATAGAAATAGAAAAACCCATCGAATAGTGAACGTCTCTCAGATCAGTGTAAACCTGTGCTGTGAAATAAAGACAATAGTTGTGTTACGACTCAGCTATTTTATTTCATCAACCAACCTTTAAGTTTACGTGACACGCACGTAGGTGGCATTCGATAAAACTTCGATGGCCCGACTTGAAACGCTAGGAAGCACGCGCTGGCGTGGCGTGACGCACATGAGAGGTGGTTCGCTGCGTCGCCATGTGGTGTCGCCACCTTACGGGCAACGTCTGTGAGCATGTACAGTCGGCTCGATGTAAGTTCCTAGTTTTAAGGAATAAAGTCGGAGCGGCCAGAGTTCTTCTTATACGTATATTATATTTATTTAGCTTATTCATTCTATTTGTTTACACGAGCCGAACAAATTTCCTTGGAATAAATAAGTAATGGTGTGCCGCGTAATGAGGAGGCTATAGGAGTTACGTGGCGATTAGTAGGTTGGAGTATGTAGCGGGTGGATGTAATGCATCGCTTTAACATTTTTATTTATTTTATTTATTCTTTTATTTTATTTATTTATAATTTTGTTATTTATTAACTAGTATTGTTTTATTTGTTTTATTTATTTATTATTTATTATTTTTATATTTATGCATTTATTTATTTATTCTTTATTGGTTACTTATTTACTTATTTATTCATTTGCGTACGTGACTGTTTATTTTATTTATTTTATTGATTTATTTTATTATTTATTGCTTATTGTTCATTATTTAGTATATATCGTTTTGTATTTATCTATATTGTGGCGTTTGGGCGCGCATCATCGGGTCTTTAGCAGAATGCACGTGTTAGATTGACAAGTGAATCGTAGATAGCACAATATTACTGTATTTATACTATCATCTGATTGGCTTATTTGTTGACGACCTGGCGAGTTTACAGACAACGATTGGATACTTTCGGACGGTATATGGACAGGATGTTGACGACTTGGCGATGTCTATGGACTATTCATTTTACATATAATATGGATAAGTTGTCTAACGTAAATAAACGTACGGCGCAGGGGGTTTCGGAGCCCCCAGGCCCCGTCGGGAAAACGAGTGGCTTACCAGGCTCGACCCGACGGTCATCATGTTACTGGATGAACGGCGGGGGAGGTGGAAACCCAGGCACCCTCTTGTGCGGTAAGAGCTACTGGGGAGAATGAAAAAGGGAAGGAGAAGAGCAAGTTAAAGAAGCCGATAGTGGGAGGAGAGAAACCGAGGATGGTTTCTGATGTAAAATTGAATGAAAGTGCGACAATCTCGGTTATTCCGAGGAAAGATGGGGGGGAGGAAAGTGAAGATTTCTGCCCCTTTAAACCGAGTAGGAGACTCCAGAGGAGCCTTACGATTAGTGAAAGGACGGAGGTAGGAATGGTCGAGGAATCGCAGGGTTCCTTCGGAATTAGAAGGAGCGACCACAGTATGCCGGTAGCAGGGAAAGGACTGGCCTACGCTAAAATGCTGGCCAGGAGGGTGGTTGAGAGGAACGTCAGCGCGAAATTCGCGAGATCGGCTATGGCTAGTGAAGCCGAAGATAGCGCCAGAGACGATACGCAGACGAGCGACGTAGATGACGAGGATGTTTTGATTTCCAGGCCTGAATTGAAAGGGTTCACACAAGCCTTGGCAGGAGTGGTTCAAATGTTTAACGTGGTTGTGAAGAACTTAAAGTTGGACAAAGATAAGGATGGGGAGATAAGGGAGATAGGCAACCTGATAAAAGGCATCCTGTCTTCCTTGGAGCAGTGTGGGGAGCACAAGGATAGAAGAAGAAGGAGAAGGAGAGTGCCTGTCGAAGTTAAAAAAAGGCAGACAGGGCAGAAATGAAGAGGGAAGTGACGATAGGTAAAGGCGGATACCCAAAGAGGAAGGTAGTATCGGCGGCTGAAATTACGAGAGTCGAGGAGCTTAAGAGGCCCCGAAGAGGAGAGGTCACATACGCCGAGGCGTGTGAGAGGGAGAACAGAGCGATAAGGGGTGACCAGGACTTCAGCGAGGACCCCGAAAGATGGATGAGGGTAGAAAAAAGGAAGAGGGAGAGGAGAGCTCCCTCAGAGTAAGCTACCCCGATGGTGCGTTCGGGAAACAACCGGCAGGTGGGCACCGAAGAGAAAGGCGTACCAAGAAATAGGAGGAGGAAGGAAGCCATTCTAGTCAAAGTGGAGGAAGGCTGCGAATGGTTTCATGTATATAAAAAAATAATGGCGGTGAGGAGCTCATTCGAGGGAGCCACGGGGGTCCGTAGGACGAGAGCGGGCCACATCCTCATTGAATTCGACAGGACGGTGGTGGTTAGCGGAGCGGCGGCCTACAAATAAGGAACATTGATCCCCTCACCAGCAGGGAAGAGCTGGTGGAAGATATCAGGTCGCAGTGGGGAATCGAGGAGAATGTTGATGTAGAAGTCAAATCTATAAAAGCGGCACCATGGGGCACGCAAGAGGCGGTGGTGGTCCTCCCGGCGAGTGGAGTGCCTAGTGATGAGAGAAAGAGGAGGCAAAGAACAGATTGGTTGAAAATACGTGGTTCTTCGAGCCGGATCACGTGCCGGTGAAAGGTGCACTTACCATTGACCATAAAGTGCCACGTGTTCAAATCAAACCAGCAACGGAAGCATTATCACTCCATCGAAGTCAGTGACGTCAGGAACGTCATCTTCGAAGAGGCATAACCCATCGGTCGAGACACGCTCCCAGGCAGCGTCCCGCTGTAGCTGGGCATTCAACAAATAAAGGTTAGAACAACTACAATCTAACTACAGCACTAATCATGCCGACCCCAGCAAAGGCCAACAGCGTACGTAAAAAACGCGATAGACTGTTCGAAGGCATACTAGGGAACACAAGGGAAGGCATCGACAAATACGAGCAGTCCAACAGGCAAGATGTTGAATATCTAAAATCATACCATGCCCAACTTGTGGAGGGTTTTAAACAATGTAAATAATTCCAACGAGATTTAGATGACCTCGACGAAGATGACTGCAAGCAGGAGGAAGAAGCGGTAATAAATTATATGTCTCTGGACACTCGAATCAACGTCCTTATGAAAGAAAGTCAATCCTCAACCCAGTCGGCACCAAAAACACGCGATTCACGCATGGATCCCGAGCCGATACATATTAAATTATCACAAGTGCGCTTGCCTCAGTTTGACGGTACCATCGAAGAGTGGGAAGATTTTTATGACACGTTCTCATCCACGGTGGACCGCAATGAAAAATTAACATCGGTTCAAAAATTCCAATATCTTCGATCATCCGTAACTGGAAGGGCCGCACGAAGTATTCAATCTTTGGAACTCACAGAAGCAAATTACTGAGATTTATGATGGGTCCTTAGGACTATTGAGGGTACGCAGTAAGGATGTGCGGACATCTGGTTCCCGTCTGGCCCGCGGTGTGTGGTCTAGTGTAGGTAGAGTGTCGCCCGACATAACAGAGACTCATAGGACTCCGTCGAAATATTCGGACGGATAGTGGACCATCAGCTCCACGTTTAGAGGGGGTAGAATATCTTTGGAAAGCGCGTCTGGAAGCGACTCGGTGGAACTGAGAATGCCCGAGGAGGAAGAGAGACACAGACAATTGAAAACCAGACCAGTCAGCGAAGTGTGCGAAGTTCTCGACAGCTTAGACGAATTGGTGTCCCTCAGAAGCCGCTCCGACGAAGCTAGTATCGACTTGGATCAATATCTGGAGGAACTTCATGCTCGCGACGCCTTCAACGTCCACTTGCATGCGAAAGATGTCAGTTATAATAGCATTTACGGATTCAACGAGAACATGATGGTAGTGGATAAGCTGCAGAAGACCACCAGCCGCAATCTGTCGAGGCAGACGAACTTGGGCTTCGATAATCTTGACCAATCTCTAAGGTACGGCGCGGCGAGCAAAATGGGATCGGCGAGTAGCTAGCCTTCGATGAGAGTTCGCGTCGCTCCTCCTTCTCATCAGCACGCACAATCCTTCACCTGGGATGCTCATTGCGAAAATATTTCGAGCTTTTCTCTACTGAGGAATTCACCGGCGATTCGATCGGACAAACAATTCGCATGGTCTTCAGAGAGGATCTCAAAATAATCTACTTACGGCTTCTCATAGCAGAGACTCTAGTTACACTCTGGCCTCCGGAGCCGCTTCGATCTCGACTTTTATGGCTTGTCAGAGACCTGCCAGTCCTCCATGCAATCTATTATGGGTTCTATGTCCTTAGGAAACCAGGGCAATAGTTTGATCGACAACATGCTGCAAACATGCGAGTCCCTACTCCGATCTATGGTTTCAAAGTCATTCGAAGTCGGCCAGTCAGAATTCCGTTAGATACTCTGTGATATCGAACCACAGGTCGTCGTCCAGTCAGGTTTCCAGTCACTATCAACTTCGACGTCTACGGTTAAGGCAAATCCCGCGCCTCAATCGTATCTGCCAAGTGAGGCACATTTACAGAACGAGCAGTCAGGCGCTCTTTACTATTACTCCCATCTCCAAGGTAGCGTAAACGCCGTAGACACTGCCGAGTCGATGAAGCCGATCGGTCACTCTTCCAGATTGTCTCAACTAAACAATCAAAGAGACGACGCTTTCGCGTTAAACAAGAGGAAGGATAGGACGTATCGTGAATCCAATTTCCAGGCAAATGCCCAGACAGATTCAAGTCAATGACGTAGACGAGGCTAGGCGAATAGCAGCTGAATTCAGAAAAACGACTTGTTAACTGTTGGGCGACAACAAAGTTGATCTCGTGGACAAGAAGAACTTTTACGAAGCCGATACTCTGAGGAGAGTAAAATCTACCGATCCTCTGCCTGATATCTCGTTGGCAGAGATTAGCACGAGGAATCTGTATTCGCAATAAGTCGAACAGTCAGTCGAACAGCTGAGACACTTTCGAGTTGGTGCTTGGAACGCAGGCGTCCCATCGAACGACGTCGTGCTTCAGAATCTGGTGGAGCAGAGGAACAGAAACAACCGAGTAACAACGGTTCCGCCCACTCAGGTTGAGGGAGAAGCGTCGCAGAATATGGGTAGCATCAGTAGCAGTTCTACGTCGAACAGCTTCAACGTCGATGACCCCTGGGAGTCAGGACTCCTTATGGAAAGAAAGTCTCCGGCGAGTGAGTCTAAGAAATGCCAGGTCCCTGGTCAACTTGGACAGTCCACCAAGACCGACCGTATCTAGCTCGAACTTACTGATTTTTCATCTATCGAACAATTAACATCTCTTTATCGGCTTTCCGCCCTTAGATTAGTCGCCTACTTAATTTATATAAAATTGTTAGAGTAAAATGTAATTTATACATGTCAATTCAGTAGATAGTCAATAGTCAATTGTGACTATTAACCCCTTGGCCTACACGCTATCCACCGATCGCGCGAGCCATAGTAAGCAAGAAGTTCGGTCGCGCGCCGCGCTATTCATCTGTTCAGCCATGTGCCCGAACTGGCGCAAAATGTATACTTCTTATGACATGTATATTTAGGGGCTACAAAAGGAATTGTGAAATAATAAACAACATTTGAGGACAAATAGTATTTCAAAGACGTCTAGGGCGTAATCATAATCAATTGATAAGTTATCATTTCAAAGTGGATAATGAATAATTAGTAATTTGTAAATTATCACAAGTCACATTCGTGGCTTCGGTTTATGGCACAAATTCTTTACCACGAGTCTGACTCGTTGTTTTCGCTTATGGCACAAATCCCTTGCCACGAGTCTCGCTCGAAAGAAAGTTAATAATTGTGTTTCGGCTCAAACTTGTTTTTTTATATAATCTGAGTAACCTCGTCCGGCTCTCGTGCGGATTCGTCCAGCCGAAGTTCTTCTCGCTCTGCTATCTCGTCGATCGGTCGAAATGCTCAACGGATTTGTTCATTATCAAATGTACCTGCATTTTACGGCAAACTGTATAGCGTTCGTTGTCTCGCCAAATTTTCCTTTTCCTTTGGAACCTTAACCAAGTGCAGCTCTGGACCAATACGTTTCTATTTCGCGACGTTCGATAGCGCGAAGGGATGAAATGTTTGTATTTGTTTTTGTATACCACGCTGTTCGATAATTAGTCCCAGTGAAATTTTTATATGAAAATGGTTCGAAAGAAAGATGTATGGAGATGTGTAAACGATCTCTACAAATTAGATATATTTCCAGACCGGCAAACATGCAAACGAACCAAACCGACCCTACTCGTTCGGTAAAACGACCGATTCAAATTTCAAAAGAATATCACTTTTGTATTATTTTATTATTGTATTATAGTCGCTAAACAAGGTCGCGTTCCAACTTGTATCCGACTGGTGTTCACGCTGTTCTCGAAAACAAATTGCACGTTGTATCGCTTGTTCGGTCGATGTAAAGAAAAGATCACGTTGATTTGATTTTCAGATACAAACTTGGTCGATGATCGTGCGACGAATGACGTTTAAAGTAGTGCGAGTTGGAACACGGCTTGACAGATGATTGTGCGTGAACTGGTACGTGCGTGAGTGCCTCTTGCTAGCAGTCATTGTACGTCAAGACAGGAATTGCAATCCTGAGATTACTCGAATCGTTCGACCGCTTTCTTTCTCGCCGGGGTTAGAAGTAGTAATTCGCCATAGAGGGATAATTGCGAACGAACGAAATGGATTTTACCTTTGTTTCTAATGCATTTTAACGCAAGAATCTGCTAACCTGCTGTACGTCTCCTCAAATAGAATGTCCTGCGCACATTAAACCATTGCCAGAACTTCGAAGGTACCTCGGTATGATCAACTTCTATCGACGTTTCATACCGGGGGCCGCGCAAATTCTCCAATCATTCAACGATTAGTTGAAAGGCACAACGAAGTGCAACGCGTCTATTGAGCGGTCCGATCGATTCGAAAAGACCTTCCGCGAGTTGAAACGCGCCTTAGCTGACGCGTCAATGTTAGTGCATCCGATTCCAGTTGCGCCCGTTAGCCTCGCGATCGACGCATCCGATTACGCCATAGGTGCGGTACTTGAACAGCGCGTCAATGATTCTTGGCCGCCCTTAGGTTTCATGACGAAATCGCTATCCCCCGAGCAACGAAAGTACAGCGCGTACGATCGGGAGTTACTCGCGATGTACACCGCGGTGAAACAATTCAGACACGCCGTCGAAGGAAGAGATTTCACGATCTATACGGATCACAAACCCCTAGCATACGTGTTTGATCAAAATCTTGACAAGTGTTCGCCAAGGCAAATCCGTCGTCTTGACTACGTCGGACAATTTACGACGGATATCCGGCATATAAAATAGATAGACAATAATGAAACCGATACTCTATCCCGGAGCGAACCGATCGGGGAATCAGTCGATCATCAAACGCAGCGCAAGAGAACGATATTGAGCTGCGCGAAATCATTAAATCCGGCCCTAGCGCGCTGCAATTGAAAAAGGTACGATTTCCCGATAAAGATGTCGGAATATATTGCGATCACTCGACCGAAACCCTGCGACCGTATCTATCGGAACCGTTACGATGCGCCGTATTTCGGTCGCTGCATGGACTTACCTATTCTGGGATGCGCGCTACGCAAAAACTGGTGACGACGCGCTTTGTCTGGCCGTCCGTAAACAAAGATTGCCGAACGTGGACGCGGTAATGCATACCGTGCCAACGCAATAAAGTCACCAGGCACGAATCCTCACCAGTTGGAACGTTCAAAACGTTAGCAGGCCGGTTCGAACACATACACATAGACATTATCGTGATGAAATACTCGCAAGGCTATCGATTATCTAACGCGTATCGATCGTTTTTCGCGTTGGCCCGAAGCCGTTCCCATTGCTCATATGGAAGCGCCAACCGTTGCCTCGGCCCTCCTTTCGACTTGCATAGTTCGTTTCGGCGTCCCCTTAGAAATAACGACCGACCAAGGACGACAATTAGAATCGCGACTGTTTGAGGAGTTATGCCGGTTGCTCGGCGTCAAGCACTTACGCACGACGGCCTATCATCCCGCGCCTACACAGACAGCTGGGTCGAAATTTTGCCGATAGTACTATTAGGCATTCAAACCGCGATAAAGGAGGACCTAAATGCAACGGCAGCCGAAATGATTTACGGCACCGGCATACGACTGTCGGCGGAATGTTTCTTAGCAACCAAGCAGCGGGCCAACTCGGAATACGCGAACCGGCTAAAAGAACGGATGGAGAAGGTCAGGCCATACCCAGTGACGCGTCATGGCGAAAAGAAAATTTTCATTTTTAAAGAACTAGAATCATTGCTGTATGTTTTCTTGCGCCATGACGCGATAGAAGGTCCTTTACAGCCGCGGTACGACGGGCCGTTTAAAGTTGTAAAAAGGGATGAAAAAAAATGATATTATTAAAATAAGTAATCGCGACGTGTCCATAGACCGATTAAAACCTGCGTTTATAGTACCGGACGACTTAGAGGAAAAAACCGCCGAATCTCGTAACGTACTGATTCCGGTAGGATAAGCGAACGCCCGCGACGAAAGCCATGCAAACAAGAACAATCGAATCGCGGAAGAAAACACCAGGAATAAGTACGTTACGCGGTCTGGGCGAAGAGTCTGTTTTCCCGATTGGTTTCAGGCAGGTTTCGGGTAAGACGACGGGGGGGGGGTGGAACCCCAGGCACTCCCTCGTACGATAATAGCGACTGGGGCTAAGGCGAATGGTAGGAGGTTGGTGGGCAGTAAGGAAAAGCCGAGGATGGTGTCAGACGTAAAAATAAGTGATAACGTCACCATATCGGTTGTACTGAGGAGCAGGGGGGACGAGGAGAGCGATCCCTTTAGGCCAAGTAGGAAGATCCAGAGGAGCCCCACTAGTGGCGCTAGGCCTGATATAGAAGCAGTCGAAGGTTTGGAGGGTTCCGCTGGGATGAGAGACAGCGACCTCGGTACGCCAGTGACGACGAGAGGATTGGCCTACGCCAAGCTGCTAGCGAGAAGGTTGTAGGCCGTTAGAGTTCCAGGCTGCTATTTTAAGCGTGTCCATTTTTATTTTTTGCTTAGCGTGTTTGTGAGTAGTTGTAGCATGAGTGTGATTTGTTGCGTTTGCTGTTTAAGGACTGCGTTTTGTTCACTTATCATTTTTGTTAACATTTCCGTGTTTTTAATGGAGAGCTTTATCAGTTCTTTGATTTCTGTAGCGTCGTCGATGTTATTGTTCTGGCTTCGATTATCTAAGGGTGTTGACTGTTTGGCTACTTGCGCGTAGCTTCGGCTACCAAAGGTGTTTGTATTATTATGGTTGATGTTCATTACATACTGTATGTTTGTTGATGTTTCAGTTACTGTGCTATCCTGTTGTGTGTGAGAGTTAGTGTATATCCTGTTACGAAGCGGCGGAAAAAGTTTACCTTGAAGTTGTTTTCGGACTAAACAGCCTTTGTAACTAGCTGGGTGATTTCCACCGCAATTGTAACATTTTACATCATTTATTTCTCCCGTGTGTGGGCGGTTCACTGTTAGGTGCTTTCCTGCGCATTTGACACACGCCGGGTTCCTGTTACAGTAATTTTTTGTGTGTCCATATTGTTGACACCGCATGCATTGTGGTATGTCTTTCTTGTGTCTGGGTGGCTCAACTGTAATTATTGTGTTTAAAATTGAAAATTTCCTTGTTGTTATTTTAAGGTTCAAGCTCTATTAAAAATAACGGTAGTGGTTGCTTCGTATCGTACCTTGTCATATTGTTTATAGTTCTTGTTTGGTGGCCAATTTTTGCTAATTCGTCACTTAGTTTTTTTGTGTTAGTTTATGGATGCAGTCCCCTTATAACTACTTTGTAGCTGCTTTCCGTTTTGAGCTGGTACGTGTGGTATATAGCATTTTTTCTCTTAATTCCTTTATCACTTGCCTATAACTTTCAGGGGTGTTTGTTTGTATTTTTACTTGTTCTAGTTTTGTTTGTTTTATTATATATGTCGGGTTTACATTAGAATTAGAGTTAGGGGCGTGAAACGAATCTTCGTTCGGATTACACGTTGTCGTTATGCAATAGAGAAGACATCGACCAGTGCAAATACGATTATTATAGAATTAGACAAGTAACCGTGGTAATCAGGTACTCGAGAAACTAATGACAATGAACCTAGGTTCAATAACGAATCCGCGGTCAACGGGATGATGGATGAACATGCTCACGATATCTAAGTCGGACTCTTTGTTAAAACGTGGAATATCCACCGAGCGTACAGACACTAAGTAACTCGCTAATACGACCTCACGAGAGAATGACTTTCCGTCGCGCTGATGCTGCGGAGGAAAGCTATGATGGGGTGTGTCTAAGGACACGAGATCATCGGATTCGTCGAGGATAGCCTTCGTTCAGTAGGCGAGGGAAATTGGCGTTGCTGCTAATTGGTCAATCTCCATATCGGTGGTTAGAAAAAGATGCTAGCCGCCCTCCGGGGAAAGTTGCTTGTGGGGGACGCCGTTCGTTGAAACATAGGTCTCTCCTATCTTCCCGTAGTTGGGACAAAGACTGTTTGTCTGTTTGAAGGACTTTAGGTAACTAGATCTTAGTGTTTATAACGGCCCTCGGGCTAGCTGATCACGTACTTTGGTGACGCGTTGACATCTGGTAAACATCCTGCCCGGAGAATAGGATCTGCGTGTGGCAAGCTACGGGACAGAGACCGTTGGAATGTTTACTGCCACGTGCCGCTACAAATCTTTCTTTTAAGGAGAGAGCTATAGAATTATTCCGTACCTTTGTTAGACAAAGCGTTCATCCCGTGACCGCGGCTACGTTCGGCGACTGGCTGTCGCCTCGAGCCTAAGCTCACTATCACAAATCTCAAACAAATACAATCGGATCGAAAGACGACAATTGTTTAATTACGCCTATGATAGAATCTAGATTACGGCGTTAGGGGATTATCCCGAAGTTCCAAAGGGGAGGCTTCGATGTCATTTCATCTCCGACATATAGTTTTCCTTCCCGACTATATCGTTTAGTCGATCTATAAGCGGGTCTATTATCTGGGCCTCGACAAATATTGGTGGTGGTTTTGTAGTGTTCGTTGATTTAGTTGCGTTTTTGGTTGCTGGGTCGTCGTCTATTTCTTCCGTAAGTGAACTGAAGGAGTTTCTTAGTGGTAATTCTTGCAGCCATCGCTGCTTTTCCGTATCTAGATTACTTGTTATTTTTCTTTTTTTGTTATAGCTGGCTACCTTCCAGCTTTCGTCTTGTTGAGTTGTTTCTTTGTTGGTTTCCATGTCAACTTCAATTGTGGCTGAGCAGTCCTGTCCTTGGTTTGTTTGTTGACTTGTTTGTGTCTGTTGTTTTGTATATGTAGTATTGATCTTCTTTGTTTATAATTTTTATTGGTGTAATTTTTTTCATGGTAGG
Organism: Bombus sylvicola; assembly: GCA_019677175.1. NCBI lineage: Eukaryota > Metazoa > Arthropoda > Insecta > Hymenoptera > Apidae > Bombus > Bombus sylvicola. The sequence continues at coordinate 65,296 of JACSOB010000093.1, forward strand.
TTTGCTAGTCTTCTTAATAGAAGACACGGGTTTCCACCATTTGGCTATGGGCGTAGCCGTTCTTAACTTTCTCTTCCCCACTTGCCGCACTTTTCTGAAGCACTACTTTGCACGTCCAGTTAGCTCGGCTGCTCGGGTAGTACTAGAGGACTTGTGTATAGAGGATGGTTGATCGTGAGATTTATTAGACGAGATTGCCCGTTGTAGAAACCGTCAAGTATATTTTAAAATGATTAAATAAATAAGAACAGATAATGTTCGCAAAGACGCTCGTATTAACGGATTCGCTAGGACAATGTATAATCGCTCGCTGATAACTCGTTAGTAACTGATCAATACTCGGTAGATAGTCGGTAGAGTGATAGGACGTGGCGGATCGAGAGCGACTCATGTTGTTGTTGTGCCTCGGAACACGGACATCGCCTTGATGCACGAAACATATCGATAGGTAAACTCCGGACAAAACAAAGTCACCGTTATGGGCAATCGTCGATCTAAGATGAATTCAAATTTTCCGACTCCCCTCCCCCCTGCCCCAGTATAAATAAACGGACACGATCGCGAGCGAGTTAGTATATACCGAGTATCTACGAATTATCGATCAATATCTACGAGTTGTTATCCGAGTCATTATCCGAGATATACTTATCGAGTTTTTCGCGAGCGACCATACCCTAGCTTCGCGAATACATTTGTACGAGCGTCTCTCGACGGTATTTATATTTATTCTTATTTATTTTATTTATTCTAAATATATTTGAGGCGTTGCAGCAGCAATTTCTCGTATTCTCTAAGTTATTGATCCTCACACGATCCACTACATGATCGATAACTGAACTCTTTACGATTGCGTCCGTTTAAACTGGTATAGTATAAACTGGTCGGAGGAGAATCGGAAAATTCAAATTCGTCTTCGTTCGACAGTTGCACGTAGCGGCGGCATTGTTTTGTCCGGAGTTTATTTATTACTACATTATGTATGTCCTAACGATATTGATACTCCGAGGCAAAAAACAGCAACATAATTTGAATTGTCCTCTAGCTCATATACCGCTACATATGCTTTCAAGGAGCAAAAGTGGGACAGTTCCGCTTGTGACGCGAAACGGAGATTATCGTTTCCCTTCCTTTAACGCATTTTGCCATTGGAAAACGCTAATTTCTGTGACTTGTTTTATCTCTGTTACAAAAGTTCCTCGTCAGCCGATACAGGTTCTTGGGGCAGCCTTTTCTCTTCAATTCGTGCATTACGTTCAGCCACCAGACGTTGTCGAAGGTTCCTGATATGTCGAGTGCTATAGCGAGGACATATTTCTTGTCGCTCATTTGCTCGACTTTTTCGCGGAATTTGATGATCGCGTCCACCATCGATCTTCCGGGGCGAAAGCCGTATTGATGGTCTGAAGACATCTCGCGCGTGTGAAAAATGGTCGTCATCCTTGTAGCCATCAGCCTTTCCAGCAATTTGCCTACCATAGATAGTAGGCAGATCGGTCTGTAGGACTTCGGACTACTTCTGTCCCGATCTGGTCCTTTCGGGATAGCGATGACGTTCCCCACTTTCCATCTTCTTGGGAAGACCCCCCAGGTGAGTCAGCCATTCATGAGCCTAAGGAGTTCTTGGTGGATTCCCCCAGGCACGTTATATTGTCTCCGCTTTGATCAAGTCGGAGCCAGGACATTTGCCCTCCTTCAGTCGTTTCACAGCGCCGCTGAGTTCTTCAGGCTGGAACTCTGGAGTGTCTTCGTCGCTTGGAGGGGTTGTCATGCTCCTCCTGATCTCTGTCTGCTCTGGCGTGTCCGTTTCTTCTTGGTCATCGGGTATGAGGGCGGAGAGCATCGCCGCTGCGGTCGTTCGCCAGTTGGAGGTATCTCCTTGTGGTGTCCGCTGGGTCGATACTGCTTCTTCTCTCCTGAGTTTACCCGTGACCGTTCTGTATGCAATTCCCCAGGGTTCTTTGTTACCCTCTTTTGTTACGAACTCCTGCCAGCTCTGGACCTTGGCTCTCGTAATCATCTTCGTGTAGTCTCTTCTGACTTCCCTATACCGCAGCTTCTCTTCATCCCTCGTTGCGGGATCCTTAGCCCCCTGATTCCCTCTTCTTGCTCGGTAGGTGTTTCTCTTCGCTCGTGTGAGCTCGGTTGTCCACCATGGTACCGACCTGTAGTGCCATTTCTTCTTAAGAATGGCCGCGTCGCAGGCTCTTATGAGGACCTCCTGCATTCGTTCGGCCATTCGTTCTACGTCCTCAGCTTGCTGGAGGGAGGTCCCTCGGAGTGTCTCTCTCTCCTCTATGACAACTCTTTGGAACACTTCCCAGTCGGCTTTTCGTGTATTGTATCGCTTCTCTTGAAGCTGCGGCTCGGTACTTCTTTTTTCCGAAAACCAGGCGCGTCTCCAGGACTTTGCGGTTGCTGGAGGTTCCGTGCTCGTGAACTCTTCATTCTCGCACGAGCGGTGTTGCGTCTGGACTCACTAGAGTTATGTCTATATTTGACCGCCCTCGAGTTGTCTCAAATGTATAGGCCTTCCCTGGATGATTAAGGACGTGGAGGCCGTATTGTGCTATGACGGCCTCTAGGGCTTCTCCTCTGTCGTCTCTACTCCTGCTGTTCCACAACGGTGACTTTGCGTTAGAGTCTAGGCCAATGATGGTCTTCTTGCCTCTGAGACTCTTCAGTACTTTCTCCAGCTGTTCTATGCCGACTCCGATGTCTTCGGTCGGTGGAAAGTACTGGCTTACCGCATATAGTTCCGTTTCTTCGTCGCTTATCTGCACACATACGCAGTGTGTTGCGCAGAGCCCGGCGAGTTCGAGTGGCGTTAGGTGTTCTGATTTCACACCCATAGTTGCTATTGGCGGGTCGTTTTTCGATCCTCGACAGGTGATCGCGACTCCTGTACCGAGTCCAGGTATCTTGCGGTTGATGCTGTATGGCTCTTGCATCAGCAAGATTTCATCGCCATCAGCTTTCATCTGCGTCTTGATCTCGTAGGGGACAGATTTGGATCGCTGCATGTTATGTTGCAGGATCCGCGTTCCCCTTTTTCTCCCATGTCCTAGTCTGTTCACGTTTGTACATTTATTCATAATCGGTTCTTGCTATTATCGCTCCCAGAGCGTTTTTGTGCATTGGGCAGTTCCCATCGGAGGCTGCGTGGTCGCCTTTCTTACCAGCTTTTCTGCAGTTTACGCAGCTGGCGTTTCTGTCTTTGCTAGTGCACTCTTTCATGCTGTGACTACTTTCCGCGCAGTGCGCGCAGATTTCGTAGTCGACGCGGCAGTATTTTGCTACGTGCCCGTAGCCTTGGCATTTATAGCAGCGACTGACGGCGATAAAATCGCGGTCCTTGCATGCATTCCACGACATATACACCTTCCCTTTTAATAGCTTCTCCCTTACCTGGAGGGGGGGGGGGTTACTTCTATCACCCAATTGGTCTCCTCGGAGTCCTTGTGGCCCGTCCTAAAGCAGAATTTGAAGGCCGCAACGTCCTCCTCCTTGAATCTGTCCTCGTTCTGTTTCCTGATACAGGCTTTTATCTCCTTTTCAGGAATTTCCCTTGGAACGTCGAATAGTATCATCCGGAGCTGCCTCCTCTGCGGTCTTCTGGTCTTTAGGCCTGCCTCCTTCAGCTTCGCGTTCTCGGTGAATGCTTTTAAGCCTTCCGGCTTCGTCGTTTCGACTGCGAGTCCATTTCCTTCGATTTTCCTTATGGCGGTGACTTGTATTCCCTTCTTTCGGGGGTTCACGAGTGTAAACACCGCTTCCCGAGCTTCCTTGCTCGTCTTTATTGTACCGTCTGCTTGATCCGGGCGGATAATTACCACGTTATTCGGTGGCTTGACGGTTATCTGCCCGACTTTGCTACTGATCATTTTGACTTTCTCCGCGTACGAGAGCTGCTTTGGCTCAGCCCTCGCTGTTTTCTTGACTGCTGTTTCAAGTCGCTTGCTGACTTGCAGCGACTTGTTCACCATAGATAATATTTCTGTGTTCTTGCTCTGGGCTGCCCCAGTGCTTTGTTCTAGCCTTCCAGTCAGGTAGCTATTGTGGAGCAGGAGCTCCTCCACAATTCCCCTCATATCTTTGAAGTGCCTCATGATTGTCGCGGTCTGGTCTTTGTTTCTTTTCTTGCTCGGGTCGAGACAAAATAATATAATCTTCTTTTCGATTTCACTTGCCTTCTCCTTGATGTCTGGTATCGGCCTTGGTGTTTCGGGTGCTGGCCGAGATTCCTGCTTGGCTTCTTTTTCCTCCTTCTCGGCCCTTTTCCTTTTCTTCATTTCTGGGCTCTGTTTTTCCGGTGTTGAGCCCTCCAGTTTTTGCGACCTTAGGGGTTGCAGAACCACTCGCGCCTTCGTGGCTGGTGGTGTCTGTCCCCGTGATGCCATTTTTCTGTTCGACTTCGAACTGTTCTGATTGCAGAAGCTGAGTCGCAGCGACGTATCGTTTCGCGGTCGCAGGCACTAAGTCCCAGTGGCGTATCGCTTCACGCACGCAGATTCCAAGTCCCAGCGGCGTATCGTTTTACGCACGCAGGCTCTAAGTCCGACGGCGTAGTGGCGGCACTAGACAAGCACTTTCACTAACACTTCTACATATGTTTTGTCCTTTTACGGACGCTGGCACTAAGTTCCAGCGGCGTATCGCTTTACGCGCGCAGACGCAAAGTCCCAGCGGCGTATTGCTTTACGCACGCGGACACTAAGTCCGGCGGCGTAATGATGGCACTAGACAAGCACTTACACTTGCACATCTGTATGTTTTTCAATATGGGGAAGGGGCACCAGGCAGTGTCTGTCTTTGTTTACGGGTGCTTACCCCGGCGCCATCGCCATACAGAACCCGGGCACCCCTAGGGCCATAGGGGTTGGGATATGCCCAACCAGCGCGCAAGGCACCTTGTGCCTTGCTACCTTGATTAGCTAAATCTGCAGGGGCTTTAGCTCGTTACAAGTTGAACGGGGCTATTCTAAGCCCTACGGTCTCAGCAGGACGGTTCCGGAGTAGGTGGGACGCTGCTCACCCGCCGAAGGCAATTCGGGGCGAGCCATTACTCCTTAAATCGGCCCTCTTGCCAGCATCTTCGCCATCAACCACTGCCAACACGAGTCCAAACCCATAATTGGCCGAGCAGAGGGGTCGCTACTCCCTCCGGGCTTACACTCTACCCCCGTGGTACCATCCTAAGTCATTGGTGGGACTATCGTGTGGATGTACCGCCACGTCACTGCCGGCCGGCGACCTGCTAACCGTACTCGACAGATTCAGATAGGACTCACGTAAGCGGGGGCCTCAAGGTACAAAGTACCCGGGAACTTATCCCGACGGTCTTATCCTTGGCATCAGGATCGCGGGTGGGCTACTACCTAAGGCCAAGTAGAGAGAGCATAGACGGGCCTCTCGCCTACACTCCCTGCGACCTTCCTTGCGGTGTACATACAGGACTCACGTAAGCTGGTCGCTTGTCCCGACGGTCCTCCCTGGCTGCGGGAACGTGGGTTTTCCAACCCCCATAGACTTACATAAGCAAGTCCTTCCTGCGGAGGGGAAAGGGGCAACAGATGGAAAGGATACCTATAGCGTCAGAGTCAGAGACCGCTTCTGTTTCGACTGCCGGATAATCCGTGCGGATTCGATCGAATCCGCCGCTCTCAACGCGAAATAATTGCGTTGGGCTAATGGTTCGCCTGGTGGGTACCACGCCAGCTAGAGATCATCGAAAAACACTCGCGAATGTTGGACGGTGACTGATTTCGCGCGTTTGCTGCGCCGATAGCGACGACGCTGATGTAAATCGTTTATTTCGCGCACGTGAAAATGGTATTGTGTCGTGCACTGCAGATTAAAGAGGTTAAATCGTACGGTATATTTTCTCCAAGTCTTCTAGTTCGTTTATGTATGGGAAAAAGATGCATTCGAATCGTCCTACATTGCATCGGCAATTCGGATGAACTGAAGAGAAGTTACCTCGAACTTTCGGAGATGAAAGGACACCGGGGCTTTCCCTTTGGAATTGTTGGGAAAATCCCCAATACTTTAGTCTTTACGATTTAATCCGATTATAATTGTCCTAGATTTGTGATAATGAGCTTCGGCTCAAAGTGACAACTAGTCGCTAAACGCAGCCACGGAGACGGGATGAACGTTTTTACCTAACAGATGTATGGAGTAATTGTATAGCTCTCCCTAAAAAGAAATGGTTGTAGCGGCACTCTACAGTAAACATTCCAACGGTTTCTGTCCCGTGGCTAGCCACACAAAGACCCTATCCTTCAGATAAGATGATTGCTAGATGTCGATACGTCTTCACAGTATATTTCCAGCTAGCTCGAGGACCCGCTGTAAATCTTAGGATTTAGTTAACTAAGGTTTTTCAAACGGACAAACGGTTTTTGTCCTAACAGTCCCTAAATCAAACATAGATATTAACCAATTAACAGCAGCGTCCATTTCCCTCACTTTTCGAACGAAGGATTTTCTCGACGAATCTGATGATCTCGCATTCTTAGACACGCCCCATCATAACTTTCCTCTACAGCATCATCGTGACGGAAAGATATTCACGTACAATCTCACCAGCGAGTTACACAGCGTCTTTACGATCAGTGAATACTTTATGCTTTAACAAAGATTTAGTTGAGTAATACTTGTACTGTCGACAAGTAAATCAAGTACGACTTGGACTTTGGAAGAAAGCACATTTGCTATTCCGTTGACAGTGGATTCGTTGTTGAACCTAAGGTCATCGGCATTAGCATCTCGAATGTCTCATTACCACGGTTACTTGTCAAATACTGTAATAATCATAATTGTATTAGTAAATATCTCCTCTAGTGCATAACGACAATATCTAATTCACATGGACGCCCAAACGCCCCTAACCCCAATGAGGACTCGACATATATATAGCAAGGACAGATTACTCGACGATATCGTAATCGTTGAACGATCGGTCGGCTGGGCAGACCTTTCCGAATCGCGTTTACAATCTCTGCGCAACGAAGCTGACATTTCGTAGGCATCAGCAGAGATGACCGCGGTCACAACGATGCCATAAACGTGGTCGCTTGGCGCACCAGGAGTACAACGCTAGTGCTAAGCGCATTAAACGCGTTGTCGTTGTCGTTGTCGTTGTCGTTGTCGTTGTCGTTGTCGTTGTCGTTGTACGTTGCACTTTGTCGCGAGTTCAATAGCACGAATCGATGAACGTAATAACCAAGTATCTTTCTCCCGACCTAACCGTACTTTCTATTCCAACGAAGAACGACTATCGCGTATCGGCTAAGTTTAAAATACTCGGTTTCTTAAAGCTTGATGAATTGTTCCGCGCGATAAGCGTATCTTGCTAAATCAATTAAATCGACGTTGACACAAATTCGATCGTAGCACGTCGGATATCGATCATCGATGGCTAGAAACGTCTTGAAATATCGACGAGTGCCTGGGCTGAGGCTGTTTAACCCATCAATCCGTAGGATTTACGTCGGTTTTTAACGGATCCATTCTTCTAGCTGTCCATTCGCGGTAAAATGTTTCAGTTTCGCCTACTTCAACGTATTAGGCGCATTTCGAGTGACGATACTTCTCGATACGTTGCAAAATACTTTATTAGCGTGCTGCACGTCTGCTTCAACGTCAGCTTCTCCGCGTTTGCAACGAGAGATGATACGGTTTAATCCTTGTATCGCCAACAATTCGATCGCTCCATTCGTTCCGCATTATCCTTCGTATGCGTTGTCAGTCAGTCAGCCGATGCCGTTCCGGACGGCACTACACGCATTTCGCTACTCTAATCGACTCTCCATGTCGATCGAGATTTTCCGCGAGCTAATTCTTTCTTTATTCTTACCCATCTTCTTCTTCCGGAGGATTTATCGTTTTGAAACAGTTTATAGGTAGTTTTGTGAATTCCGAAAACCTTGCCTTTTGGCAATCTATGAACGTTGGCAGGTTTTCCGACAGGTATATACGAACAGTTTTGGAATTTTCCTGATTCTTTTTTGAAAATAATAAGAGATTGTCTTTCTCTTTAAAGTTTCATTTTCCTGCATACTATGATAATGGAAAGGCTGCATCGAAGAAGACATAAATAATTTCTGTAGTAAATTTATTATCTAAATATCGACCTAAAGCTAGATCTTTATAAAAATTTCATCTTTCCTCTTTGATACGATCAGAGCGGCACTCTGTCGGTTATAAGCGACGTAATTATTAGAATTATTGAAATACGCGTATGATGGAAATGTTGGGTCCGAGGAATGTTTCGTTTCGTTTAGAAATTCGGTAAAACAGATTGGAAAGCGTTGAAAATCCAACTGAATCGGGATTATTTACAGAGTATCGATGAAACTCATTCGAACAACGTCGGCAACGTTTACGAGCTACTAACCATGCATTTGAACGACGAACGTTAAACCGCCTGAATTCCGTTTTTTAAAAACAAAACTAGCGACATCGCAAATTGTATTCTGATCGCATTTCATTAAATGCGTGATTTAAATTAAATGAAATTAATTTCAACGATCGGAGAGTGAAATTCTCTTTTTTCATACATTGTCCATCTTTTAAGAATATTTTATTCGTTGCAGAGTTTTAATATATTCCGAACTTGGGTCTCTTAAAATACCAGCGCGGTTAATTTGCCAAAATTCGTTTCTTTCTTTTCCTCGAGTTACCTGGCATCGTCCGTTGTGATCATTAACCAGCGATTTACAGTTTTTCTGGATTGCAGTTTTAAATCTTAGACCTGCTAGCACAGGTGAACGTTAGTGTTTAAGACAAGTGTCTGCTTATTTCTTTTAAGTTCGACGATTGCAATTTGTTAGAATTTAATCTTGAAGTTAAGATTAATAATCTGTGGAAGACACAATGTTTATGTTGAAATAATATTATGTGATATTTATTTAAAAAAATTACAGAACCAAATGTATTTAAAATATTAGTGAGTGTTATGGATTGTTGACAGTTGGCCAGTTACTCTCAGACTAACTGTATGTAGTGACCCATGGTCCCTTAAGAGATTTTGAACCCCACTCTCTATACAGTAGTGAGTATGACCTGTTCATATGCCTGTGTAGGTGTCTGTATAGCGGCACGTGCCACGGAACCTTCCAACGGCTTCGCGATACAAAGCGCTACGCCGTCAAAGCGCAACACCGACGTGCCCAATGTGCTGTCACGTAAAATTGATACTTGGTTTGTAAGAGAAGGAAAAGGTTGAGTCGTAACCCAACTATTAATTTTCTTTCATAAAACTTTATTATAAATTTTAGCACTTACAAGAATAGCACTGAACTGGAGAAAAGGGGTTGTACGAGAACAGCGACTAGAACAAGAACAAGAACTGCTCGGGTGATTTCGGGAGAAGTATTTATATGAGTTTAGTGGCTGGAGTGGGAGAAAGACTTTTGTCGTATCATGTTTGGATGTTACTCTGGACTTTGGTCATGTTTGGAGTGACTGGATGTTACCCTGGCGGTGACTCATGATAAGGCAGTTAGGATTAACTATCTTATCGGAGTCAAATTTACCCTGTGACAGTGCCATCGATATCCTTACGCTTCTTCCGCCACATTCTCGGAAGAGCATACACGCGCTAGCCGTCCCGGTACATCTAACGAACGCACGCTAGTGGGGATATCGATGGGTAACAAAGGGAAGAATCCGTTCGATCAATCACCTCATCTGTATAAGATTAATATCGTTGTATTCCAACAGAATTTTTATATATCTTTATATATCCCTACGGAATGAAACGACCAAAACGAACGATGTTCTTCCTTCATCTAAAATGCTCTAATTATTAAGTTCAAAGTTCTTGTATGAAAACTTGAACGTTGAACTGAAAGAAGTGCACGATATTCGTTGCTAACTTTAACAGAACTTTAAACTTTAAACGTTCGTTCGAGGAATTCCTAAGAATAAATAAATTAAAGTGATAAAAAAAGTTTGAGTTTAAACTGTCACGTCCCGCGCCTCGCATGATCCGTAGCGCGAACGTAAAATTGGTCATTTCTTTCAAATCAGATCATCGATACTGGAGCAGGAATCAACCTTATAAAAGAAAAAGCCTCACTAAACGTCCAAACCTCTAACCCAAAGACCTTCCTAATGGGAAGTGACAAACATACCACTAACAAAATTTGCAATTTAACCATACTCAAGAAAAATCATCAATTCCACGTAGTCCCTAACAACTTTCCTCTAATCGAAGATGGAATAATCGGACTCCCATTCCTTACAAAGTACCAATACAGCGTCACTAACAATAAACTAACCTTAGACGAAATTATATTACCATTCTATAAAGCCGATAGCAAGATAAGACCAGGCGAAACTTTAATTTCAACCCAATACATCGAAGGAAAGCCCACAGCAGTATGTTTCATCAACACTGGAAGAAGACCATAATATGGATCATCATAACACTCGAGTACATTAAAAGCGATCTAGTAGTAAAACCATTAAATTACGCCAACATATTCTTGGAACACATCGACGATTGCTATCTGTACAACGAACAAACAGATATCACCCTTATAGTAGGCCTTAACAATCCAATTGACCAAGTTAATAGATTACAACGCGTAATAGATTTAATAGACCGTCGATGTAAACCACCTTGCGCTTACATACCAGAAATAAGCAGCCTAAAATTTAAGTATAGAAATCTTCAAAACCTGACTCGGCAACTCAAATTATTATTGCGTTATAGTAACAAACGCGGATTGCTCAATGTCATAGGCTCAGTATCCAAAACTTTATTCGGAACTCTCGACGAAAAGGATCTAGAACTCATTAACAAAAACATCGATACATTATTTGATTCCAACAACAAAATAAATACAATCCTTAGTAACCAAACCGCACTCATCAAACGCGTGCTAGACAACACCAAAACAAATCAACTTGAAAACTTAGCCAACAATATACACAAGATTGAAAACCACAATGAAAAAAAACGAAATATTAGTCTCCCTACTGATTCAAACTGAATCTACCATATCAGAACTCCATATTAACATCGACGAAATTTTTAACACTGTCATGTTCGGGAAACAAGGAATCATAAACCCACAAGTTATAGAACCTGAACAATTCTTAAAAACACATGACCAAATAACGAGACAAAATTTTATGACTAACCATATCGAACCTTCAGTTCAAAACTTTCAACTAATTCTAGATCTAAGTAAACTAAAGGTATGGATAAGAGATAACAAACTTATATATACAATAACTGTGCCTCTTTTAGAAAACAATGAATGGAAAATAACTAAAATTTATCCGATACCTTCTAAACAAAACTCTGTATTCATTGCGCCTGTAATAGAAACTGACTTGATACTAACCGACTCAGAACAATACACCTTTGCCGATAGTCACTACTTAAATAAATATTGTAAACGAACAGCAATCATCCACATTTGTAAAAGAACTCAACCGAGTCACAATAGAATCAATTCACCTGAATGCAGATCAGAATTAATTAATAATCGACAGACAGTGAAAACTTGCCCGACTGCCGTCTTCAAGCTGGAAGAATTGACGTTCGTACCTTTGCAGACGGAAAACCATAATATTATTATTCCTGCGAAAAATGTACAAATCGACGTGTTATGTAAGACACATAAAATCCTAGAAATTAGACAACCAAGCTTAATTAGCAGTAAAACCGGGTGCATAATCACATACGATCATAATATCATGAAAATAGGAGGATCGCGTAAAAATATCTCTTACGAAACCAAATTTAAGAATAGTATATACAGCTTCGAAGAAACAGATGTTCCAATATTAGAGAAAATATTAGAAACAGCTCCAAACGTAACTCACAATTTTAACCGATATAAAGCCAACCTCGATACATTACAAACACAAATCAGTACCCTTCAATTTGAGCGACGCATAAATTCACTGAAGGAATATGGCATATCCACACTACAAATATTAGGAATCGTAGCCCTAGGACTAGGAACAATATATGTAATGTACAAATGTAAACTTTTCGAATGTCTACGCCGATCACTTCCTAAAAATGTATGTATCAAAATACTCTGCCCTACCGCTCGCGTAAACAGGATCGATCAAACATCAACAGTACCAAGGACGGTCACCTTCCAAAATATCACCGAAAACGAAGATGAGAGGATCATTCAACTTAGAAGCCCCACCAGAGCCTTACGCTTTAGCGGAGCAAAGCGAAGCTAAGGAGGGGGGAATGTCACGGTGACCGTGAGAATGCAGCGAAAGGATAATTATATCTCACATACCTTAGCCATCGAAACAGTAACTAAGAAGTAACGGAATCCCTATGTGTCCGGCATCTAGCGATAACTCCTCCACAGGAACCAAACCCTTGATATAAAAAAACCTCCCAAGTCAGTACTCGACATTCTATTCTGTTCTATTAAAGCATTCTGTATCGTTACTCTGTCAGTTTCTAATAAATTTTGTAATAACGATCATAATTGAAGTACGAATCTCTCACCCTACGTGCGGAACGTGAAATTACCCCGAATCGAGGTGACATACGCGACTGTTATAAGGGTAGAGGCCGGTAAAGATATGTTGACTATTCTAAGGATACAGAGTAAGTGAGTTTTACTGACGATACTGTGTCTGAGGAAAGCTAGGGGTGGGTGTGTCTAAGGATACGGGACTATCGGATTTGTTGATGACAATTTTGGTTAAGGAAGTGAGGGCAGTAGACGCCGTCTCCGATTGGATAATAAGTCGGTTGGTGGACCAGGAAGAGTTTTAGCCGCCCCCGTGAGAAAGTTGCTAACGGAACATACCAGACGCGAGGAAAAACTAACTTTCCGTGTTAACCCATAGTAAACGATAAACGTAAAAGGAAACTTAAGACAAGAGATACTCGCTTGGTCCGAAGGGCCTTAACTATGAAAATTCCAAAACCCCCGGTGGGTACTTAGGACTATTGAGGGTACGCGCCAAGGATGTGCAGACATCTGGGCGCTATCCTGCCCGCGGTGTGTGCCGGGTCTCTGATGTGAATTGACGTTACAATCTCCTCGCGTCGCAGTTCGAACCTTTCACGAATAAGGTGAAGAAATTGAACTTCGTATAAGATGATGGAAATTTTATTATATAAATCCAACATAGTGGCGGTTCAAAGTGTTACAACAGAATAAAAGTGTTGAGCTCTAATTTAGGAGGGTTTTTATATTGAGGTTTTAGTCCCTTTGGAGGGGTTATCGTCGGATGTATATCAGAGGCGACTATTCAGTTGCTGTTTTGTTATTATTCCGATAGCTGTGACATGCAGGACGTTTCGTCTACTTTATTACTGTTTCCGAGCGGATGGCCTTTTTTGAGCGTGTGACATAGGCACACGCACGACTTTGATCGCTGAGTCGATTAAGACTTGCTTAATTTCGATTCGGCGGGCGCGTGCGCTTGCCCTTGTACAGTATGAACAAGTAGAGCGCTATTAGAAAACATTCTTGTCATAACGCGAATTATGCTGGCATCGTTTTTCTGTTTTTCCCTTGCTGCTCCTTCGATATTTAGGTATTTTTTGTTAGCCGAGCCAATCTGATATTCCTTTAGTAACCTTGACAGATTTTTCGATTTTAGCGTGTATTAGGATTTGAAACAACAGACTTCAGAGTTTCAATCTATTACGAAGTAACATTTCCAGGCTGAAATTATTTATGGAATAATGGGACGATTTGGGAACTAAGATTAGAAATCTATTTCAAACTGCGCACTCACTTTTAAAATATTCAAGTAAAAGAGAATGTCCATTTTCGGTAGACAGTAGCGGCACATGAGTAGAGGACAAGTCAAATCATGTTGTTGTTTTGCCTCGGAGTATCAAGATCGTTAGAACACATGTAATGTAAGAATAAATAGACTCTGGGCAAAACAATATCGCCGCTACGCGCAACCGTCGAACAAAGACGAATTTGAATTTTCCGACTCCCCCCGACCAGTATAAATAAATCGACGCAACCGAAAAGAGTTGAGTATCTACGACTATCTTTCTGTTTCGACAAGCTATTTAAGTGTCATCACGAGTTATCTACCGAGTTATCGACGAGTATGTAGCGAGCATTTATTGAGTATTAATTAACAATTTTACTTCACGATTTATACTTTGTACGAGCGACTCAGCAAATCTAGTCTGTATATCTATTTATTATTTTTAAATATATTCGACGGTTATGACAACAAGCAATAACATCTAATAAATCTCACGGTCAAACATCCTATATACCAGTCCTGTTACGTCGCCTAAAACATCTGCACTCCAGCCTTCGCGACCGGACAGCCAACGACCTGCGTAACGTCATTCCGACCCTCAATAAACCTAAGGATCCACCATAACTTTTCACTTTTCACTGTATTGTGTCAACGTGTGTCTTCAGTCAATCCGTTTGTCCTGAAGAATTTCTTAAGCCTAAAAGTATTTTCGACGCACATCTGGTTTTTAGAGAGGTCCTTGGGTTTATTAGGCGCACTTAAAAACACGGAGAAAGCGGGTACGCACCTATTAGGAAAAACCGAATAGCTATCTAATAAAACAAGCTGGTTTTCCCATGAGCAACCACGAACCACGATGGTAGGAGGCTTCCTACTCATCCCTTCAAGCATCAGCGTGGGTCATAACCAATCGACATCGCGGATCGTTACCCTCACTTTTCCTAACGAAAAGTGTGAACAACGGCTCCGCGTTCCTTATGCAAAGGGGCACACCCACACCGAACTTTCTTCCGTATTAACATAAGAGCGACAAGTCAGTACAAAAATCTAACGCCTAACGTCTAAGACTAAGCACAAGGCTAGAGGAGTATAACTCACATCAACTACCTAAGTCGGTTCTCAGGAATATCGAACATTCACCTCCTCTACTAAGCATCCTCTAGTGCTACGTCCACTAACATACTAAATTCAATTATAAAAGCCTTGCTCTAGTGTGCATATCTATCTTACCTTCGTGCGACAAGTTGTTATCTACGATTTATAGCTACTCAACAGTGTAACTTAAGTGTTGGAAATATATAACTTATAATTCTGTGAATCACAGTGTTATACTAATTGAACCACCCCTATTATCTTAAACGAAATCAGGGAATCGATCAACTCATGGTGTCGATTACTATAATCGTAACGGGAATTTACGACTCCCGTTGACGTCTCTCCTCGCGATTGCGTCTCCCCGCGATTGGTCGAAAATATAAGTCCTCTACAAGACAGTGCAGAAAAGTCGGATACCTTCTTCATATTTCAAAGAAAATATCGATAAATATGCAGTTAATAAATTTTATTCCTAGTCTTACTTCCGTTGAGGTTTATTTTAGCAAATTTATTGAAAATTTTGCTATCTACGATACGGCGAATTTGTGAAAATACCGGATATCGACAAATTATTTGCGTTGTTAAGCGATATAAACAATGATACTGATATAACTCCACGTAAAGACAGCCACTTAACTTTCTAAATTATCGTGCGATATATTTTCTATTCATAGGCAGTCTAAGAACGAAGATGTCGAATTTAGTAAAAATCGATTATTTCGTGTCCAAGAAATGTGTTTACGCGTTTTACAGGAATTCTATTTGAAGATATCAAAAGATCACGACGTGACGTAGGAGAGAATGTAAATTAGTAAGCTAATTAGTAAGCTGTCATTTGTATGGATTATTATTTCAGTAAAAATATCAAAGAGGACTCGTATATTGTACTTGGAGATATGAGTGGATCTGTCAAAGTCATGTCTTTTAGTTCAATAGAGGAAGAACCACTTAAACAAGAACCTCAATGTGATAGTTTATTTTTCGCTATGAATCTCTTCTCAAGGTAAATAATTTATCTTGTGTCATCGCGTATGTTAAGTATGCGCAAGAACCAAAACTCACAAAAAATCACAGTCATGGTGGTAAAAATCACAGTCTGGCGGCTCAGCGCCTCGGGGCCTCCAAGCAGTCCGGTAGGGGAACCGGGTTGCCTGGCACGGCGGCTCCGGGGACGAGGCGCGGTGTGACATGGCCATACACCGCTCCATCAGCGGTAGTATTGAGCACGAGGGGGGCGGTGTGTCGCTCGCACCGGTTCTCGGGCCTCTCTCAATCGCAGCCGGGGCGGTCATCGTGGAGATTTTAATCGGTTGGATTCCGACACTACCACGCCGCTTTCCCAAGAAGCGGTCTGGCGTCCATGTGGATTTCCTCCACGTAAATATAAAAAAAAAAAGATTCATGTATAATAATTTGGGATCCATGGCTTGGAAATCGTTTATTCTTAGTAACGCATGCACATTGTAGATTCTTATATGGTGAATTTCATGACATTGAAATTACTGCTGCTTGTTTCGTTGAATCTGAACAATTACTAGTAACAGGTACTCGTGATGGTACATTGAAAGTTTGGAATTTTAATACTGGTACTTGTTTGCGGAACATTCCTCTTGAAACTCAGTGGTACGCACTTACCTACTTTGTTATCTTCTATTATATATCAAGATTAAAAACAACATTTTTAATAATTGTCAAATTCTGTTGATAATATTCGCAAATATATTTCCTATAAATTCGTTTGATTATGTAGAATGAAACAACCAGTTTAGTTTGGCTGGAAAATCGAATCTTATGTAGTAGTTGGAATCGTCAAGTCGTAGAATTTGCAACTTCTGGCACATATCTATATAAAAAGAATTGGGGAACAATACACACGCTACGGCAACTTTTAATGGAGAAATAATACTTTGGAGATTAGGAACGGGTCAACCGTATCGAAAATATAAAGTTAACGAACTAATGTCAAGGTAAGATCTAGAATAATATGAGAAATGTTGAAATAATATAAAAATTACACTTCTCGAAATAACATACTCTAATAAATAATGTTAACTAATCAGTGTTATATAAATTTAGGATAAGATACCACGAAGATGAAATAACGTATAAAATAAAAAAATCTGAACAAGTTACGAAAGAATTCATTTCGAAACAGAGGTATTCCATGATATTGCAACTGTACTTTTCTAAAACAGATCTGAATCATAATGATAAATGTTTATAGTCAATATCCTACGGCTTCTAAACACCAAGAATCCGCATTGAATATTGCATAAATTGTTGCTGTTCGAGCTATGTTATTTTTAAATGTTCGGCCGGTTAGGCCTGATGTTGGAACATTGTTAGTTTCTCTTGATTCAGGATATGTACAATTGTGGACTCATCACCCTGCTAGTGGATTTCTACAAGCTTTTACAGTTATGCATTCTATACGTGATTGTGTATTAGCATTAGCAACTAATCCTAAAACTCATTTTCTTGTAACGGGTAAAAAAGGAATGCATTTAATTTCTACAACATTACATATTTATTGTAAGATTACTTTTTGTATGTAACGTGATACTTCATTGCGACAAAATATATGAAATGGAAGAAAAGATAAAGCCAGAAAATATGATTGGAGAGTAAATCCGTTTAAAAAAATTTAGGACACAATGCTGGATACATTAAAGTTTGGTATCTCGCGAATTATTACATAATAGTGATAATAAGTCAAATCTAATAAAATTTACTTCTCATTAAAAAGTCGTACCAGAACAATTATTTATTAATTACTTTATTTATTAATTCTTAAAAAGATACATATAAATAAGAAAAAATGGTAAAATTTGATTAGTATAATTGTTGAGAATTGTGGATCTTTGAAGCCGAAATAATGTTATAGGAACACTAAATTTACACTGAGGATTCATATTAAAATAGTAATATATTTATTTCATGGACGATTCCTTATATATTCATCGATACACACTTGCACGCGTCTCAGCACTTTCTTCCATACCCGACTGTTAACCGACTGACTACTTTACAATCATCTGCTTTCGAGACGCCGCGCACACACCGACACTCACATACAAGCATCTCTACTACGCATTTAACCCAGTCCAGCGCAGAAAATATTACATATCTCAACAATAATAAAAATAATATATGCTTATGATCATTCTAAATTATAAAAAGTGTAGTCTGACGTTCATTGATACATTCAGAACACATACACATTTTAATGATAGTTACAATGTAACATCATTTCCATATTACATGCAATGTATGACAAGTATTCTTGCTCTAAGGCACAATATGAAATCATCAACGTTCAGTTTAACAAATTATACCTTTTATTCGTTTTCCATCATGGAATAACGCGGTGGCGTCTTCCATATTGTACTGGACGTGCGTTGTAATCTACTCCTATCTATATTTTGAAACATTTCAGTTAAATCTAGTGTGCACTTTCTGCTATCAAAGAATTTATAGACTGCTTTCTCCGGAATGTATCGTTGCATTGCAAGTTGATTTTCACGTATGTGCGCTAAAATTGATAAAAATTCGAGTACTCTATGCGTTCTCATGTTTATTAACTCATTAAATAAAACAATACTTACATTGTGCCCAATGTGGAATTGTATGCTTTGGTCTCGATTCATCATGTGATTCATCGCCGTCAGGTTCAGTATCCAAATCGTAAATGGTTCGACCATGCTGGAGCCATATTTTGTCTAAAATATTGAATGAATAATAGTTTGTGCTTTTATAACAGAAGAATACTTTGATATTGTTTGTAATGTTACCTGTGATGTAAGCATCTGATGCTTTTCATTGCTTCAGCTGCAGCTTGTCGTTGAGCTCTTTCTTTTCGTCTTTCAGCTTTTTGTTTTCGACGTCTTTGTTCATTTAATATTTTTTTTTATTTATTAAAATTTGCAATCAATTCTCGCATTCAGAATTTTCAGTAATTTTTTCCGGCGTGACACAGGGACATGGCTAATTATTTATAAGAAGTTAATACTTACAATAGATAAGTATAATTTATAAGTAAGTATTATAAATAAGTAAATATTACTTAATATAAATATCTAATTAAATCTAGTGTTTAGGTCTAACGGGTAGTGTCTCTGATCCGACGTATCAAGTAATCTAGTAATTAGGGAGTTTCGATGTTTGTTGAATCTTTTGCTATATCTGTCGCTATATTTTGCTATCTCCTCTTTGACTGTGGGTATCTTGAAGTCGCGATATATTAGTTCGTTAGTGACATACCAGGGTGCATTTATAATGGATCTTAGCGTTTTCGATTGGAAGCGTTGAAGTATTTCAATGTTGGAATTACTTGTTATTCCCCTTAGTTGGATTCCGTAGGTCCAGACAGGTTTTATTACGGTCTTATAGAGGGTAATTTTATGCTGTGTGTTTAGTTTGGAGCGTCGGCCCGTGAGCCAATAGAATTTTTCTAGTTTGTCCTTTAGTTGCTTCGTTTTGTCTGTGATGTGGTTTTTCCAGGTTAGTCTCCTGCCCAGGGTCATTCCCAGGTATCTGACTATGTCCTTGAAAGGAATTGTTGTATTGTTGATGGTGACCTGGGGGCAGGTTTGTTTTCAGAGCGTGAAGGTTACATGTGAGGATTTTTTTTCATTAATTTTGAAGCCCCATTTATGAAACCACTTTTCCATAGAGTCGAGACATCGCTGGAGAGTGGACGAAGCAATTATCGAGTCTGCGTGTGTTTTCGCACGTTCGCGGGGTGACGCAATCTCGAAGAAGCGCGCCAACGGGAGTTGTAAATTTCCGTTACGATTGACTAATCGATGCCACGAATCGTTCGATCCCTTATTTCTTGTGGGATAATAAGGGTAGTTAAATTGTAGATAAAGCTGCTTTTAACAGGTTATTATACATGTCGGAGATGAAAGAACATCGGCGCTTTTAGAATTCTGGATAATCCCGCAACATTGTAACCTAAAGTCTACTATAGCTGTAATTAAACAATTGTAGTTATTCAATCCGATTGTAATTGTTCGAGAGTTGTGATAGTGAGCTTGGGCTCGAGGCGACAGCCAGTCGCCGAACGTAGCCGCGGTCACGGGATGAACGCTTTGTCTAACAAAGGTAATGGAGTAATTCTATAGCTCTCCTTAAAAGAAATATTTGTGGCGACACTCGGCAGTAAACATTCCAACGGTCTCTGTCCCGTAGCTCGCCACACGCAGACCCTATTCTTCGAATAAGATGATTGCCAGATGTCGATGCGTCTTCGCAGTACATATTCAGCTAGCCTGAGGACCCGTTATAAACACTAAGATCTAGTTACCTAAAGTCCTTCAAATAGACAAACAGTCTTTGTCCCAACTACGGGAAGATAGAGGAGACATATTTTTCAACGAACGACGCCTCCCACCAGCAACTTTCCCTCGACGGCGGCTAACGTCTTTTTCTAACCACCGATATAGAGATTGACCAATTAGCAGCTACGCCAATTTCCCTTACTTTCTGAACGAAGGTTGTCTTCGACGAATCTCGCGTCCTTAGACACACCCCATTATAGTTTTCCTCTGTGGCATCGTCGGGACGGGAAAGTCATTCTCTCTCGCGATCTCATCGACGAAAAGAGTAACCCCTTACGACCAGTGAATATTACGCGTCTGACTTAGATTTTGTGAGTACGATCATCTATCACCCCGTCGACCGCGGATTCGTTATTGAACCTAGGATCATTGTCATTAGTTTCTCGAGTATCTAACTACCACGGTTACTTGTCCGGTTCTATGATAATCGTATTTGCACTAGTCAATGTCTTCTCTATTGCATAACGACAACGTGTAATCCAAACGAAGATTCGTTTCACGCCCCTAACCCTAAATCTAATGTAAACCCGACATATATTTAATGAATTTTTTTTAGAAAGTTTTATTTATTATTAGCGAAGCTGACTAAATTCCATATTTAAATCATTTTGTCAATTTTATTATTCGTCATCACATCAAAGCATGTGTTTTTGTAGATCATATTATAGTAATGTTTTCATATATCAATAAAAGCTTCACTAAAATTTTCTTATAGAAACGCGTAAATTTCTCTTAATTATGCTTATATTCCTAAAAGTAAACTTTTAGAAAAAATAGCAATTTATTTAATATGTAAAATTAAAAAATTTATTGTTATTTTAAATTAATATTTGTATAATTTACATTACTGTTATTTATAATATAAGTCTACAAGCCACTATAAAAGTCTATTAAGTTAATGTTTCTATAGCTTTGTAGAACTTGTAATAGGTTGTAATGTAATAGGTTAAAAAGAATTGGTGGAATTTGTACGTTATTACGGTATCATGAATGAGGGGCCGGGGGGGGGGGTGTCGTAAATCGCAGACATGTGCATGTGGTCAGAGGGACAGAAAGCGATTTATCCGAAGAGATTGCTGAAAGGATCAGGGAGAATATTCGCGAGTTTCGAGTGCGATGCTAGGACTTGGCATGATCTGAAGAGAGGGCTGATTAAAGAATTCTCTAAAAAGATTAATAGTCGGCAAGTACATCAGAGACTTAGAGAAACGAAAAAGAGAAGCGACGAAGCATGCTTGGCTTATATGTACCGCATGCTTGAAATAGCCAGCCATGTTGATATAGAAGAGGAGGCGAAAGTGGAGTATATTGTAGAAGGAGTAGTAGATGAAGAAAACAATAAGTCTACCTATACGGTACTACACCCATTAAAGAATTGAGGAAGAGATTAATCATGTACGAGGAACAGAATTATCGCAGAGCAAAAGCGATTATGAAGCTAGCCAAAACTGAAAGGAGCAGGAAGCCCAGTCAATCTAGAGATATGAAGAAGACGAGATGTTACAATTGCGGCGACGAAGAACATGTGTGTGCAGAGTGCCCGAATAGGTCGAGAGGACCTAAGTGCTTTAAGTGTAGAGAGTACGGACACATCGTATCGAAGTGCGACAACCTGAGCGAGTCCCATAAAATTGTTTCTAGTACGTGACAATCATTGCAGACGAAGCGTGGTAAAGACGTTAAGATCGGAAATTTCGAATTGAGCGCGCTAATAGATACCGGCAGCGAACTAACTTTAATGAGAGCGGATCAGTATGTGCAAATTGGGGCGCCCAGATTAAGTCAGAAAATTGTTGAATTTCGCGGTATCGAGTCCGGAAAAAATTGTACACTCGAAGAATTTTCGACGAATATTCTGATAGATGATAAGTCGTACGTTGTAACGATACATGTAGTTTCAGATACCTTGATGCAACACTCGTTGATAATTGGCACATACTTCCTAAATACTGTCGAATTAAACATAAAGGACGGAAATGCTTCTATTCGTAAAGTAGAGAAAAAAGATTGTAATAGACACCCGGAGGTGTTTAAAGTAGATATAGAAATGCAGCAAGACAAAGTAATTGATCAGTCTCAATCCGACTTTGCAAATCCGATCGTAGTTGAAAAAAGGAACGGATCTCTTCACGTTCCTATCGAGGAGAATAGTAGAGAATGTACGGCAGTTGTAGTTGCCATGAGTCCTTGTCTCGAGGACATCGTCGTCATGAACAAAAATTTGTTAGATGGACCGGGATTTTTTGCGTGAGGAGGGGAAAATGCTATTACGCATGCCCAGAGAGATCCGCGTCTCTGGGTTATGTAGGACTCGGCAGGTGACATCGCCATACCCACTAAAAACCCCTCGATCCTCTATTTGATTAGACACGGACAACCCCGGCATAGCCGATCAGCATTCATCAGGGTTGTCATTAACCGCGTCTCCGAATATTTAACGTTGCGTGCTGGTATCGTTTCTCCTGTTCGCTGACCCCATAACCATTTCCATTTCTCTTCTGTAATTTATTATCGATTTGCAGGACGCTTTGAGCTTTGTCCAGTATTCGTCCTTGGTAACCACGGCGTCCACGAAGTTGTCCACACTTATCCTGAGACCCAGGAAATTTTCGAGTTCGATCCTTATGTTCATCCATTTAGAACACACGAACAGGACGTGTTTTGCGTCGTCGTTCGGGTCACCACAATCCCAGCACCTAGTGTCGACCTCCTTACCGATCTTCTTTCTGTAGCTGTTGAAGATACCATGCCCCATAAACATTTGCATCGTAAAGTGATCGATGTCTCTCCTTTTCTTGGTGAATATGGACGCATTACATATCAACTTCCTAGTAAAGTTGTCCTTGTTGTAATTGCTCCATTCCGCTTGCCACTCCATTAGGGCTTTCTTCCTTATGTCATCCAGTTCTTCTTTTAACATGATGTACCTATCGATCACTTCACCTTCAACAGCTAAGCTCTTATAAATCTTCATTCTCTCGTATGATTCTTTCAACATCCTAGCTTTAATGTAGATCGGTAAGTTGCCGGTGAATACACAAAGCGCCGCATGAGATACAGTGCGGTAGGCTGTAGATGTAATGCACAGGGCAGTACGTTGGGCCCTTTTTATAATCTTCCTGTTCTTCTCATAGTTCATTGCATTAGCCCACACAGGCGCACCATATGTCACGATGGATTCCCAAACATTGTAATAGAGCCTGCGTGCCAAGCCAGGCGGACCATTCCCCTGCGGCAGAATTCCTCTGAGTGCTCCTATCCTGATGTCTGCTTTATTGCACACAGTGACAATGTGTTTGTCAAATTTCCTGTGCGAGTCAATCGTGACACCAAGATACTTAACCGCCTCCACCGTATTAGCAGCCAAGCCGCCTACATTTAGGCCAATAACTCTGGGCACCCGCATACCAGTAATTAGAATTACTTCAGTCTTGTCCTTAGCCAGCGTCAAGCCCACACTTGCGCTCCAGTCACACACGGTTTTCATAATCTCACCTACTTTCCCACTCACACCTTCGTTCTTCTTCGCGGCACATGTGATTGCCAGGTCATCTGCAAACGCGATTGTCTTAAAAAGTACTCTTTTGTCCAGCCTTTCCAATAGTTGGTCATAGACGATGTTCCACAGGAATGGCCCTAGAACATATCCTTGTGGTACACCTGCCGCAACCTCGTACTCCACCGTACCAACCTGAAGGCAGCTTCCTCCTGGTCAATTCTCCAATAATGCTATCCCAACTAAGGGTGTTAAATGCATTCTTAATGTCCACCGCAATCATCAAACAGATCACCCTTTTTTTTCTTACAGGTGTCTGCAAATTTGATCACCTGAGTAATCGCATCCACCGTGCTCCTTCTTTTCCTGAACCCGTATTGTATCCTATAGAACGGGTCCACTCCCATACACCTTTCCATAATCTCCTTTAAGCACTGCTCCCATACCTTACTCAAGGCTGGGAATATGCTTATTGGGCGGTATGCGTTGGGGAGCTTAGGGTCCTTTCCCGGTTTCCTGAGCAATATCACTCTTGCTGTTTTCGAGCATCTTGGGATCCTTCCAGAGTCCGTGATATTGTTAATCACCTTAGTAAATAGTTTTCTTCTGTTGTTTATCAGCAACTTAACTATTTCTCCTGGGATCCCATCTATTCCCACACCTCCTACAAACTGGTGACCACCGACAACGAACACGCACCTTCGGAGATGGAGTCAGAGAAAGGAGCCAACCACCGACGACGAACACGCCAAGCAGGTGAGCGGATACGAGACGACGACCAAGCCAGGAAGTGATGTAGCCATCACAAATAGTTCATGGGCATCACCTCCAGCAGCACGTCAGAAAAGGAGACAACCACCTCGTCCCCACGACGATCAGCCTTTCATCATCGACGACGGGCCATCCCCTCTAACTTGTATCGCGCTATATAGCGTTGGGGTCACGCTATAGCGCTAGGGGGAGGCTGTGTGGTGGATCGGTATCAACAGGACGCCGACAGGTCGAGGCATCAACGCTGGTACCAACCGCCAACACCAGAGGGCTACGACGACAACGAGTCTGTCTATCTCGCTAGCGGTCGAATATACGGGCGATCGATACAAATACCGCACCTAGCGAGACTCCCTCTACGTCTAAGGCAGGGACTACCGGGCATAGCCTTACTGACGAGTCCACCGGTAGTCCCGGGACGAAACGCTCACTCCCTTTTCACCTAGCTCAAACCAACTCCACCCTCCTACAGATAAGAAGGGGTATTGTGCTGAACCTAAGGCAAAAGGGTTTTACATCCGAGAACTGATGTAAAATCAATGTGGAACTATTAAACGCGGCCTTAAATCATAGAAAAAGGGATAACGGATGGGTATTCACAATAGTGGATATCTCGAAGTCTTTCGACACAATTCCGCACTCGGCGTTAAAACCTTGCCTGGCGAGGAAGGGTATGCCGACCCTTATCATTGACTTAGTCAATAATTTATGCAAAGGGTGCAAAACAGTAATAAAAACCAAAGACAATGTAGGGGTCGAAATTAAGATCTTTAGAGCAGTTAAGAAGGGCGACCCATTATCGCCGCTGCTATTCAACTTATGTATTAAACCGCTGCTGGAGATAATTGAGGAGGAAACCAGTGGCATAAACGTTAGTAACAATAGAAAAGTGCCCATACTGGCCTTCGCTGACAACATTGTTCTGCTTGGTGAAGATGAGAGGGAGGTACAGCGCCAAATGGATATTCTCCATGAATATCTGAAGGGCCTAGGTATGACCATATCTGGTCTGGAAAAGAGCCAAACGTTCCAGATTTTCGCTAAAAAGGACACCTGGTTCGTTAAGGAACCGCAGATAAGGCTCGAAAATACTTCTATTCCAACCATAGACCCAGATGAGGCCTTCAGATATTTAGGTGCCAAAATGGGGCCTTGGAAGTGTATCGACTGTGGTATAATAGTGCCAGAAATACTGAGCGTGGTCAAAAGAGTTAGAAAGCTCTCCCTGAAACCATGCCAGAAGATTGAGTTGTTAATTAAATACATCTTCCCTCGATATATTTATCACCTGTTGATCAGTCCACCAAGCAACAGTGTTTTAAAATTGTTGGACAACGAGGCCAGACAAGAAATTAAGGCCATACTCCATCTTGTGCCTTCTACTGCCACTGGTTTCTTTTATGCTCCAAGTACTAGTGGAGGCTTGGGTTTACCGAGGGTTGAACATATCGTCGAACTCGGTATCCTCAAAAGTGCAATAAACATTAAAAATTCAGCTGATCCAGCAGCGGCAAGCCTAATCGACGAAGAAGGAGATAAAATGCTAAAGAAAATGGCTAACTCCCTGAGAATTAATTGGCCGGCTACTTCTGAGGACGTGGAAAAAGCTAAGAGGCTTAAAAGAGAACATATCAAACAATGGCCCGCATTGAGAAGTCAGGGACAAGGAGTTAATGTCTTCTCCAGAAATAAAACTGGCAACGTGTGACTTCAAAATTATAACCTGCTCAAGCCATTGAGATTCATCGATGCCATTAAATTAAGAACAAATACATTTGGTACACGGACTGTATTGGCACGGGCGGATAAGAAGTGGATGTAAGTTGCAGAAGATGTCATACCCAACCAGAAACACTGGGTCACATCCTGGGTTTGTGCCAATACACAAGAGGATTAAGAAGTAAGAGGCACGATGAGGTGAAAATGCTTCTCGCTGACAATCTAATGAGGAAGAATGAGGTATTTGTCGAACCTACGTTAAAAGTAGGAGGCAACCTGTTAAAGCCGGACCTCGTAGTCAAAAACGAGGAAAGGGTTCTCGTAGTCGACTTTACCGTTCGCTACGAGAATAAGGATTACCTCCTAAAAGCGAAGAAGGAAAAGGTCGACAAGTACCTCTTATGTGTGAACCACCTGAAAGATAGATATAACGTCAGTGAAGGAAAGGTCTTACCGGTGGTCTTGGGTAGCGAAGAACTATAACGCCTAGCACAGAAGCCAACCTGAAATCTATTGGCATTACCGACAGCGTCATTAAAACTATGGTATTAAATGTCTTAAGAAGCTCCATTGAGATGAGCAATATGTTCATTGATGGATAAAATGTCTTAAAAGTATATGTTATTTGTGGATAATTCTTGTATTTATTTATTTATTTTACTTAATGACTGAATTATAATCGATTTCAGGTATTGCGATATCTACTATATGTATTTTTGTTTATTATTGCTGTTATTATTTATTATTTTTTTTTTATTTTTTTTTTTTTTTTATGCATATTTGCTTCAGTAATTGAATTATCAATTTGAGGCAAATATTAGTTATAAGTCCCTACGAGGGGGCACCTCGGAAGTATGGGCCTTGACTTCGGGGTTCCACAGTTAAGGATGTAAGCAGCATACCGGGGTTGGTGCTACCACAGAAGAAGGGGGAGAGGAGGAGTTCTTAGTGGGTATAGCAACGCCATCTGCCGAGTCCTACATTGTCCAGTTGTGGGCATGCGTAACAGCATTTTTCTCTCCGCGCGCACAAAAAAAAAAGGAGGGCAGTGACTGGATCGGGACGTTTCGGAGTTGGTGATTCCAATATGGGCATCTGTCCTGAGCTTCGAAAAAAGTAGAGCAATTGAAAGGTATTGGAAAGAGTACAACGGGCCGGGTTGCTATGCACATCTTCAGTTTACACAACGGTGTTACTCGCGACCCTATGCGTCGTGAGGGGCAGTCCTCATACATATATATGTACATATATATGTCAATATACATATAAAGATACATATCAAGGTCAGGTAGCAAGAGAAACAGTGTATTTTAAAGAAGAATCTTGCCGCACTAAGCAGCCAAGACACGCGGCACAGTACGGGGACGCATAGAAAACATTCGACCGAGGCTGATAAGAGAACCAACGAGCAGGAGGAATGAATCAGTGAAGGAATGAATGGGCTCATTACAGTCCCGATAATTGGATAAGAAGACTGATATAGAAACCAACCATCTTCTACAAAAAATGGAAACATAACATTGATTACTATACGATGTAGATTCTTACTGTTCATAGCATTTTCAATCACTACCGGTATAGAATAAGCGAGAAAACATATATAAGGTGTTTGGAATGCAGCAATGACGAAGATTATGCCAAGCATGAGCTCTTTAAATGTCCCAGATGTGCAGCGGAAAGAGCTACTTTTGAAAGCGACACCACTGTAAATCTAAGACAGAAAACATAATAACGACGGTGTCGGGAAAGGATGACCACTGGCAAGACTTCATGCTGTTCTGCGTCACGCTGATGAAGGCCAGACAGACTAAGGAAAAAAAGGGAAGTGTTACGTCGAGTGAGATGGTCCGTGCGCCGTCCTTCGTTGTCCGGCCGCCAAGGAACCGTGTACCGTTATTCAAACCCTCAATAAACCTAAGGCCCCACCATAAACTGAATCTTTTTAACTTAACTAAACTAACTCTTGTTAGCTTGAAAGAATCTCTAACCCTGTAAGTGTTTTCCGTTTATGGATGGTCCTTAGAACAATCCTTAGGTTTATTGTGCGCTCTTACATATTACGGAGAAAGCGGGTAGTTACCTACTTAACTTAAGTTAAGCTGGACGGCGCCCTCCTTATTTTGTTGCCTCGATCTCTGTGCTAATCTCCTCTTCCTAAGGTCTCCCCCCGAAACCGCGCTATCTCCTCGTTCCAATAATAATTTGGGTTTCTACTCCCCTTAGGGGGAAATACTTTATTGAGTGAAGCCTCACAGGATTCTTCAAGATCCACTGTATGTAATTCTCTTGCTTCATCGTCTCTTTCGGCTGATGTTTCAATAATTTATTTTTTTTTTTTTTGTCGTCGAAACTACTTAAGAACTTCTCGGGTATAACGTCGGGTATTCGTCGAATATTTAAAACACCTCTTCCTACTATAACGAGCACCTCCTCTGAACTCATGCAGAACGTACCTGTGGTCCGAAGCACTGTATTCTCCAAGGACCCCAGAACGCTTATGCTTCTCAAGGAGCTTACTGCTCGCGCTCATTATATCCAGGAAACTCCTCTTCGAGACTCTCTGAAATGTGAAGCCATACTGGATTCCAATAGGAGCAAGGTGGTCCCCTTCTGTCCGTCTTAGCGCCACCCCATGCCTTGGATTTCGCATTGAAATCGCCAGCCACGATCACTTCATTGCACCTCCTCGCAGCTGTCCCGATGGATATGTCGAGCCTCTCAATGTATTGATCATAGTCGATTATACTAATGTTGGGCGAACAGTAACGGCTCACGTAGTACACTTCCCCCTATCTTGATCCCGACATACCTCTCATCTTCGATCAGCGTATCTTCGCTGGGATGGAGGCCATTAGATCTGGTTGCCCAGATAGATGCATCCATCTTCGTATCGTTGTACCGAAAGGGTAGCTATCTATTCGGTTCAGATATGAAGTCTACATCGACGAGCCGCTCCCAGGACAGCTGCTGGATCAGGTCCTGGGCAAGCCTACTCCTATTTAAATTTATCCGAACCACCTTCAGAGTGCTCTTCCTCCAGCGGCCTCTTTCTGTATTATCCTCCTGAGCGTAGGGCACGCTACAGACCCCATGACATGATTAGTCCGAAACTCGGATCCCCTATTGCACAGTGCGCACTCCGGATCGTTTCCGCAGTTTGATATTATGTGCTCTATCTCGCCACATTTCCGGCAGCCCCCTTGCCAGGACTGTACGAACACCTAATCGCCATCTGCCCCATCTCATGATATCTATAGCATCTGATTATTTTAGGCAAAACCCGCATAGTGACAACAGTAAGGCCTGTTCTTATTTTTACACTCCCTTCCTTACTCGCGATATACGTAGCCGGTATAACGGCAACCGCAATCTGCGTGCCCCAGGGTGCTATTTTTAACGACTTTACCTCCACCACGCTGGTATCGTTTTGCTCCCAGCCCTCTTGCTATGCCCTGTATGAGATCCTCCTTAGTTTCTAGCGGGTCAATGTCCTTGACCTCCACAAATCTCTACTCAGGAGAGGAATAACACAGACCCTATCCCCGATGGCTTTTTTTTTCTTACCCGCCCTCAATTCTACGAGTATGTCGCCGCCCCTTTGTACGCCTGACACCCGTGCTTTCACTCAATGCCTCCTTTCCCCTCATAAGCTCCCTATACTTTTGGATCCAGTCCTGATCCATCCTTTCACCAAAAGAGCCTCAGGTCTGTTACTTATCCCCGGCTTCCATTCCCCCTGCCGTTTATTAATCGGTGGCCTAGATTCCCCATTGTTGCTCCTCTTTGAGCCTCCTTTTATATCTCCTGCTCATCTGGACAGTCCATTCCCCTCCAGTATCGCATGTTTCTCTAGTCACGAGGTCGACTTCGTTCCTTTTTCCTATCCCAACATATCTCCGCATACGAAGTATCGGCCCTCTTTGCCTCTTTCATATCGTCCACCTTTCTGTCATGTGGTGGCGACAAAATTTTTCTCTTGCTTCTGTGTTCCACCACCTTTCTCGAGCTCGCTCTCCCTACTTCGACCTGGGCCGTAGGGTAGAAGGTTTGTGTTGAAGCATTTACCTCGGCGGGCCTATCCATCTACCTCCTGCTTCTACGACCCTTCTTACTCAATACTTCGTTTAGTTTATCGCATACATAGTCCTTTTTCATATCGGCCGACCTTGCAATTTCTCCTATCTTTGAGTCCTTATTGGTATACCTTTAAAGCTCTTTCGCCGTATATCTCATTTCATCGATGGCATCTATCATCAAATTGTTTAACTCATTCCACTCGTCGAGACTAACTAGCATATAGTTTGCTTCTTCAGGCTCGACTCTTCATGTAATAATATTTTTATTCCCCGTTGCCACTCTAGAGAGAGGTTCCCTCGGTTGTTTGACTTTAAACATCATCGGAATATTATAGCTACTGCTCTCCGAAGCGGAAGCCTCCCCTCGGACGCGCTAGCCGTCTCCTCGACCGTCTCACTGGCCGATTTCGCCGCCAAACTCGACCTAGTTACGAGGAAACTTCCCTCGACTCCGATTGCTCCTTTCACAACCGGAATTAAGAATCCCTCCTTGTCTGTAATAATCGAGACTATTCTCGGCGGCGTTCGTCCACTGCCAGTCTTTAGGCTGCCCGAGCACTTCTTCTCTGCCACCTCTCTTATGTCGTTGGTAAACTCCAGGAGCTTCGCACTCTTCTTGGGGTAGGTAGGGGAACCCTTCATCCCTTTATAACCCTTTCTGCTGTTCCCCTGGTTTCCTCCTCCAATTCCGCACTCCCCTTCATCATTACTATGGCCCCCGGTTTCCCGATCGAGAGGGGACCCGGGACCCACCCTCCTCTCATCGTTTGGCCAGTCGCTAGATAACCGTCGGGTCGAGCCTGCAACGCCACTCGAATCACCGACGGGGCCTGGGGGCTCCGAAACCCTCTACGCCGTATCTTTTTTTCCTATAATATACTTGTCCATATTTATTAAAGGTAAGGAATAGTCCGAGGTCATAGCCAGTTGTCGTATATCTAACCATAACGCCACCCAAAACGCAAGACAATCATAGTCCCAATGCAAGCCAACGTCGTCATAATACATCAAAACCCTAATATGCAGCTATACATAAAGTTGATTTACTACATCATACTACATAAATTTTGCAAAATTCGCATTTTCTAAAATTTACCAGATTTACAACTGGGTTCGACTCTATGTTCTATACATTCACTGGTTTAATTCTCCACTACGGGTCACCACTCTCATATGCCACTAGTTCATGGTTCTACCAGTACGTCACCGACAAGATGGCAGCAACCGGGAACCAAGCACGCTGAGTATGTCCACTCTTCCATTTGGATTGCGTTATCCACGTCAGCTCGTCGCTGCACTGAATTCACATCGTTACTACACGTATTGTCCACTTTCAGTTGGAACCACTTACTGAGTATCAAAATCATTTTATTATTATATAATGCCCACAATCAAGTTATATCACTCATCCTGTTATTCATCCCATATAAATCATATACAGCCTCACGTCACGTCATATAAAATCATCCTAATATACTTCAAGTCATACCATATACAGATTACATAACCTTCATGTTCTTCCACATATATACTTTATGTAGGACGACCTGTAATACCTTATAGATAAGTATTCATGTGCCAACCTAACAGCTATTAACCGTGTCGGAGCCATCCAGGGCTAGCGTAGGTGTGCTATCGTGAACCATCGTGTACAATTGCATTTTCTATTTTCTATTTTACTTTATAAATCCCACTCATCAAATCAGTTATATTAAATTCTAATGTGTTGTCAAACAATACAAACGTTTATCGTCATTCCGATAAAGGCAAACTAAACAACGACTAACATAAAAACGAAACATAATAAACAAACAGTCTTGGTATGATTGACAGTCTGTATTTCGTCCTCTATAACCTAGCTTAAGTAAACAAATTTAAACATTAATTTAAATTTAAACTGTGTGAATTCTTGCCCAAATCTTCAATTTATGAATTATACCTAAATGCTTATTCAATAGGTATGAGAATTTCATGTTATCCATTTATTCATATAATATATGCTACTCGTTCTTTTTCCCTTGTTTGGTTTGAAGACCGCCAGCGTATGCTAACACTCACTCATATAGTATATTACTCCTCCTCTATTCACCGCTATCCATCATAAACATCATTACCAATGAGCCGTGAATGCTTCACCTTTTTATCCTAAGCTGCTGCTGCTGTACTCAAGCTAATTTAACGGCTATTCTCCTGCGACTTATCATGCCAATATTGACTGCCACACTTCATGTTTCTCCCACTTTCATTGCACTCAAACGATCATATATTATAATCCTCGTCGCCTCGATATGCATACACTCTGATATCATCTCTATACTATTCCACTCACACCCCCTTGTAATTCACCACAATCCTTGGCAATCCTGCTTGCATTTTCACACGCATGTATCATCGTATATTGTCAAACACCTAGCTAGCGAGAACGACCCGCCAACACGTCCGCTCTCAACCGCGTCAAAAACCAGACTAACTCAACCACCCCTATTATCCTAACAGAAATAAGAGGATCGATCTGTTCGTGGCGTCGATTATTCTAATCGTAACGGGAATTCGCACTTCCTCGCGATCGCGTCTCCCCGTGACTGGTCGAACAAGCAGGAAGTATGAAGCGAGCAATCAAACACTTTGCTCGTCTTCAAATACAATGTAGCAGCATACGGCGCGAGTAGTTCGAGAGAAACAGTGTAAGAACATGAGTAATTTTGTAGAGGCTGTGATTTTTGAAGTACGAAGTCAAGGCTAAGTGCCACAATTTGGGAGATCAAATGGAAAGGGAATGAAGAAGGAAAAGCTCGTTCTGGAGAGACGGACAGTCCGTTTGCGAACGAATACAAGCGAAACTAAACACTTTTCGGTGTGACCTTCTTCTTAAAAGATAATGTGATGCTGACAAGAACTCAAAGCAATTTCGATATGCCCAAGGCGGAATTGCATAAGTTTTGAAGTTTGCAATTACCGGACAATAGGATACTAATTCAGCCAGTTCAAGAAAGTGTACACGACACGATGAAACCCTAGGCTCCTCTCTCTCCGAGTGCATCCTCTATATTATTGGAACCCGACGAAGTGAATTCTTTCAGTTTCCAAACTTCTACAGGATCGATAAAACTCGAAGAACATGATCGATATAACAGGACACTCACGGTTGTGTGATTTACTTTTATTTATGAATTACGTAGGCAAAGGATTAGAGACAACATTATCCATTTCTACTTAGCTCATTGTACATAACCTCGTTTCCATGACCATTTAGATTTAATGTTTTAGCTACAATTTTTGTTGCAAAACTTGGTGCAGGGTCATTTAAGTCTCCAAATATCATAATCTTCTTCTCTGCCACTTATGCGAGGTAAGCTGCGCACCATGTGCCCTTCAGTATCAGAATCTCTATGCAGCCCGCAACTCGAGCTGATCTAGGTACTGCCTATTACTTTCGTTCAGGTCAGCATAAGAAGGTTGGCTCGTGCAGGGATATTTCGGCTGATTCCTGATTGTCAACGACTAAAAATCAAAGTCTTAAACGCAATCCGTTTATTCTTGATATTCAACTTCTTCGGCTTCATGAATCACCCGTTAAGTTTCTTTATATTATAGTAGTATACTAGTACAGTACTATAGTAGTATGTTATAACAGTATAGTACAAGGTGACATTTCTTGATGATGGAAAATCAGATTTCAGTATTTTGTAACATCGTTTGTACCATTACAACTTGCGTCTGCAGATGAAATTGTTGTATGAAAAAATGCAAAATCTTTGGTTGCTCGATTTTGTAGACCAAAATTCAATTCTTACATGAAGGTACAAAGGTAACATTAATCGGAGTAACCCATATGGAGAAACAAATACAGGAACTTTTCCCTCTCGGTACAATACATGGGAAAGAATCTCAATATCAATTAATTTATGTTAACTATGATCGATGGCAAGGTACATATTGGAATTTCATCCACAATTTTCTACGCAGCGCTGCCATTTTCGTGGTGCAACAGACAAAAATTTTCATAATGTAACGAAGATGTTGCAACAACTGATCACCGAAACTCACGTCCATTGTCCACATACACGCGTGAATACATTTTTTCGAATGTTGTTTGCATTCATCACATAAATTCTGAAAACAGAAATAGCGAAGCACGAAGCGCAAAAGAGAAACAAGTAATAAAATGCCAAAAGCGAGTAATTCCATGGGTTTTCCCAACTAACTTAGAACTACTGGTACACTGTTCAGATCTAAAACAGGGTTTGGTAGCGCTAATAATAGAAACACAACTCGCCGTTTTTTTTTTAATATTTTAAGATGTCGGCATCAATAACGGAAGTAGACAAAAATTTAATAATAAGATTCCACAGAATACTTCAAGCTATTTCAAGGGACCATGAGATAAATCCTGACAAATTTCAGAAATATATTCTTGAAAGAACAAGAAAGCTCGTGCTTTCACAACTTCGACACATAAATTTTTAATTCATGGCTCAAAACTAATAAGCTCCGTGTTACTGCTGATCGGACAAATGCATAAAGATGTCCAGGAAGATATAAATACATAAAAAGATTTCAGGAAAAATTTTCGTGATAATATTCTCATGTAAAAACGGTAGATATATTCTTGCAGTTCTTGGTACTATCAGATAACTTTATTTCAAACTTAAGAAAACTGCCGCAAAGGAAATTAAAGTACTATTACGTGCAGAAAAGCTTTTGACGAAAAGAGAAGATGACGGCATGCAGGGAGGGCGCGTTTACGTCACTCCGTACTCTGTAGACCAAATTATAGTGAAAATAAGGAAAGGCGACAAAAAAAGTGGACCAGAGTGGTGTGCCAGTGCATGTGTGCAAAAGTGCGCAAGAAAGCTGATAAGGAACGGACTGAATGGCACAGGAAAGCAAGGAATGTTCAGCCCTGACGACAAAGCACTAAGGAGGACATTTAGGACGCGCGCCGGCAGCGCTGCCACATGGCTAAGTCTCGGGGCATGCGTGGGTAGGCGCAGACATCTTGCGACGCGCGACAACAGAGCCGCCGTACGGACTACCTCGGAAACTACCCGAGAGCATGTGCGCGCTGGGCCCCTCTGTGTTGAAAGCCACCGGACGGACTGCTGCGTTTGACGAAGATAGTACTAGCAGAAGGGAGGATATGGATTAAGGAAGGAACCTGGGTCAAAGATGACCAGAAAATCCAAGAGTATTGCAGATGAATGGACCAAAGGGTTCAGGCATGGATCCGGTCATGGCGCCAAGCGTTGAATCAGACACCGGAACCACCACGGCAGGAATCGCGCAAGGAAGTGCGAGTTCGGACGTCAAAGAGCTGCTGGCCTATGGGATCTTAAAGATGACAACATCTTCCACAGCTGACATAGGGACCGAACTAATCCGGCGGGTAGAGGAGATAACGAAGGTGAAAACGACATCGTCGAATCTAAAAAAACACCTACATTAAGACCCTAAAGAAGGCGGCAAGTTTACAAAGGACCATACAATTGCAAACTGCGAAAACGAGCCATGCTGCGCGATGTGTAGCAAGGGATCCGCAACGAGGACAAGGCACGTAACAGGGTCGCTGGCGTGACTCACCTATAGGAGGTTATTGTGACAAGGAATCCCAAGTAGATAGCTAACATGAAGATCTTGCAATTAAATTTAAATCGGTGCAAGTTTCACAAGACCTGGTGCAACAATACGCTTGGAAACGCCGGGTGGACGTGGTTATTATTTCGGAATGTAATCGGCAGCTCTCATTTTGGTACAATGACTCGAAAGGGGACGCGTCCATTTGGGCTACTAGATTCAATAGTATTCACCCCAGCGGAGACACATTAGTAGAAGGGGAGGGTTTCGTAGAAGTAAAAATAGGTAACGCGTATTGTGTGAGCGGCTATTGCTCACCCAATATCAGCCTAAGCAGCTTCATTGTATACATAGAGAGGCTCGATAAAGCTATCAGGAGAGTAAAAAGGAAGCATAAAAGTGTAATTATTTCCGGCGATTTCAACGCCAAATGGACAGCTTGGGGTGGGACCAAGATAGATAAAAATGGTAGGATGCTGTCGGAGGTTGTGAACAGGAATCAATTAACTCCTACATGGGCCGGTAAGAGCTTCACCTATCAGAAGGGAACCATGAGGAGCTTTTTAGATATAACGAGCGTCAGGAAAAGTTTTATGAAGAGATACAAAAGAACCATAGTCCCACCTGTTTTTTAATGCGTCAGACCACAAATATGTTATCCATGATTTCAAAGATACGGCGATAAATAGGACGAAGGGTTAATTTAAATACTCCGACATTGTTCCGGATAATTTTATCGCAAAGTTCGACGAAGTGAAGAATAATTTATTGGGAACGCGGGCAAGCGAAGGTGGAAGCCATCAGGATACCTTGCAGTGTATCATTGAAAAGACCTGAGAGGCATCGCTCAAAAAAGTTTTTCCTCCTAAGGGGAATAAGAATCCAAACTACTGGTGGAACGAAGAGATTGCCCGGCTCCGGGCTGAGACGCATAAGAGTAGAAGAAGAGCGCAAAGGGCCAGGAGAAGAAACGAGAAGTAACGCAGATAACTTGGCGAAATGCTACAAGAGCAGAAATAAATGGTCCCGACTATCAATCTTTAAGAGCAGGAAACTATCCTGGAAGAATTTACGGTCAGCCTTTACCGGGACCCCCGGGGCAAACCCTATAAGAACATCACTGGAAAGCTAAAGAACAAGAAGCCGAAGGAGGATCTTGGCAGGGAATAGGTAGTAAATATCATTAGGACCTTATTCTCGGTAGAGGAAACATACGCACCGCTAGAAGAAATACCATGGGATATAGGCGAAACGACAACGGTTTTAATCGACACGGTTCAAATGGACGAGTTGGTTGAAGCGATGGGACGACTAAAGGAGAAAAAGGCGGTTGGTATAGACGGGGTCACCGGGTCAATTGTTAAATTAATATTGAAGCATAGAGCGCAAGACATGCTCGGGTTAATTAATGATATCTACGTCAGAGGCAAATTACCTGCGAGATGCAAGATGGCCCGGGTGATCCTTTTGAACAAACCAGAGAAAGATCCCAGACTCGCTACGTCTTATCGGCCCATAAGTATCCTGCCGGCCATCATCAAGGTCTGGGAAAATACTTTTACGACAGCGATAAATAACGAACTGGGTCAGGATCCGTTCCATACGAACCAATTCGGTTTTCGTAGGATGAGAAGCAACTCCGACGCCATTATGCAGATTAACAAATTCACCGATTCATGTAGGAAGAAGGGCTTAATCTGCGTGATGATGAGTATTAATATTAAAAACGTTTTGAACACGTTGCGATGGGAAGTTATTTTAAACGTGGCGAGGCGCAGGAACCTCTCTAACAAACTTACGAAGTTATTAATGAATTACTTAAATAATAGAGTGATAGTTATGGACAACCAAAGCGGGCAGGTTAGAAGTAAAGTCTACGCGGTAGTCCCACAAGGCTCGGTGGTGGGTCTGCTTTTGTGGATCCTCGTGTACGACATCCTTTTTACCAGATTCGACAATGTGAATAATCTCAGATCTATTGCCTTCACGGACGACCTTGTCATCTTGATAGGCCTGGACAAGAAAGCGGATGTGGAAAACATGCTGTATCGCCTTATGAAGACGATCACTAATTGGTGTGAAAATTCGGGACTTCAGATAGCAGCAGAGAAGACCGAAATTTTATTAATGACGGAGACGAGGGTACTCAGAATATTCGACATCAACATCTCGTAACACGCGTGGTAACACGCTGACTACCAGCGAGAAGATTAAGTACCTCGGTGTCTGGATCGACAATAGGAGGAATTATACGGACCACTTGGAAGCTGCTAGTTGTAGGGCGGACGCAATACCAGGGGCTTTGGGGGGACTGTTGCCGAACGTTAGAGACCCTTCAAATGCATGCAGAAAACTTTATTACTACGAATGGGAATCGGTTGTGTTGTACGCTTCTCCGGTATGGGTAGACGCGCTTGCGAAAGCAAAGAATAAGAAGATATTAACCATAGCCCAGAGATGCGCACTGATAAGTACGTCAACGGCATACAGGACAGTCTCGCATGCAGCATTGTATATTCTAACGGGCACCATGCCCGTACACATTAAGGTGCAATTACACATTAAGTACACATTAAGGTGCGCGGAAGGTGTATATAGTTAAGAAAATAGCTGGTCGGGATATCGAAGATCTTGCGGCGGTAATCGACCAGATGAAACTTTTCGAAGAAGAATCTTAGGAGAAATGGAGGTTGGAATGGTCTATATATGACAACAACAACTGGACAAGAAGACTAATCGACGATGCAGACACCTTCCCAAAGAGGAAAAGGAACATAGACTATTTCACAATGCAAATCCTGACTGGGTATTGTATTTTCGACAACTATACAGTCAGGTTGAACAAAGAAGGAAGTTCGGTTTGGGACGCGATGGAGAGCGGACATGTTGGGCAATTGTTCCCGCTAGGCGGCTGATGTGGTAGTAGCAATTTTGAGTTTTGTAGCGGCACATGAGATAGAGGACAATTCAAATAATGTTGTTGTGTTGCCTCGGAGTATCAACATCGTTAAGGTATACATAATGTAATAATAAATAAACAGTCAAACAAAGTCAAATCTAAATTTTCCCCCGACCAGTACAAATAAACGAACGCGATCGTAAGGTGACAAGCTTTCAGTCTCAGTCTCGAGCGATTTTAATAGCGATCAACAGTCTTTAGGGAATCAATTAGTACCGAGCGTCTTAGCGAATATTCTTTGTATTTATTAATTATCTTAAAATATATGTCGGGTTTACATTAGAATTAGAGTACATTAGAGTTAGAATGGAGTAATTCTATAGCTCTCCTTAAAAAGGAAATAGTTGTAACACTCGACAGTAAACATTCCAACAGTTTGTACACACGGACAGTGTACGAAGCGATGCGAACACAACCTATCTGCATGCCGTCATCTTGGGTCAACGCATGCTGTCAGGAGATCTTTAAAATATGTCCAAGGATGTTAGCCGATGTAATTGTTAACAATGACTTGACTTATTTAGAACCAGGCAGGCAACCGCCAGAGGCAAGGGAGGCGAAGAGGATCTACAAGGATTTCTGGGGTAGAAGTGGACCTCCAAATCCCATTATCCCAGGAAGTAGAGCCTCGGAGTTGTTATTATGTGAATACTTTCTTGTTTCACATGATCTAATAAACCAACACTTCTTTCAACTTTTTTTAACAAACTGTTTTGAATCGTGCAACATTTTCGATCGATTGCGATATCTCTCATAATTGCATAGTTTTATTTGTGAATATTACACAAGTAAATATTTCGTTTTTTCGTTCAGAAAAACTGCAACGTGATATTATTTTATATCATATATATATGTAGCGGATCGGTACCAACAGGACGCCGACAGGTCGAGGCATCAACGCGGCGCAACACCTCCCGGGCGATCCGCTGGTACCAACCGCCAACACCAGAGGGCTACGACGACAACGAGTCTGTTTATCTCGCTAGCGGTCGAATATACGGGCGATTGATACAAATACCGCACCTAGCGAGACTCCCTCTACGTCTAAGGCAGGGACTACCGGGCATAGCCTTACTGACGAGTCCACCGATAGTCCCGGGACGAAACGTAAACAAAAACTCTCTTTTCATCCGCTACATATCACTGTTGCTTGATCACATTGCACAATTTTTATGCCAAGAGAAACATGCTAAGATCTACATGTAATTTCTTTAGAGATGGTTGTACATTCAAATCATACTAATATATTCGTCTATAAAGTGATGAAAATTTCCATAATTAGGAGGTTGGTATATGCTGCGTTTCATATCGCGCAGGAATAATTAACTCCATTTCTTCCAATGACGTCATTACAGAAATTCATACTAACCACATGGTCACCTGATTTAAGTGCACAAACGAAAGAATCCATCCGTTATTATTTTTTTCCTTCTATATATCCATAAGTATCATTTCTCCACTACCCAACATATGCATATTCTAAACGTATCATGCGCATCTTCTTTCCGTTTACGTCTCAAAGTTCGCAACACAAGTATATCATTTCTAATCTTTCCACCACCACCACCACCACCACCAAAATTATTATTAAGTAATTGGAACAAGTTTGAAAAATATTATTTAGTTGAAAATTGTGAGATATTTCTGGATAGCGAACAAATGCTTACGAATACCGTGAATGCAATGCAATCGTTTGCAAGAATTATACTGTTCGTAATTAGAATATATACTGTGAATTTTCGTTATCAGAATACGAAATATACATTTCACTAATACACTATAGTCGCGTGTTATAGATATTGGAAAATATTTGTAAGAATTAGAAAGTTCGTCACTTAAATATACTTACAGAATACTGCATAAACGCGCGCGAAACCTTGTTTCGAGGTATTTGAATCTAACTGTTACTAAGTTGCAAGTTTATGACGTTATAACTCAATTTGAAACAATAAGATAATACGCTAAAAATTCATGTGAAATAAGAGAATAATTTCATACATCGGAATCTTTCAAAAGAATCAATCAAAAGAATCACGTGACGCACTCTTGTGCACAAAATAAATGCAAGATTCAGTGGAAAAGAAAAATAGATTGTTATATCTCGTTCCAAGTCAGATAAGTATCACATTGTACAGAATGGGCTCAGAATGGATTCGACATAGTCAAGACGTATCCAACGGTGTCCAACGGTGTCCAACGGTGTCCAACGGTGTCCAACGGTGTCCAACGGTGTCCAACGGTGTCCAACGGTGTCCAACGGTATCCAACGGTGTCCAACGGTGTCCAACGATGTTCCACGGTGCAGTCCAGTCTAGATCATCCAAAATTCTCTTAGAGGCTTTTGATGATCCAAACTGGACTGTTGTGTAGTTCTTGGCATGGTATCATTTTCCAAAGATTAATCAACTGATTAATTTTTGGAAAACGATGCCAATTACCAGGTCTCACCACGAGGAGGTGACTACATACGAGACTCACCCATGAGTTATTTAACATTATACATCGGTCTCGACATTTAACCTGTTGGCGAGAATGTCGAGACCTGACTATATTCAAGTAGTTTTTAGCTTGATATCGTTTCTCAAATAATAATACTAATATTCTGTTAAGGTAAAGAAAGGATTCGGAAATACAAATAATTGACTTTATTTTACACACAACAGCTATACAATATGTTTTACACTCTGAAGACCTCGACAACCTTCTTGCACGCACGCTTGTTCTCAACCGACTCTTCCAGATTCTTCTAACATCTGGCGACAGTCTTTTGTCTCAACTAAGACCTGGACGCCCTCTGACTCTTACACACACACTCTTATGTACAGTGTAAATGTATCACTTTCCTAACATATTCAAAGTAGTACTTGGTGACTTAGATTTTGCGAGCACGTTCATCTATCATCCCGTCGACCGCGGATTCGTTATTGAACCTAGGATCATTGTCATTAGTTTCTCGAGTATCTAACTATCACGGTTATTTGTCCGGTTCTATGATAATCGTATTTGCACTAGTCAATGTCTTCTCTATTGCATAACGACAACGTATAACCCAAACGAAGATTCGTTTCACGCCCCTAACCCTAATTCTAATGTAAACCCGACAAATTAATAGTTTAAATGTTAGAAATTAATAGCTTAAACGTTATAAATTAATAGCATAAATGTTAGAAATTAATAGCTTAAACGTTATAAATTAATAGCATAAATGTTATAAATTAATAGCATAAACGTTATAAATTAATAGCATAAATGTTAGAAATTAATAGCTTAAACGTTATAAATTAATAGCATAAATGTTATAAATTAATAGCTTAAACGTTATAAATTAATAGCATAAATGTTATAAATTAATAGTTTAGACGTTATAAATTAATTCCTTAAATGTTATAAATTAATGACTTAAATGTTATAAATTAATAGCTTAAGTGTTGTAAATTAATGGTTTAGACGTTATAAATTACTAGTTACAATGTTGTTATTGATATTTTTTTTTTATTTGCCTTATATTTAAATTCTTCTTCGATGTTCACTCTCCGGAAATTCAGGCACAAAAGAGTTCGCGCGCGACTTCCGTGTTCCTTATATACCTTGACAAGCTGTCGAGATGTCAATCAAACGGTAACGATCTCTTGACATAGCAAAGGACGGTTTTTCCATTATAACAAAATCAAATTGAACAATTTCTTAATTTTTATCGTAAATTGGCGTCTTCAACGATTTAATACGATATCCATTTTTATCATTTCAATAGTTTCTACAAGCTAAGACTAAATTTATACTTCTTTAATACTAGTTTTCGACTATCAATTAGTTTGAACAAAAAGG
The DNA here is from genome assembly GCA_019677175.1 of Bombus sylvicola. Classification (NCBI taxonomy): domain Eukaryota; kingdom Metazoa; phylum Arthropoda; class Insecta; order Hymenoptera; family Apidae; genus Bombus; species Bombus sylvicola. The sequence continues at coordinate 107,890 of JACSOB010000093.1, forward strand.
AGAAAAAAAGCCTAACGGCAGTCGATAACGTTATTGTGAAATTAGTTAGGTATTAAATAATCAGATAACATTCATATTAAGCGTAATATTATATTATCGATATTCGTTCATTTACTCGTGCTAATTAAAAAATAAAATGTTCTTTTTTCTTGAATAACACCTACATCACTGTTTGCGATATTTAAAATTCTTACTTAATGCTTACTTAAAAGTCAGGTTTTTTTAATTCCTCTCAAATTAAACGAGTAAATTTACTCGCTATAGTTGTAACATAAAATGGCTTTTTTTCTTCAATACCGCCTGCATCGCAGTGCGTGATACAATAATTAATTATGTAGCGAATAATATGAACTAATTGACTATAATCCCGGTTAGATACTTCTCCGTTAGATCTATCAAAGGATCCATTAGGCTATTAGCGAGAGACTTATTGATTCCTTGAAGAAACATTAAATTCTATTAAGATTAACTAAATGATATTATTCAATGAGTATTCGACAATGTCTGTCATATTCAGCAACCTTCTTTTATAATAGATTCTACTTGGATCAATTATTTTATAATAAATTGCAGATTATGCCACTGTATATTATAAGATATGTGCCTACAGCTCTATTTTTCTAATTCATTGATTTTATTATTAGTCCCGTTGGTTTTTCACATGAGTATTTGTTGTACGTATATCTCCATTATGCTCAGATTTTTAACATCGTCGGATAACTATCTTTTTCGTAAAATAGTTCGTGCAACCGTAAACTCGTACTGTTTTTAAAATCATTCGGTAATTAATCATTACAGGAATGAACTTGTCGGAGATTTCATGGGTGTGAATTTTCGTAGGAAGGTATAAAATGATTCGATCTATTGTAACTGGTCTTTTTTTTAATAAAAATTTATTTCATGTTATTCCTGGTAAATCATGTGGCACGATTAATAACTATGATATGGACCCCAGGTTGCTGCGACTAGATCATCGAAAAATTAATGAAAAACGGAGAAAGAGTAACGATCATTCTCGAATCTGGCGAAAGCCTGACGAATCTTCATCTTCATCTCAAATTGACTAGTTTCCATTCTCATTGTAACACGAGTATCGCAGAGAGGTTCGGAAAATGATTTTTCGTTGGAAAGTCAAATTTTATTCAATTTTCATTTCTCCAATCTCTACGGAGACTTTCGTTCTTTCAAAATTTTCTTCTTATTTAACGAGTGCCTTGACGGAGGATTTCTACAGTACCAACTCTAATAGCGAGAACTTTTTTGAAACAGTTTATCGCTAAAAAGGAAACACATCGTTCGGCTTTTGCACGCTTAGATTTGATATGATAGATTTTCGCTTCTTTTTTTGTAATATTAAGTTACAGGTGCATGGGTAGATCTCTTTCAAAATCGAAGAGATCTTAACAAAAGAACGATAACAGTTTGCACTTTGAAAGAAATTTTACATTTTAACGTTTCAATATTTTAATGATGCAATAGTATAATATTTTAATAAGAAGGGAGAAATGGTACGTTCGTGTACAATTTTATACTTTTAATCGGCAAAAATAAGGTTGGAAGGGTAGAAAAGCTATTGAAAGACATTTGCGCATCCTCCAGACAAATCAGGGACGGTCAAGACGGGCGTAAGACCTGCTCTTTCAAACCATCTTGGAAAGCCCGGTCGCCCTAGCGGTGGTGGCCGAGCCATAAAGACTCCCGGACGCTCCGGACTAAGCCAGAGATACGGGCGGCAGTCACCTGGACATCAGCGTCAGCGTCATCCGCCAACGGGGATTCACTGGACCGCGGCAACGGATACGCAGCAGTCGAATGGGCAGGAATGGTGGCAGTGGCCGTGTATGTGTTGCCCAACAGCGAATGAACAGCGTTCGAAGAGTTCTTGGACGGGGTAGGCGACTGCTATTACAATAATGACCTATAGTATTTCGTTATAATACATCACATTATAACGTATTACTGGTCCCTGGTCCAACACTGGTCCCTGTCAAATTCGAAGCAATTTTAATTTTTTTTAATGCTCGTGGCTAAAAATTCAATTCAACGGATCTCCGCTGTTTTTCAGGATACATGGACATTTCGAAGCGCGTTGTACTCGACATTTACTGCTTCATACAGCGCACATCAGAATGTTTGCACTGTGTCAACACTGGTCCCTATCAAATCGGATGCAATTTTAATTTTTTTTAATGCTCGATGCTAAAAATTCAATTCCACGAATCTCCGCTGTTTTTCGGGATACATGGATAGTTCGAAACGCGTTGTACTCGACATTTGCTGCTTTATACAGCGCACACATGGCTTCCGACTTTTCCGGGGATACCTCCAGTCCCAAATCCCTGATGGCGGCGACGACGCAGGCCACCGCTAACTCCGCCAGACAGAAGGTCCTAGAGCCCCACATAAGCACCAACGTGTTGTCAGCGTAGCACGTCAGCGCTGAGTTAGAGGCCATCGGCGCCCGAAGTACCGCGTCATACGCGAGAACCCACAGTTATAACGGTTGTTACGCCACGAGGCTTACCACAGGCTGTATTTTCTAACCGTCGCTCGCGGTCCTACAGTGTCGCAGGCAGATCGTCTTATCTGCCCGCCGCATCATATACAATGTATCGACGAGAGCCTAGTTGTCGCCAAGCAGCGAGCTCTAGAAACGTCGATTTTTGACGGTTACGTTTTCACACCCAAGAAGAGGCATACGTGATCATAGGCGCGAGCGGTGGCGTGACCCGAGCATAGTGGGGGTCGACTTCCAAATGAGACAAAGGAATGATCGAAAAGCGATCAGTTCCTTCTGACGAGTCAAACGTGACACATCGACAATTCTGACGAGCAAAATCAATTCATCTAGAGATATCGAAATGTCGAGTCAATTTTCTGTAACTTATTCATCTTATTGTTATAAAATACATTATTCTATGTTAACCTGTTAATACAGTGTTACATTCATTTAACCACCTCTGTTGTCTTAACCGAAACAGGGGAACGACTAATTCGCGGCGTCGATTAACATAATCGTAGCGAGAATTTACGCCTCTCGCTGACGCGTTTTCCTAGCGACCGCGTCTCTCCGCGAATGGTCGTAACAACGGTATACCATATAACGTTATGTTGTATATCGTAATGCGTTATAACGTTATACCAAATTACGTAATACGTTATGACGTTATACCATGTAACGTTATGTTATATAACGTAATACGTAACAACGTCATACTATATAACGTAATACGTTATAACGTTATACCATGTAACGTATAACGTTATGACGTTATACCATATAACGTTATGTTATATAACGTAATACGTTACAAGGTTATACCATATAACGTATTACGTTATAGCGTTATACCATATAACATTATGTTATATAACATATATAACGTTATACCATATAACGTATTACGTTATGACGTTATACCATATAACATTATGTTATATAACGTAATACGTTATATGGTATAACGACATAACGTTATAACGTATTACGTTGTATAGTATAACGATATAACGTATTACGTTACAACGTTATACTATGCAACGTATTACGTTATAACGTTATGCTATATAACGATATGTTATATAACGTAATACGTTACAACGATATACCATATAACGTTATGTTATATGTTGAAGTGGTTACCACTTCTAAGAAAACTCTACATCTGGTCTTTTTAGTTTTCTCAAGCACTGAAGCCATCGACAGCGCGTAGACAAAAGACTGCGACGGAGTCAGGCCATAAACAGTAGACAGGCGACGTTGGCTTCGGGGTTTTTCAGTTATTAGGTAACACAGCTAGCGTGCTGATCTGGACCAGCTCAAATTGTATTCTTACTTATTAAACATCTATTTAAATATATTTTCTACCTTACAATTTATCCACGTCTTTTCTCTGTTTACACATCGAATAACCTCAACATTATATAACGTAATACGTTATAACGTTATTGTTTCGACCACTCGCGGGGAGACGCGATCGCGAGGAAGCGCGCCAACGGGAGTCGTAAATTCCCGTCACGATTAGATAATCGACGCCACGAAATGATCGATCCCCTATTTCGATTAGGATAATAGAGGTGGTTAATTGAATATGACACTGATGTACGCTGGTGCGTATGTATAAGATAAGTGGGTGACTGATCCTCGGGTGTAAACCCGGTCGTAGGATGTTGAATGTTCGAAGGATGAAGAATCAGTGATGTTCGGAGACGATGCAGTGGCGGAGGAAAACTAAGGATGGGTGTGTCTGGCGCACGGAATCATCGGATTTGTTGGTGACGATTTTGGCTAAGAGAGTGAGGGAAATAGGCTTCGTTGTTAATTGGTTAAACGAAGGTTGGTGGACTAGGAAGGGTCTTAGCCGCCTTCGAGAGAAAGTGGCTAGTGGAAGGAACGTTGCATCATACGTGAGAAAAACTAACTTTCCCTTGTCAAGCCGTAGTAGATAATGGTCTTTAGAAATGGTACGGAAAACAGATGTTTGTTCGGTTTGGAGGACCTCGACTAGGAAATTCCTGAGATTTATGGAGGGTACTTAAGGCTATTGAGGGTATGCCGTTAGGATGAGCGGACGTCTGGTGTCCGTCCCGCCCGCGGTGTATGGCTTGGTCCAGGTAGTGTGTTACGCGACGTAACAGTTATACTATACAACGTAATACGTTATAACTTTATGTTATATAACATATTACGTTATAACTTTATACTATTCAACGTAATACGTTATTACGTTATACCATATAACGTATTACGTTATAACGTTATACCATATAACGCTATACGATATAACGTAGCACGTAATAACGTTATACCATATAACGTTATGTTATATATCGTAATACGTTATAACGTTATACCATATAACGTAACACGTTATAACGTTATGCTATATAACTATATGATATATAGCGTGTCGGGTTTACTTTAGAATTAGGGTTAAGGGCGTGAAACAAATCTTCGTTTGGATTACACGTTGTCGTTATGCAATAGAGAAGACATTGACTAGTGCAAATACGATTATCATAGAACCGGACAAGTAACCGTGGTAGTTAGATACTCGAGAAACTAATGACAATGATCCTAGGTTCAATAACGAATCCGCGGTCGACGGGATGATAGATGAACGTGCTCACAAAATCTAAGTCGGACGCGTTATATTCACTGGTCGTAAAGGGTTACTCTTTTCGTCGATGAGATCGCGAGAGAGAATGACTTTCCCGTCCCGATTACGCCACAGAGGAAAACTATACGGGGTGTGTCTAAGGGCACGAGATCATCGGATTCGCCGAGAAAAGCCTTCGTTCAGAAAGTAAGGGAAATTGGCGTTGCTGCTAATTGGTCAATCTCCATATCGGTGGTTTGAAAAAGACGTTAGCCGCCGTCGAGGGAAAGTTGCTGGTGGGAGGCGTCGTTCGTTGAAAAATATGTCTCCTCTATCTTCCCGTAGTTGGGACAAAGACTGTTTGTCTGTTTGAAGGACTTTAGGTCCTCAGGCTAGCTGAATATGTACTGCGGAGACGCATCGACATCTGGCAATCATCTTATTCGAAGAATAGTGTCTGCGTGTGGCGAGCCACGGGACAGAGACCGTTGGAATGTTTACTGCCGAGTGTCGCTACAAATATTTCTTTTAAGGAGAGCTATAGAATTACTCCATTACCTTTGTTAGACAAAGCGTTCATCCCGTGACCGCAGCCACGTTCGGCGACTAGCTGTCGCCTCGAGCCCAAGCTCATTATCACAAATCTCGAACAAAAACAATCGGATCGAAAAACGACAATTGTTTAATTACGGCTATGGTAGAATCTAGATTACGGTGTTGGGGGATTTTCCGAAGTTCCAAAGAGGAGGCTCTGATGTCCTTTCATCTCCGACACGCCCCCCCCCCCAAACACCCCCCCCCCCTTTTTAAAAAAAAATATTTTTTTTTTCCTACTTCCTCCCCTATTTACAATTTAACTAAATGTTCCAAATAAGTCAAGGGTCCATTTCAACAACGAAATTTCGTTCGGAGGTTTGACAACAGAAAAATAAAAGAGAACAAGAATTTGTAGCATTATAATTTGTATTCAAAGTGCTAGTTGCATCCTGTGGTTTATCAGTCGGATCGTAATGGCATGATGGACTATTTGCGATTTTGTACCCAGATGAATCTCGATTTTCTAGATTGCACGACCGCACAGAGTTTTATTACATTATCACTGGTAGTGCGTGCGAATACACTACCGCTTCAGCTTCGTAACATTGGTATTTAAATGTTATGGGTATAGAGCCAATGACCCTCAGGGGTCCGGGGTACTCATATCGCTCGGGTCACTCGGGTCACTATCCTCGCCATTACCACCAACAGCCCAATCCGCAGGAATGCGACTATCTGGCATTTCCGTAAACTGTCGGGACAGTATTTATAAGAGCGTTTGCTATATAACGTTTTTAGAATATATCTGTCTCCCTCCAAAATCTCTGCTATTACAAATCGACCCTTAAATTTCGGATCTAATTTACTTTGGTTTCTTTCTGCAATTTTGCGTAATACAAAATCTCCGAGGTTAAACCTAACTACTTTAGCTTTATTTTTGTCGAACCTATCTTTATCGTACTTGGCGCTAGCATCTACATTCTTTATCGCCTGCTCTCTTACATTGGAGATATCTACTTCTCTTTCTTCGATTTTGTCGGGTAGGGGTAAGCCGTAGGGTCTTGCTGTTTCACCGATTAGCAGTTTCAATGGGCTCGACTTAGTCACGCGGTTGGTACTGCAATTTAAAGCCAGTTGTATTTCCCCAATCGCCTCTTGCCAAGAACGCCCGGTCGTTTCTATTGTTGTAAACATATTTTTTAGCGTACCCATAACACGCCCTACCTGTTCGTTGGCCCTACTCGCACCGGTCGAGATTAAGAGGAGTTTAGTGTTTACGTTGACAAAAATCTTAAAATTCTTTGCCCTTGAAACATCTTCCCTGGTCCGCTATTATCCAGCGAGGACTCCCGAACAAAAATATAGCATACTTAAGTGTTTTAACGATACTAAGGGAATCTATTTTACGAGTATGATGCAGATATACGAATTTAGTGAAGACGCCGACCAAAACAATGACATATTCTTTCGAATCACTTTTACCGCTTAGTTTGCCCGTTATGTCCACGTGAACTGTATGCCAGGGTATGCTGGTCTTAGGTATAGGATGTAGTTCAGCTTGCATTTCACCTGAACTGGCCTTCGAAACTTGACAAGCATGACAGTTCTCTACGAATTTGCGAACATACTTCGCCATTCCTTCGAACCAGTAATACTCGCACAGTTTCTCAAGCGTTTTATCCCAACCTAAGTGCATAATGGACTGGTGCACATGGTTAATAACGGACCACCTAAAACCTCTGGGGACAATGGGAAAGCAGAGAGTTTTGCCTTTTCTCTGTATTTTACGATGGCGGGTGCCGGACCGCAACTCATACGTATTCGCGACGTCTTCCGCGAGCTCTTCGTTCTGCAATTTGTTGACGATCTCAGAAATTTGGGGGTCGCGACGTTATTCCGCTAGTAGCCAATCTTTGGAGATTTCGGTCAAATTGATTTCTTTCTCTACGACTTCGTTGATCATACGGTGATCCAAGCCTACGGGATTTCGCGAGAAGAAATCTACGTGGGCCATTCGTTTAACCTCCCGGTACAGAATGTCAAAATAAAAGTTTGTAAGTAAGCCCACCACCTGTAAACCCTGTCATTTAAATTTACCTTACTACTGGATGCCTTGAAAGGATTACAATCGGTGACGACAAGAAATTCTCGTCCGTGGAGATAATGACGGAAATGCTTGACGGCGTTTACAACTGCTAACGTTTCTAGTTCGTAAGAATGATACTTCTTATACCGTAATATTCTATTACTCTATTTGTACCTTCAATCTTGTGCATTAAAATAGCCTCATATCTACCCGAACTAGCGTCGGTATGAAGTTCTATCGGATAGTTCGGGTCAAATACCTCTAACACCGGCGCGTCGGTCAGGACGGAAATTACCTTTTGCCTTATTTTTCCATGCCTATCCGTCGAAGTCATGTTTTTATTATCGGAAGTAAGCGCATACAAGGGTTTCATTACCCGTGAAAATTTAGGGACGAATTTTCGGAAATAAAAGGCTAAACCTATGAACTGCCTGAGCTGTGTGACGATCGTTGACGCAGGTAAAGAACTCAAGGCGTGCATTTTACCCGGATTGGGACGAACTTCTCCGTCGTAAATTACCTATCCCAAATGGAGTACCGATGTCTTTAGAAAAGAACATTTTGAAAAGTTAAAGGAGAATCCGGCTTTTACGAGGGTATCTAGGACGGTGTGCAATCCTTTTAGAGCTTGATCTATCGAGTCGACAATAATTAGGATATCATCCAAATAGACAACAATTAGTCGAGTCGACTCTCAAGAATGATCTCTCGTTTCGTTTGTTCGCAACATTAAAATCATCAGTCGCTGCTGAATACAATGAAGGAAAGTGTGGTACAGATCACTTCGACCAAATGGTTTCTTACGTCGCCACAATTAGAAAAAGGATCAAATGGTACAGAAGACTTGGCATGCGACTCCTTCTGAGGATTTCTGTGGTAAACGCTTCGGTGGTTTACAAAATTGTAGCAAGCAAGATGAATATTAGAACATAAATATTAGAATATTTAGACAAGTATTAGTTGCAAAATTATTAGGGTTGTCCGAAAATGTAAGCATCCCCGTTTTCGACGGAGTCAGCATAGTATCGCCGTCCGCAAAATTTCCGGAAGAAACATTAGACGCGCACGCACTTATGTTATGCAAATAAAGGACATCGAATGGACCGAACAAAGGCACAAAAGAATTTGAAGAAAACAACAACTTATTGTCCAAATTGCCCATCGAGGGTAACCAATGCTGTATATTTCCTAGCACTCGGCTCCAAAATCGGAGTAAAATGGAAACGACTCACCCGGCTGACTTGATCTACCAGTTGGTGCCTCCACAACGTAGAAGTCGATTCGACACTCGTTATTGAAATTATATTCAGAGTACTGCTTTGTAAAGGATTTTCCTCCATAATCAGATTGGCAGCTGCGCACCATGCAGCGGAGTCGGAGCCCGCGGTTTCAGGGTTAACACTCGGTGGCGAAAAATTGTTAGGTTCCACACTCGATTTTTGCACTAGCGACTAAATTAACTCGCGCACGATGGTCGTAAGCTTTTGCACTAATATAACCGGCACTGATCCCACTTCTGAGGTCGGGTTTACATTAGAATTAGAGTTGGGGGCGTGAAACGAATCTTCGTTCGGACTACACGTTGTCGTTATGCAATAGACAAGACATTGACTACTGCAAATACGGTTATTATAGAATTGGACAAGTGCCCGTGGTAATTAGATACTCGAGAAACTAATGACAATGATCCTAGGTTCAATAACGAATCCGCGGTCAACGGGATGATACATGAACATGAATAAAATATCTGAGTCGGACTCTTTGTTAAAACGTGGAACATCCACCGAGCGTACAGACACAAAGTAACTCGCTAATACGACCTCACGAGAGAGAATGACTTTCCGTCGCGATGATGTTGCGGAGGAAAACTATGATGGGGTGTTTCTAAGGACATGAGATCATCGGATTCGTCGAGGATAGCCTTCGTTCAGAAGATGAGGGAAATTGGCGTTGCTGCTAATTGGTCAATCTCCATATCGGTGGTTAGAAAAAGATGCTAACCGCCCTCGAGGGAAAGTTGCTAGTGGGAGACGCCGTTCGTTGAAAAATAGGTCTCTCCTATCTTCCCGTAGTTGGGACAAAGACTGTTTGTCTGTTTGAAGGACTTTAGATAACTAGATCTTAGTGTTTATAACGGCCCTCGGGCTAGCTGATCACGTACTCTGGAGACGCGTCGGCATCTGGTAACCATCATACCCGAAAAATAGGATCTGCGTGTGGCGAGCCACGGGACAGAAAACGTTGCAACGTTTAGTGTCACGTGCCGCTACAAATATTTCTTTTAAGGAGAGCTATAGAATTACTCCGTACCTTTGTTAGACAAAGCGTTCATCCCGTGACCGCGGCTACGTTCGGCGACTGGCTGTCGCCTCGAGCCCAACCTCATTATCACAAATCTCAAACAAATACAATCGGATCGAAAGACGACAATTGTTTAATTAGGCCTATGGTAGAATCTAGATTACAGTGTCCCGAAGTTCCAAAGGGGAGGCATCGATGTCATTTCATCTCCGACAAACATATAACGTATAACGTTATATAGTATTACGCTACAACGTATAACGTTATATAGTATTGCGTTATAACGTATAACGTTATACAGCATTACGGTACAACATATAACGTTATATAGTATTACGTCATAACGTTTGACGTTATATAGTATTACTTTATAACGTATAACGTTACATAGTATTTCTTTATACTGTATGATGTAATATAGTATCATGTTATAACGTGTGACGTTATATAGTATTCCGTTATACCGCATAACGCTGTATGGTGTTACGTTATAAAATATGACGTTGTATAGTATTACGTTATAAAGTATGACGTTGTATAGTATTTCGTAAAAAAATTTAACGTTATACCTTATACCGTATATCATAATACTATATAACGTTATACGTTATGGCGTAATACTGCATAGCGTTATACGTTATAACGTAATACTATACAAGGCTATACATTATAATGTAATACTAGATAACGTTATACGTTATAACGTAATACTATATAACGTTACAAGTTATAACGTAATACTATATAATGTCATGCGTTATAACGGAATACAATATAACGTTACTGTTGAAGTGGTTACCACTTCTAAGAAAACTCTACATCTGGTCTTTTTAGTCTTCTCAAGCACTGAAGCCATCGACAGCGTGCAGATAAAAGACTGCGACGAAGAGAGACCATAAACAGTAGGCAGGCGACGTTGGCTTCGGGGTTTTCAGTTATTGGGTAACACAGCTAGCGTGCGGATCTGTACCAGCTCAAATTGTATTCTTACTTGTAATTACACTTCTATTTAAATATATTTTCTGCCTTACAATTTATCCACGAGTTTTCTCTGTTTACACATCGAATAACCTCAACAGTGGCACGTTATACCGTAGCACTATGTAACGTCATACGTTATGATGTAATACTATATAACGTTATACGTTATAGCGTAATACTATATAACGTTATACGTTAGAACGTAATACTATACAATGTTGTAAGTTATAACGCAATACCAGATAACGTTATTCATTTTAACGTAATACTATATAGCGTTATACGTTATAAAGTAATACTATGTAACGTTATGTGTTTTAGCGCAATACTGTATAACGTATTTCGTTATAGCGAAATACTATACAACGTCATACGTTATAACGTAATACTAATTAGCGTTATATGTTATATCGGTACACTACATAACGTGATACGTTATAACGTAATACTATATAACGTAGTACGTTATAACGCTATAATTTATAACGTAATGCGTTATAGCGCTATACTATATAACGTAATACTATATTACTGGAAGTACTCTATTACGTGAAGGCTGCCAACTTAATACGCGGCGATTCGTTCCGCAGTTCGTTTACTTTCTTGACCATCGACTTCTTCAGAACTCTCTGGTTACGACTATTACTGACGACTGGTTATGGGCAACTGCTGTGTTGATCCACTTGCCTCCCTTTCGCTTCTTACCATATCCCCACTCTGCCTGCCTTAATATCCGTCCGCGATCATGGTAACTTTCGCCCTCTGTTCAGTATGTGAAGGAACGGCAAAACGTAATATGATATAACGTAATTCAAGTTAACGTAATACGTTATAAAGTAATGTATTATAACGCAATACTATATGTCGTATTCGTAATGGCAGTCGCCTACCCCGTCCACGAACTCCTCGAGCGCTGTCCATTCGCTGTTGGACGACAGATACACGACCACTACCGCCATTCCTGCCCATTCGACCGCTACGTATCCGTTGCAGCGCTCCAGCGGATCCCCGTGGGCGTACGACGCCGGCGCTGATGTCCAGGTGACAGCCGTCCATATCTCCGGCCCACTCCGGAGCGTCCAGGACTCTGTATGGCTCGGCCACCACCGCTAGGGCGACAGTGCTCTCCAGGATGGTTTGGAAGAGCAGGCCTTATGCCCGTCTTGACCGTCCCAGATTGGTCTGGAGTATGCGCATCTTCTTAATCACCTAAGTTCATGGCTTCAATCGCCGCTTCCCCCGCTCCAACCTCCTTGCTCGCGGGTTTAGGAGTCGAGGATTTCCTGCTGCGAGCCTTCCTTGTTACCGTTGTCTACCTCGGACCCATCGGTCGCGGGTCTGGTTCTGTATAAAGAGAAACTTAGAAACGTATTAATCGTCGTGCGTAATATCTGTCGTGATCGTGATGGATGTGAAACTTTTCAAAGTGCCTAATTAGTCGTCAATTGAAGTTGATTTTGAGTTGATAGGGCGAGCCTATAATTCAATGTTTCTCCTTGACAAAAGAAATTGTATTTTGATGTTACTAACGAGTCCAGCCGTTTATACATGTTAATCGACGTTACGATCGTACCGACCGCGGGCCATTGTTCGATAGATCTGTGGCGACACTCGACAACAAATACCGCCACTCGACACTAGCTAATACCGGACAACGGTAGCGCAGTGGTTAGCGCCTTAGGTTACGAACGTTTGGGACCCGGATTCGAATCCCGGCGCCCGTAGTCCGATTTTTCTTCCACGCATTAAAATAAGAAGAAAAATAGCAGTACCCCAGCAGCGACATCTACAGCCAGCAGCTACAATTATCACGGACAACATCGATGCCTCAGATCGAATTAAGATTGACTTGCAGATGCTTGGATGAGAAATTATCCAAATGTTTTTCAATAGCTTTTCAACCCTTCCAACTTCATTTTTGCCGATTAAAAGTATAAAATCGTACACGAACGTACCATTTCTCCCTTCTTATTAAAATATTATACTATTGCATCATTAAAATGTTGAGACATTAAAATATAAAATTTCTTTCATCGAGACATTAAAGTACAAACTGTTATCGTTCTTTTGTTAAGATCTCTTCGATTGAAAAATGAAGCTTCTATATCTTTTATTTCATCGACAAAACGTTGTTTTAGTTGGATTGTTGAGATTCTTTTGATCAAATTTTGATCAAAATGATGCTGAACATGAAAATAATCCCGAAAAGTTCGATTAGACGCATAGTTCGATTAGCTACGTTGGAGATGGACTTCGTTCGGACATAACATTCTGAGAATAAATACGCGAGGCTTCTTTTCGCTCTAACATATACAACTTCCATCGTTTGCGAATTAGTCCAAGCGGATGCAGGCATCGCTACGAGGGTGTAATTAATTTCTAATTTCAATATCATGTTGTATCTCAGTTGCTTTCTGTGTTCCATATTGTTACGTTCGATGTATATAGAACGTATGATCCCAAATCAGGTACTTGTCGTCAATTTGTAAAAAGTGAGTGTTAACAAATTTTAAAGTATGATGTAGAACAAAATGTTCATCACGTTAAAAATGAAAATTACCGGACAAAATAGAAGAAAGGCCTCGATGTTTGTAAGAATATAGACAATTGTATTGTAAAGACAATTCTGCCCGTCGCTGTTGAGTGCCAAAGCGTGCAGACGTGTGTCTAGTGCTCTGTGAAGTTCGTAAAAAAAACGCGTGACGCCCATCCGTCGAAAGTGAACACAGCCAAGTGTTTACTATCTTTTAGAGAAAAATTCCTACGCTCTTAACCTATACCCGAATCCTAGCCTCATAGCCTCTCGACTAGTTAATTAACTTGAATTAACTAGCTCGATGATGGCCCAGGAATCACGACCAGGCTCTCCTGAGCAAATCCACAATTGCTCCGCGCTACCTCCTCCGTGGCAAAAGTGCAACAGATCCCCCCGTACTAATAACGCCAAAAACTCAAAAAAGCGAAAAATATAAGCATCAAAAATAAACACAAACGCCACCCAGAACGAACAGTCAACAAACCAAGTAACCACATACAACAGATACGCCATATTGGAATCTACAAACGACTCCATGGAAATCGCAGACCCACCAACAAACCAACACACCCAAAGGAATTCCCCTCCACCACCAATATTTGTTGATGATGTCATCGACATACAAACGGTGATAAAGTCCATAAAGACAGATATCTCCAAAGAGGACTACAACCTAAAAACAAACAATAACAAAGTAAAAATCCTGCCGACAAACCCTGATGCATATAGAAGACTCACAAAACTACTAAAGACCATGAACGCCAACTTGCATACATACCAGCTCAAACACGAAAGACCTTTTTCCGAGTGGTTCTACGCAACATCCACCACTCAGCAAACATAGATTTGTTTTTATTTATTTATTTAAATTTTACAATTTGTCCAGTAGGACATTTGGTAAAATATTATAGCTTAGTGGTATAATAATATAACATATGGGTGGTTACCCCCAGCGGGGTACCATCTTCGTATTTGTTAGGTTATGTCCTTTGTGAGATCTGTTGGGTGTTTCCTTTTTAGTCTTCTTTCCACGTTTGATGTGTTGACCGTTTCCGCTGCCAGCCGGTTCGGGTGCGTTGCTATTCTTTCTCTGTGCCTTCTTGCACATCTGCTAATCTCCTCCTTGACCGTTGGTAATCCCAGGTCTTTTCGAATGTCCTCGTTTCTAACGTACCATGGTTCGTTTACTATTGTTCAAAGAATTTTAGCTTGCACTGCCTCTATTTTGGTTATATGGCTCATTGCTGCTGTTTCCCATAGTGGTATTCCGTACGTCCAGATTGGTTTTATGATCATTTTGTATATTTTTAGTTTATTTTCTATACGTAGTTTAGATTTTCGACTTGTTAGCCAATACATTTGTCTCCTTGCTAATTGTATTTTGTCTATTATAGATTTAATATCCTGTTTCCATGTGAGTTGTGTATCTATGTGGAGTCCTAGGTATTTGACTTGCCTTATTTGTAATATGTGCGTGCCGTTAAGTAAAATGTTTGGTGGTATCAGTTTTCGCAATGTGAATGTAATATGGTTACATTTACTGGGGTTTGCTTTAATTTGTTTAACTTGTAGCCACTTTTCTATTTTTGTGATATGTTCTTGTAGTAATGTAACTGCTGTTACAGGGTTTGTGTGCCTGAATCGTACCGCTGTGTCATCCGCAAATGTCAGTATTTTGCTATTGTTAGTTGTTGGTATGTTGGCCGTGTATAATGTGTATAAAATTGGTCCTAAGACGCTTCCTTGCGGAACTCCTACCTTGATTTCTTTAACTTCAGAGCATGTGTCCTTCATTTTTATTACGAAGGTTCTGCTGCTTAAGCAGGATTTTATTAATTGGTATATTTGTTCCGGGAATTGTTTCCTGATTGTTTGTAGAAGGCTTTCGTGGTTTATTTTGTCGAATGCTTTCTCTGTGTCCATAAAGAGGGCTGTACAGTATTGCTTGTTTTCTAGTGCTAGTATTATTTCATTGACCAGCCTGTGCATTTGCTCTATAGTGGAGTGTTTGTTTCTGAATCCGAATTGGTGATCCGGTATTAATTTTTCCTTCTCTATTATTGGTTTTATGCGGTCGTAAATTACTTTCTCTAGTATTTTAGAGAACACAGGAAGTAATAATATTGGTCTGTATGATGTAGTTTGATGCGGGTCTTTGCCTGGTTTAGGTAACATTATGATCTGTGCCAGTTTCCAAATTTTAGGAAAGTATTGAATTCTTAGTATTGCGTTAAATATTATTGTGATTTGTCTTATCGACTTTTAGCGGAAGGTTTTTCAAGATTTTGCCATTGATTAGATCGATTTCTGGTGCTTTACTATTTTTTGCTTTCTCGATTATGTTTCTAATTTCTTGTACTGTTGTTTTAGGTATGGTGTAGTGTTTGTCAGTTGATGTACTAGTGGTTTGCCTCGTCCGTATGATTATTGCGGTTGCTGTTGTTGATATTATGTGGTGTAAATGTGTTGCATAGGTGGTTGGAAAATTCTTCAGCTTGCTCTTCGTTGCTTCTTGCCCATGTGTTGTCTGCTCTTCTGATTCCTGGGACCAGTTTTATTGTATTCTTTTTTTTTTCGTGGCTTTCCATAGGGAGTAGTTGTAGTTCTCGTGTGCAGATAGTGACTCAATGAACTTTGTAAACTCGTTGTTGTTGTGTTCTTTTATTTTGTTTTTATTTCCTTTGCAAGTTTGTTTAGGTTTCTTTTTTTTCTTAGGTATCTCTTTCTTTTTCTCTAATTTTTTTCGAGGATGTCTAATGGAATTATTTTTGTTTGTCTGTTGGTTGATTCAGGTATAGTGGTTGCCCTTGCTGCTTCTTGAATAGTTTCTGTAAATGTTGTTACTGCTTGGTCGATGTGTTCAGGTGTTTTCAATGGGATGTTGCAATTGATTTTGCTCTGAATTATTTCTTTAAATGTTTGCCATTTGGTGGTTTTATTGCATAGTGTCTCTGAATTGCTGTAAAGTATTGGTTTGTTTCTGTATGTAATTATTATGGGTGTATGGTCGGAGGTAAGCTCAAGACTGGGTGCTATGTTTAGTTTATCTGCGTTTAGTCCCTTTGTAACTGCAAAATCAAGTAGGTCAGGTATTTTGCTCAGGTCTGTCGGCCAGTGTGTCGGTTTTCCCGTGGATAATATATTGAGCTTATTGTTTCTAATGTAGTTTTCCAGGGTTCTACCTCGTGGTGTAGTGATTCTTGATCCCCATAGTGTGTGCTTTGAGTTGTAGTCTCCGGCTGCGATATACTTGTCACCTAGGCGTTGAAAGTACTCTTCCCACATTTGTGATGTAATTTTGTGTCGCGGCGGTACATATACTGCTGACAACTGTAAATGGTTGCTGCTAATTTGTACAGTAACGTTGGTTGCTTATATATGTTCCTTACTAACTTGGCTGTGTAAGTAATGTTTAATGTCGTTTTTTATGACTACTGCGGTTCCTCCGTGTGCTTTTCCTGAGGGATGCTTGGTATCATATATATTGTTGTAGTACGGTATTTTTATGTAACTTTTTGTAGTGAAGTGTGTTTCTGATACGAGGATTATGTCGATATTATTGTTGTACAGGAATGTTTTAGTTTCTAGGGCCCTTTGTTGTAGGCCGCTAGAGTTTCACGCTGCTATTTTAAGCATGTCCATTTTTATTTCTTATTTTTTGTTCAGCATGTTTGTAAGTAGTTGTTGCATGACTGTGCTTTGTTCTGTTTGCTGGCTGAGGACTGCGTTTTGTTCGCTTATCATTTTTGTAAGTATTTCAGTGTTTTTGATGGATTGTTTTAGTAGTTCTTTGATTTCTGTAGTGTCGTTGCTGTAATTGTTCTGATTTTGATTGTCTAAGGATGGCGATTGGTTGACTACTTGCGCGTAGCTTCGGCTATCAACGATGTTGGTGTTACCGTGGTTATTGTTCATTACGTGCTGTAGATTTGGCGTTGTCACAGTTTCTGTGTTATCCTGTTGCACGTGAAAATTGTTGTGTGTCCTGTTTCGAAGCGGCGGAAACAGTTTCCGTTGCAGTTGCTTTCTGACTACACAGCCTTTGTAGCTGGCTGGGTGGTTTCCACCGCAGTTGCAGCATTTTACATCGTTTGTTTTTCCCGTGTATGGGCAGTTCGTTGTTAGATGCATTTCTGCGCATTTGACACACGCCGGGTTTCTGTTGCAGTAGTTCTTTGTATGTCCATATTGTTGACACCGCATACATTGCGGTATGTTTTTTTTGTGTCTGGGTGGCTCGACTGTAATTATTGTGTTTAGTACTTTTTTAACACCGAAAATTTCCTTGTTGGTGTTTTTGGGTTCAAGTTCTATTAGAAATAGCGGTAATATGCCAACGCCCTGGCCGCGCTGAGTGCACTCGTTCCTGTCAGATCACGAAAGTTAAGCAGCGCCGGGAACGGATAGTACTTGGATGGGTGATCGCTTGGGAACTCAGTGTGGCGTTGGCGAAGCGCGCTGGGCCCGCCGCGCCCCCCGGTTGTAGTTCGGGCTTGGGCGCTGGCGGCTCAGCACCACTGGGCCGCCAAGCAGTCCGGTAGGGGAACCGGGCTGCCTGGCACGGCGGCTCCAGCGGCGAGGCGCGGTGTGACAATGGCCACACACCCGCTCCATCAGCGGTGGTATTAGGCGCGCGGAGGAGGCCCCGTTGCGACGCTCACACCGGTTCCCGGGCCTCTCTCGATCGCAGCCGGGACGGTCATCGTGGAGGTTTTAATCGGTTGGAGTCCGACACTACCACACCGCATTCCCCAGAAGCAGCCTGGCGTCCGTGCGGATTTCCTCCACGTAAATATATAAAAAAAAAAAAAGAAATTGCGGTAATGGTTGTTTGGTATCATACCTGGTTATGTTGTTTATTGCTCTTACTTGATGCCCGATTTTAGCTAATTCCTCACATATGTTCTTTGTGTTTGTTTTTGGGTGTAATCCTCTGATTACTACTTTATAACTTTTATCAGTTTTGAGCTGGTAAGTGTGATACCCGGCGTTTCTTTCTTTTAGTGCTTTTGTCACTTTTCTGAAAATTTCGGGGGTGTTCGTTTGTACTTTTACCTGGCCTAGTTTTGATTGTTTTATACCGTAATTTTATTTTCCTGTCGCGTTGTTAAGTAGTTCAATGAGAGGGTCTGTTATTTGGACTTCTATGTAAATTGGCGGTGGTTTGGCGATGTGGATTATTGGTTTTTCCGCTGGATCTATTTCCATTTCTTGTGGCAGTGAACTGAAGGAGTTTTGGAGAGAAATTTCTTGAAGCCATTGTTGCCTTCCCGTTTCTCCAGCCCTCCTAGCATTTGCATTTGTTGTTATTTTTCGTTTCTTGCTGGGAGTTACAACCTTGCAGCTTTCATTCTGGTGTGGTGAATCGTTGTTGCTGTTGTTCTCCTCGTCATTCTTTTGTGTAGTTCCCGTTTCTGTTTCCTGTGTAACTGAGCAGTCGTGGTCTTCGTTTGTTGATTTTTTTGGGTTTGTTGTATCTACAGCTCTGTTTATAAAATAGGTTTCGCCTTTATTTAATATTTTTATTGGCGGTACCTGCTGCTTATTTTCCATCATTGAGCGGTTGGCTCGGTCTTGAGTCACTTTGTTTTCCCCACTTGTCGCACTTACGGAGGCACTGGTTCTCACGTCCGCATAGCTCAACTGCTCGGGCAGAACTCAGCAAACATAGATTTTATCAGAGGCCACAGCGCACCCTCAATTACCCCAGGAACCCACTATAAACCTAACTTTTTAAGTTTATTATTTCTGTTATCTGTTTATGGACGGTCCTTGAAACAGCCCTTAGATTGTTATACGTCCTTACTAATTACGGGGAAAGCAGGTAGTTACCTAATGGGAAAAACCCAATACTTGACTAACGAAAAACCTGGTTTTTCCCATAAACAATATTACCTACTAGCCGCATTGGTAGGAGGCTTTCTCCTCCTATCTTCATTTATTAACATGACCTATAACCAATTGGCATCGTGGATCGTTACCCTCACTTTTCCCAACGGAAGATGCGAACAGCGAATCCGCGTTGTTAATTAAAAAGGGCGCACCCACGCCGAGCTTTCCTCCGTAATGAGATGAGAACACCTAGGGAGAAATAGACAAAACCATCGAACAGTGAACATCTGTCCGATCAGTGTGTTACACCGTGCGGCTTGCCATAGATCATGTTCTCAACCGTCGATCGCGGCACTATAGTGTCGCAGACGTATCGTCGCGTCTGCCCGGCAAATAAAGATTGTAGTGGCAAGCGTATGGTTCATTAAGCACGGCGGTTTCCAGAAGCGCCGATTCGTAGCCGTCATCTTACCTAGCGTAAAAGAATGTGGCGTGACCCGGGCGTAGTGGGGGGTCGCCTTCTTGAGAAAACAAGAACAATCGAAGGACGGACACAACTTTTCGAGAAGTCGTACCGTCAACACATATTACACGTCGCGCATTATACATCAATCAAACGCAATTATATTTTATTTTCGTTCTATGTATATCTCGCTAGTTAATAAGGTATTAAAATAAACATTAACTTATTGTGTTAATTCTGTGGAATTCCATTAAACTACCCTTATTCTCATAATCGAAATAAGGGGATCGATTAGTTCGTGGCGTCGATTATTTAATCGTAACGGGAACTTACAATTCCCGTTGACGTGCTTTCTCGCGATCGCGTCTCTCCGCGAACGATCGAAACACAGTGTGAACCTGTGCTGTGCTAGAAAATAAAGGCAATAGTTGTGTTACGACTCAGCTATTTTTATTTCATCAATCAACCCCTAAGTTTACGTGACAATATCCTCGTGGAACTGAAAGCGGGAATCAAAGGGGATGACATTGCCCTTAGGATAAAGGAGGTAATAGGGGACAAGGTCCTTGTTCCCCCCTCCAGAGTAGGGTATCGGTGGAGATTAGGGACATCGGTCAACTGGAAAGTAGGGAGGACCTTAAACAGGACATCGTTAGTGGGCTGATGATCAAGGATTCCAGCGAAGTCTGGGTTAAATCGTTAAGGGCGGCACTGTGGGGCACACAGACGGCCATTACTCTGGCGGCGGTCTCTTATATCTCAGGCAAGGAGGGGAACATGAAAATAAGAACTGGTCTCACTATAGCCGCAATGCGGGTCCTTCCTAAGGTAGTTAGATATTATAGGTGCCATGAGATTGGGCACATGTCTAAGAAGTGCACGATCAGCCCTGGCAAGGAGCGATGCCGTAAATGCGGCACGATGCATTATACGATGGTAAACCGCAGTAACGCTCCTAGGTGTACATTGTGTAGTTAGGGATCGCAGGTACAGACTAGACAAGTTATGGGGTCGTTAGCGTGCCCCACATATAGGAAACTGATTAAAAAAGGGACAGTCAGTGTCCAGGCACCCTGAAAGTTCTGCAAATCAGTGTCAATAAGGGCAAGCTTGCGCAGGACCTGATGCAGTAGTTTGCCTGGGAGCGTCGGGTCGACGTTGTGATCATTTCAGAACCTAATCGACAACTCTCCTTCTGGTATAACGATACGAAGGGGGATGCGTCCATCTGGGCAACAAGATTTAATAGCTTCTACCCCAGCGAAGATACGTTTGCTAAAGAGGAGGGGTATAGCGGGATCAAGAAAGGGGAAGCGTACTGCGTGAGTGGCTACTGCTCGCCCAACGTCAGCCTGAACATCTCTGACGAGTACTCGGAGAGACTCGACATATCCATTGGGGCAGCCGTGAGGAGATGCAAGGAAGTTATCAACTCAGGAGACTTCAATTCAAAACCTGAGGCATGGGGTGGCACCAAGACTGACAGATGAAGAAGAATGCTTTTAGAGGTTCTGGGTAGGAACCACCTTGCTCCTATTAGCATCGGTAAGGGTTCCACGTTTCAGACAGGTACTAGGAGGAGTTTCCTACACATTATGAGCTTTAGTGGTAGCCTCTTTAAGAAACATAAACGCTCTGTGGTCTTTGGGGATTACATCGCCTCGGATCACAGTTATGTACTACAATAAATTTAAAGGCTTGGTTATGCCTAGGAGTAGGGAATGTTTTGGGTACCTTGGGTACCTTGGGACATTGCCGTGACCAGGATTCGAACCTGGATTACTATGGCCACAACGTAGCGTCCTAGCCATTAGACGATCACGGCTATTGGAGTATTACGTATGGAACATTCTGAATGGTTGATAATAACTACCGGCAATGACCAAGTTGATCCATCAGCCATGAAAATCTTTCTGCTCTGATACAATTGTGATTAATCCATTCATCTATAATTCAAACTGGCTGTAATTCAAATTATGCATGTCGAGTCAGAGTCCGAGTCTGGGCCCGAGTCGTCCTCGTGACGGGGGCTTGGAACAGGTAAGGATTCTTCACTGAAGCTATCCATTTTCTTACACCACTGAAGTTACTTTTATTGACACACACAAAAATGTTACAAAGTTGACGCAAACTCACAATGATCACACACTCGCGACACTAGTGACAATGGTCTTAGGTTCGATAACGAATCCGCGGACAACGGGATGGTAGTCGTACGTACTCGCAGAATCTAAGTCGGATTCTTTGTTAATATTCACTGACCGTAAGGCGTTAATCTTTTTGTCGATGAGATCGCAAGAGAGAATGACTTTCCGTCCAAGCGATACCTCAGAGGAAAACTATGATGGGGTGTGTCTAAGGATACGAGATCATCGGATTCGTCAGGGATAGCCTACGTTCGGAAAGTAAGGGAAATTGACGTTGCTGCTAATTGGTCAATCTCCATATCGGTAGTTAGAAATGGATGCTAGCCGCCCTCGAGGGAAGTTTGCTAGTGGGAGACGTCGTTCGTGGAAAAATAGGTCTCTCCTGTCTTCCCGTAGCTGGGACAAAGACTGTTTGTCTGTTTGAAGGATTTTAGGTAACTAGATCTTAGTGTTTATAATGGCCCTCGGGCTAGCTGATCACGTACTGCGGAGGCGCGTCGGCATCTGGTAACCATCATACCCGAAGAATAGGATCTGCGTGTGGCGAGCCACGGGACAGAAACCGTTGGAATGTTTACTGTCGCGTGCCGCTACAAATATTTCTTTTAAGGAGAGAGCTATAGAATTATTCCGTACCTTTGTTAGACAAAGCGTTCATCCCGTGACCGCGGCTACGTTCGGCGACTGATTGTCACCTTGAGCCCAAGCTCATTGTCACAAATCTCAAACAAATACAATCGGATTGAATGACGACAATCGCTTAATTACGGCTATGGTAGAATCTAGATTAAAGTGTTAAGGGACTTTCCCAAAATTCCAAAGGGAAGGCTCCGGTGTCCTTTCATCTCCGACATATATATATGCTCAGATTTCAGAGCTTAGTTTTAGGAGTAATATATTGTATTTCCCAGATTACTTTCATTAATATTCGTCTGAAGACGTTAATAACACTCAATTTTAATTTTATCAAAGCATAATAAATATTCCTGTTTAATTAAAACTCTACTTCTAAAAAAATAAAACTTTTCTATTTATGCAAAATTGTATGGAATAAAAGTTTCTATGAATACACTTCGTTTTGTAACTGTTTTCTTCAAACAGAAAAGGTAATTACCAAAAAATTATTGTTATTCCACAACTAATTGGAAATTTTGACAGTTTCATTCGATCGTTGGACGGATTACACGTACGGTGATTTTTCAAATTCGGATCAGTTACAGACCTGACTGAAGAGTCAAGCCCTGCGATGTGTAGTTGGTCCAGGGGCAGTGTGACAAATCTATTCGTTCAATGCTGATTGGTTCCGCCATTTATAAAAGAGCTTCCTGCAGCAGTTATGTATAGATTGGTATAGATATAAATGTATAAAGTATACATTTACAAAGTTGCCTGTAAACAAAGTGTGATAATATTTACCGTGTATTAGAGTGTATATAACGACGGAAATAAAGAATAATAAGAAAATGTAAGATATTATTAAGAGTCGCTATTATTAATAGATATAAGTAATAGTTGAATAACCTTTTCATAAGATTGCTAAAGATAACCTCAAAAGAAAATACAACCTTTTTGCAAAGTTTAACAATAAATTATATTACAATATTAAATTAACATCAAATTTTGAGCTACACACATCGTAGTAATTAAATCTATATGGTGTTATCCGTTTTTACTTTAAGGTGATTTATACTTCGTGTTTATTACAAATTTTTGAAATCATCACAGAGAACATACAGAATTAGCATTTAAGTTTGGAACGTTAGTTCAGCCAAGGGATGCAGAAACAAGTCAAAGAGTGCTAAGAAAATGAAATATCTTCCTAAACGATCCTAAACGAAGAGAGTAATTGTGAATTAACTGCGCAACTCTTGGTGGAAAATGGAATGTAATTGAATATAAATTCAATTTTTAATATATTACGTTTAACATAGTATTTGCATTACATTATTCCAGTTATACAGTATTTTAAAAAAATATATAATAAGTATAAAAAATGTATTTAAGTTTTCATTAATAAAATTAGACACTAATGACTTTATGCTTTTAATTTCACTAATATGCCACACTGTCCCTAGGCCATAGTTGTTCACACAGGTCTATTAACTGCTGTAAAGGAGATGAGGTTCTTAATGTCGCAAGATGTACTTTACAAATCGGCCACCATTGAACACTGCGATCGAGTAGCTAGGATTTTATATTTCTTCTTCGGTGAAAGCACTAAAGGTAAAGAACATAAACTAAAGCAGTAAGCTTATTCAATAACTAATACTATATTATGTATTTATTATAATTTCTCACCATTTATTTCAAGCAGATACATCTACAATACTCCATTTAGTACAGAAAACATTGTTTAAATGAATATTAATTATGAACCATTATTAAACATGCATTATTATTACCAATAAACAAGTTTAACAAGACTACAATTTTCAAATTAAATATGTACACATATCTTTTATATTTGACGCATATATTGAAAAGTAAGTGTGTTTCTAGTTTTTTCTTAATTTTAAAATATTACCCATGATTAAAAATTTTCAATGTTATTAAATTTTTTATTGAGGAAGCTAAATTATAATATAATTATAGAGTTTACAAAGGATTTTAATAATGAAAACATATTTATTTTATATAACATTTATTAGACATTAGTTAGATACAAAATAAGAATAATAAAATCATAATAATCATATATGTAAGATAAAAGTTGATCTCTATGACCATTAACATGGTGTTGCTTTTTCCTCGCACTCTCCTGCTACAACATAGCAGAAGCAGAACATACAGCGACTAGATATTACGGAATCAGATCCAACAGCAAACAATAAAATACGTAAGGAACTCTAATAATGGAAACACCAACATCTTTGGTAGCCGAAGTTATGCACAAGTAACTAACCAATCGCCACCCTTAACACCAACATAGCCAAATCCATCAGGAACACGCTCAAGCAAATCACCGTTACAATACAAACTAACGGCAATTACTTCCAGATGTCAGCAGTATATGCACCATTGCGAACAGGCAGTACATTGACAGAGATTATAGAAGTGGCATGGGCAACTACTAGTTATGAATCAAATAACAGGCAAACAAAAATAATTCCGCAAGACATTCTTGACAAAATCAGAGAAGAAAAGGAAAGCGAAAACAAAATGGCAAAAACATAGAGCACGTGAAAGCAAAAAAACATCTAAACAAACTTGCAAAGGAAATAGAAAGTAAAATAAAAAATCATAATAATAACGTATTCTCAAAATTCATAGATTCACTTTCTGCGTACGAGAATTCCAACTATTTCTTATGGAAAGCCACGAACAAAATGAAGAAACCAATAAAACTAATCCCAGCACATAACGGACAACACATAAGCCAGAAGCAACGAAGAGCAAGCTGAAGAATTTTCCAATCACCTTTGTTGAAGTTATCGAGGAACGCGTGATGAATGTGTAACAAAAATATATTTAAGTATAAGTATAACTGTAAGTATAAGTATAGATATAAGTATAAGTACAGTGTATACTAATACAGATCCACACTCTGGCAGCGTTACATTACAACAGAGCTTCGAAGCCATGAGTCTATGGGTATTTATATAATTGCGAAAACTGGCCCGTCTATATATCCTGCTGCGCCAGTGCATGGCATATTCTTAGAAAAGGCTATGAGGCTGGGAGGTCCATCAAATTTATTTAGAGCTAAACAATACTCAATGCCTTCGAGGACTAAGAAAACTAAGCACTAAAGAAGATGTAGTTTTCCTGGAAGTGAGCATCACTTCAGCAAAAGCAAATAACAAAATCATTTACTTCAGCCAACGCTCAAACCGCCCCCAGTCGACCGTAAACCTCCGAACGGGACGGACGTCTCAGCCTAGAAAGGGACATCAGGCCTAGGTCCTGACAGTGTGCGCGTCAAAATAAACAACCATTCTCTAAAAAGAAAAGAAAAAGTGACAAAAAATGAAAAATATTGCAGTGACATCATCGCTATAAATAAAAAAAATAAAAATAAAATTTAAAAAAATAAGACAAAATAAAAGTATATAAAAAAATAGGAGACATCGATAATGGAGCAAAAAGCAAGGAAACGGAACCCACCTTAGAATTAATAAAGAAACCCACCGAAAGAAAAATAAACCCGCAAAAAGCGGCCAAGGAAATCAACAATAGCTTAAGACTTTCCGAGTAAAGGACGCGGAAACTCAACCCCCAACCAAACCTAGTTGCCTGGACCAAAGGATTAGAAGATATCCTAAAAAACACAAAACAAGAGTATCTCTCCGCCCAGGACGAAAGGACTAAGGAAGCCAGAAACACGAGACCCATAAAACTGCAATAACTGCAAAAACTACGGACATCCCGTGTCATACAAGGGTTGCCCCAAACTTGTAGAGCTGCGCAAAAAGCTAGCCGATAAAATTTTTTTTTTTATTTATTTACATTTTACAATTTGTCCAGTAGGACATTTGGTAAAATATTATAGCTTAGTGGTATAATAATATAACATGTGGATGGCTACCCCCAGTGGGATACCATCTTTGAATTTGATTGATTTATTTCTTTAGTGTGGTGAGTGTTTGTATGTTAGGTTATATGTCCTTTGTGAGATCTGTTGGGTGTTTCCTTTTTAGTCTTCTTTTTATGTTTGTTGCGCCGCCAGACCGAAGGTTCAAACACATCAAGCAAAGAATTCTCCATAAAAAATGGTCTGCAACAAGGTACAGTAAATTCTCCGTTACTTTTCAGTATTTACATTAGTGACTTAGCCTTCGCAGATGACCTAATCATCTACGTAACAGGCCGCAAAACCAAAACAATAAAAATGGAACTCCAAGAACTTTTTGAGAAAATTAACGATTATTACCACACATGGAAACTAAAAATCAATACAAGCAAATGCGAAATCATACTGTTTAGACCCAAGTCAAGAGAAATCGGCCCAATAGAAAGAGAACACTGCAAAAAATTCCAACTAAGAGAAAAGGCAAACAAAGGGACACTCATACCACACAAAAACTGCGTAAAATACCTAGGAGTAAATATAGACTACAAATTAGACTACAAGCTGCACACCGAAATCCAACTTGCCAAGGCCAATAAAGCATTCTGGAAAATAAAAAAAACTATTCTACTCCAAACATCTCGACAGCAAAGTAAAAATACTATGCTACCAAGTACTAATCAGACCGATCATAACCTACGGCTGCCCAATCTGGTACAACATATCAGCCTCCCAGATGGAAAAAATCTGCATATTCGAAAGAAAATGCATCAGGGCTTGCTTGAGTACTTACAGATCCAAACACAGCGGATTCAAAAAATATGTAAAAAACAAAATAATATACGACCTAGCCAACATTCACCGCATAGACTGTCACATCCTAAAGCTAATAAGAAACGACTTCGCGCAAACGGCAAAGATAAAAGAAAACAGCTTAATCTTTAGTTGCCTATTTCCTAACAACGCATATTACAAGAACACCCTGACAATAGGCTACATCCCCCCAGAAGCTTTCCTATACCTAGACGAAAAAAACTACCTCCAGGACCAAAACAATATTCCAATAATCTATCACGTAAAAAGAAAAATAGGGATCAAACCCATACTCTACGAAGAAAACATAAATGGACAGACCGCAGACACTAGGTGGAGATACAACATGACCCTCTTCTCCCGGAAAGAAACCAAAGACAAACACAGAAAAAACAGAAAAAAATATTGGTGGATACCGAATCCATAATAAAATAAGAGAGAAAACCATAAAACCGACAGAACTCAATTCTGACACCGCATAACACAGGTGTAAACTGTAAATATTTGTAAATTTTGTAAATAAACCTATTTGACATCCCCCTCCCCCACCCCCCTCTCATCCCACCCCTTCCCAAAATTACACAGCACCCAAAAAGCAAACTACCGAAGCGTCCTGTTTTGCGACCAAGTTTTCAGGACAGAAAAAATAAAAAAAAAACAAATTCATATAAAAGCTCCGCTCCCCAGCGGCTTAAATCCAAAAATTGTATTAAACACGAAAAATGTAAAGCGCCGACACATAATATAGCATGGCTACGTCGTACCGTTGCGTATCGGTACCTTTGCCTAACAAATCATTACAAAAATTCACCGTTTATTGTGAACACCAATATGTATTTAAAACTGTATCTTGGGCTAAATAAATATCATTAAAAAAAAAGCACTCGTTCTCGTCCGATCACGAAAGTTAAGCAACGCTGGGCACGGATAGTACTTAGATGGGTGACCGCTTGGGAACTCCGTGTGGTGTTGGCTTTTTTATTTTTCCAATCTTTTTTACTTTCCTTAACAATATATTTTCAATAATCTATAATTGAAGCATCGAAAAAAATTAATGTTTTAGTATTACACTATTACCATGTCGGAGAGACATTATTAGTGGGGTTATGGGCGTTCGATAAATCTTCATTGGGACTGGCCATCGTTGTGGTATAACAAAGGTACGATTCGCTGACACGAGTGTGGACAGTACAGGCTTGACAATCGCCTCGGTATCTTGGACAATCGCGATACTAGTGATATTGGTCTTAGGTTCAATAACGAATCCACGGCCAACGGGATGCTAAGTTTACTCGCACACTACGCTAACTCAAGCGTGTCGCACTCGCGAAACGTAAGGCGTTACTTTTCGTCAATGAGATCACAAAAAAGAATGAACCTCTGTCCCGATGATGCCACCGAGGAAAACTATGATGGGGTGTGTCCGAGGACACGAAATCATCGGATTCGTCGAAGACAACCTTCGTTCAGGAAGTAAGGGAAATTGGCGTAGCTGCTAATTGGTCAATCTCTATATCGGTGGTTAGAAAAAGACGTTAGCCGCCCTCGAGGGAAAGTTGCTGGTGGGAGGCGTCGTTCGTTGGAAAATATGTCTCCTCTATCTTCCCGTAGTTGGGACAAAGGCTGTTTGTCTATTTGAAGGACTTTAGGTAACTAGATCTTAGTGTTTATAACGGGCCCTCAGGCTAGCTGAACGTGTACTGCGAAGACGCATCGACATCTGGCAAACATATTATTCGAAGAATAGGGTCTGCGTGTTGCGCGCTACGGGACAGAGACCGTTGGAATGTTTACTGCCGTGTGTTACAACTATTTCCTTTTTAGAGAGAGCTATAGAATTACTCCGTGCCTTTGTCAGACAAAGCGTCCAT
Source organism: Bombus sylvicola (assembly GCA_019677175.1). Lineage (NCBI taxonomy): Eukaryota > Metazoa > Arthropoda > Insecta > Hymenoptera > Apidae > Bombus > Bombus sylvicola. Next base: position 137,063 of record JACSOB010000093.1, read on the forward strand.
CCCGTGACCGCGGCTACGTTCGGCGACTGACTGTCGCCCCGAGCCTAAGTTTATTATCACAAATCGCAAACAAGTACAATGATGACAAATCGCTTAATTACAACTGTAAACTTTAATTACAATTTTGCGGGTTTTCTGAAGTTCCAGAGAAAGGTCTCCGATGTCCTCTCATCTTCGACAACCATACATTATATCATTCTTATTTTTACACACATTTATATCTTTCTAAATATTCTTTTTTTTCTACATCAAAAGCTGTTGAGGTTTATCTCGGAATAGAGAGTGAAAATGCGTGGATGAATGTATAATAGAAATATATTTAAGTAAGTGAGGTGGAATGGTGTAATAGGTACCGAAATGCACTAGGTTATATTCAACCAATAACGTTTATTAAACTAGATAACAACAAATGACAAATTAACAGTTAACAACGGTTGATACTTAACGTCGATCAATAATAGCGTCGTTCGGTCGATTTCTCGATAATAGCGTACTCGTTTTCTTTCGTCTTTCGCGTCTCGCGGCTCGTGGTCGAATGTGCTTATTTTTCCGATCGAACTGATTCTTCTCTTCGTTGCCGAGAAATTCGGCGGAAGGAGCGTGAAGATATCGATGACAGATTGAGTACGTCGTGTTGCGCTTTGACGGCGTAGCGCTTTGGCGGCGTAGCGCTTTGTATCACGGAGCCGTTGGAAAGTTCCATAGTCCGTGTCGCCACATAAGTATAAGTACAAGTACAGTGTATGCTAATCCGAATCCGCACGTTGGCAGCGTTATTTTGCTATGGAGCTTCGAAGCCATAGGTCTATGGGTATTTATATAATTACGAAAACTGGCCCTTCTATATATACCCTGCTGCACCATCTGTGCATGGCATATTCCTAAAAGAGGCTATGAGGCTGAGAGGCCCTTCAAATTGATTTGGAGCTAAACGATAGCATGGAGGACTAAGAAAACTAAACGCTGGAGAAGATGTAGTTTTCCTAGAAGTGAGTAGTATTTCAACACCCTCCCTAAAACTCGAAATCGTAACGCCTTCGTAAATATATCCGCTTGTTACGTCCAGCGACTCTCTACACAAAGCAGACTCCACGCCGCGAGCAAGATGCCTGCCAGATATAAATCCCTCCATAAATCTTGGCATTTTCATAGTTAAGGTCCTTCAGACCAAACAAGTATCTTTTTACTTCAAGTGCTACCAAAGGTGTTGGTGTTTCTATGATTAATGTTCGGTACGTATTGTATTTTTTGGTGTTGGATCTGATTCCGTAATATCTAGTTGCTGAATGTTCTGCTTCGAAGCGGCGGAAACAGTTTACGTTGTAGTTGTTTTCTTACTTCGCAGCCATTATAGCTCGCTGGGTGGTTTCCATTGCAGTTATAGCATTTTACTTCGTCTATTTTTCCTGCGTATGGACAATTTGTTGTTAGGTGGTTTTTTGCACATTTGACACACGCCGGGACACTCGGTAATTTTTTGTGTGTCCGTATTGTTGACACCGTATGCATTGCGGTAAGTCCTTTCTATAACGAGGTGGCTCAATTGTAACTATGGTGTTTAGGATTTTTGCAATATCGAAGATTTCTTTGTTATTGGTTTTGTGTTCGAGTTCTATTAGAAACAGTGACAATGACTGTTTTGTATCGTATCGGGTTATATTATTTATTGTTCTTACTTGGTGCCCGACTTTTGTTAGTTCCTCGCATATATTTTTGGTGTTTGTTCTTGGGTGTAGGTCTCTAATTACTACTTTGTGGTTCTTTTCTGTTTTGAGCTGGTATGTATGATACCCAGCGTTTTTCTCCTTTAACACGTTCGTCGCCCAGCGTGTTTCGGCTATATTCCCTGCGGGGCTCAAATCCGACTGTGACTACGTCCAGGGACCCGCTATGTCACTTCGAGCCCGAACCCATCGTCATAAAGCCAGATTGGAACATTAAAACTATTTCTTATTTTTATTACTTAAGTGTAGCTATAGTAAAAGTCTGGACTAGGGTATTGGGGTTTTCCCAACATTCCAGACGGGAAATCCCGATGTTCTTTCATCTCCGACAAATATATGTAGGGGATTCTTACATATATCTTTTTACATATCACGAATAACAGACTATCTGTTTGTGAGCAATTTATTAAAGATATTAATTCGACACAAAGCACAAGTCCAGGTATAATAAGTCTTACGAAATAAATACGCGCTATCTCAAGAAACTCCGTATATACGTCTGATGCGTCTGTATACTTATACTGCGATCGCTGAACTTCCTCGCTCGTCATTTCGTTTGTTTATTTATACTGGTCGGGGACACTCGAAAAGTTTGAACTCGACTGCGTTTGACGGTTGAAAGTAGCGGCGACATTGTTTTTCTCGGAGTTCATTACTCCTTGCAATAGCTGTGACCTAACGGTCATGATACTCCGAAACAAAACAACAACAGGATTTGAATTTGTCCTGCTCGCGTGCCGCTACATATATTTAGTTCTGAAATGGAGAAAGCGATAAATTTTCCAGCTAGAGTATTCCGAGGGATCTCATGGCAGATATCTCAGATCTTTGATTTAGTTGAGAAGCATACTTATGAAACGTACATCAGTGATTTTTTCATCCTCAAAATGTTCAGTAAACAGTGTGAATAACGAAACTATAGAACAGAGTAACAGACTTGGAAAAGTTTTACCACTCACGTGAAGAAGCGAGAAAAAACATGAGAAGAACTACAACATATTGTTCGAAGTGCCCAAAATCACCCCAAATGTGTTTGGAATGTTTTAACGAATACCATGAGATATAGCATAATGTAATATTTTAAATCAATAAAATTAATATTAACTAATTATTAATTTTAAATTAATAATTTATTAATAAATTAATAAAAAGTATGAAACAATGTGTTTTTAATATTTTTATGTTGTATAACCTATATATAATAATGTAGTATCGTAGCGCTTAAAGCTGTAGATGTCGCTCGCTGCTGGGTACGGCCGCTTCTCTTCTATTTTTGTATCGTGGAAGAAAAATCGGACTCCGGTCGCCGGGATTCGAACCCGGGTCCCGAACGTTCGTAACCTAAGGCGCTACCCACTGCGCTACCGTCGTCCGACACCAGTTAGTGTCGAGTTGGTGGTATTACTCACTACAGAGTGCCACCCACAGGCCCTTCTCTTTCCACGATACTACACTCGGCCATACCTGACAATCACATCTGCCCTCAGATGTGCTCTCGTCAGCGCTAACTTCACTCGCTGGCATTTCTCTGGCGAGTCCTCCTAAGGGTCTTTTGAGCGTTAACACTGTGCGCGCATAAGGCGCGTGTACTGCAGGAGTTATCCCAACTCCTGCCCCCGTCTTGATTATTGAGATCGTGATCTCCTGGACCGTTGACGTCTAAACGGTCCCCACATCACGACAATCTCATCGTCATCTTCGTCGTCGTCTTCCTCGCGCACCGTGTTTTTCCGCTCTGAATCCCGCACGAGCCCCCATTTGTAGTATCCCTATACTACAATAATGTATATTTAATTAACTCGAACAAGATGAGCGTCACGTCAGAAGTTGCATATGCTAGAGCGATAAAACTCCTCACGTAACTATGAGCGACAGACGTAACGTCAGTATTCAATATAGTCTCAGAATGTTATGCCCGAACGAAGTCCATCTCCAATGCAGCTAACCGAAATTTGCATCTAATCGAACTTTTTGAGGTTATTTTCATTTTCGGTATCATTTTCATCAAAAGAATCACAACAATCCAAATAAAACAATGTTTTGCTGATGAAATAAAAGATGTAGCAGCTCCATTTTTTATTCCGCCGATTTGTAAACAATAACGCCATCGCCAATACAAATTACAGAGATCACTGTAATAATATACAGGGTCATTGGTAACTGGTGGTACAAGCGGAAACAGGGTGATTCTACGCGAAAAAAGAAGTCGAAAATATAGAATAAAAATTTTTCGTTTGAGGCTTTGTTTTCGAGAAAATCGACCTAGAATTTTCGCTGGGTATCACGTCTCGTTATAACGGATCCCACTGTAGATTTTTAAAGAAATTAAAAAAAAAATTTTTTATTCTATATTTTCGACGTCTTTTTTCGCGTAGAATCACCCCCTTTCCGCTTGTACCACCAGTTACCAATGACCCTGTATAACGTTATACGTTGTATCGAGATATTATATAACGTTATACGCTATAACGTAATAGTATATAACGTTATACGTTACAACGTAATACTATACAACGTCATACTTTATACCATTATTTCATATATCATCATACGTTATAACGTAATACCATATAATGCCATACGTTATGCCGTTATTCCATATATCGTTATACTTTATAACGTTATACCATTATTCTATATACCGTTATACGTTATAACCTAATACTATATAACGTTATACGTTATAGCACAATACTATACAACGTTATACGTTATAACGTCATGCTGTACGACGTTATTTGCTATAACGTAGTACTATACAACGTTATACATTATACTGTAATACTTTTTTTTTTTTTTTTACGTGGAGAAATCCTCATGGACACTCGCTGTTGCAGGCAACAGCAGAGTAGTGTCGGACTCTTACCGACTAAAACTCCACGGTGGTCTTCCTGACACTTTGGTAGAGGTGCACCCGGGGTCTCTTGAGAAGTTCTACCGAGGTGCCCGCTGTCGTTTATCTCCGCGTTGGTGTTGAAGTGAGGCGTCCTTGTCTGAGTTGGGCCGCTAGCTAGGGGGGGACCACACTCACTAACGCCACGTTCCCTAGTCTGACGCCGCGCGAACAGCCCAGTGTGGCCGCACAGCGTCTTCCTCGGCCAGCTGAGAGCGCCATCGCTCCCAAATCTTCAGCTTCGTCTCCTCCCGGACGTTTAGGGCGGACTGGCTGACGGACGGCGGCGTCGTACGCCCGTTCGAGCCCAGGCCGCTCAGGTGTTCGTACACCCGTCGGAGCGCGAGGGACATTATTAGGACATATTATGCGACGCGTAGGATATGGTCCTACATCCCTCACCATGCGGATGACGGTCGTCCTCTGCAACCTCCTCAGCAAGATTAGGCTGCGGCGACTCGCCATCAGGTCTTCGGCCCATACGGGAGCCCCGTAAAGGACTCGGGGCCGGACCACTCCCTCGTAGAGTCGGCGAACTCCCAATCCTGCTCCGCCGATGTTCGATAGTAGGCCGCATAAGGCGTTGGCTGCGGCTGTCACCCTCGGGACCATAACTCGAAGTGCGGTCCAAACGTCCATTGGCTGTCGATGGTGAGACCCAGGTACTTAATCTGGCGTCTCACCGGGCGTGTCTCTTCTCGGTTGATGGTCACAGACAGTTCAGTAGGAGGGTTCCTCTGCGGCGGTGGTTGAAGAACCATAGGGCCTCGGATTTGGCCGGCGACACTCTAAGGCCGGGCCTGTAAATGGCGTGTACCGCGCATGCCACGGCGTTCTCCGTGAGATTCACGGTGTCGTTCGATCGGTCTTCTTTCTTCACCGTCTTCCCGGTGTAGGTGATCCATCTGTCGCTCAAGTACGCCCGGATGACCCCAACGAGATATACCGGTGCCCCGAACTATTACTATCCTGGCTCAGGGAATGGAGTGGAAGGCGTTCGTGACGTCCAGGGAGACCGCCAAAGCCACCCCTTCTCGGGAAACCATGTCTTCCGACATGGACCTCACCCGTCTCACCGCGTCCACCGTCGAGCGGCCTCGGCGAAATCCATATTGGCTGTCGTGCCATCTGGGCACCCACTCCGACATATAGGCCTCCAGACGGGCGGCGATTATTCTTTCAAATAACTTGCCCACCTCGTCGGGCAGGCATACCGGCCTCCTTTATCGGAGGTAGACGCCCTCCTTTAGGTATCTGGTAAAGAGATGTCGTAGGCGGGAAGCCATGGTGTCGATCGACTCCGCCCAAACTCGGCCTGGGATGCCATCCTGTTTGTCGCTTCGAAGAGCTCCTCTTCGGTGACTCGCAGCTCTTCGCTCCACTCCGTCGTCGTCGTCGTCATCACCGCCTCATCGTCGTCGGAGAAGGATGGCCCTGACTGCCTCGCGTCGCTATCATCCCGTAAGAACAGAGCCCGAGGCCCGCAGCCCAATAGGTCAGCATCCTTCTCCGAATGTTCGTTCCGGGGGTTTCCCTATTGTGAGGAGTGGGCGTTGAAATCCCCAAGGACGAGTACCTGGCAGGGAAGGCATCTTCCGAAGCATTCGTCAACCCCATCTAGGAAGTCCCCGAACGCAAACAAGCTGCTGTTAGGGGAAATGTAAACTCCCACCGCCGTTACTCCAGCCCACTCGACCGCGACAAAGCCGCTTCCACGGACGAGCAGGACGCCTGGGGCACCCAAGGCTGGCGTCCGTTATGGCCGTCGATCCATCCAGGTCCCCGACACAGTTGGGGGCGTCGGGAACACGATACAGCTCGGCCACCACCGCAAGGGCGACCTCGTTCTCCCGGATGGTCTGGAAGAGCAGGTTTTGCTTCCGTCTCCCAGATTACATTGGAGGATGCGCTTGAATTTATTCGGTTAGCTCCATGGCATACTCCCAGCCATCTACCGCTGCTGCTTTGGCGGTGCTCCCTTGGATCCTTTCCGCAGCTGGCTCGCGGATGGGTCGCCTCCTCTTGACTTTCGGGGGAGCGCATGCCGCCCCGCCAATCCTGTGGTCGACGGATGACCCGAGCGACTCACATAGGGGGCACTTGGGTGCAGAGGCAGGACAGCCTCTGGCGCGATGTCCCCGTCCGCTGCACCTGTAGCACAGGTGCTCTTGATCCACGGTGGGAAAGCAAGTTGCACCTACGTGTCCCAACTCCAAGCACTTGTAGCATTGCAGGGGCCGCTTCGGGATGGCTATGACCCTCGCAGTTGACCAGCCCAGGGCAACTTCCCTGCCTGGGCTAATTCCCGGGCTCCAGCCACCGGGCACTTTATCCGCGCCGACCCGAGGCCACCTCTGGTGGCGCCGATCTCTCCGACATGCACCTCCGAGCAGCCACATCCTGCCGCCGAGGCCAGTGCTTGCCGTAGTTCTTCCTTCTTGACCGAGACATCTATCCCGATCACACGCAGTTCCGCCATCCTCGTTGGCGTGGCGACTCTCACCGCCGTCGGGTCTAGCACCTCGGCCAGACGCGTCGCCAGCAGCGACGCCTTTCCTCTGTCGTTGTCTCCAGGGACCCGGATGATGATGGCGCCCGTCATCGCCTTCTTCATTTCGACGGACTCCACACCGAGCTCCGAGAGCGGGACCTTCGCCCTGGCTGCTTCGAGGACGTCGGCGTACGACATCCTTGCTCCTTCGTTCAGCGTTAGAGTCACCGCGGATGTTCGCGGTGCGCGAGGGAGCGTAGCCATCTTGGGTGCCTACGACGGTCCTTTGTTCGTTGCAGCGGCGCTCGAAGGTCTCGCCGTCCGCCACGTCCGGGGGTAGACGCCCTCCCTCAGGCATCTATCGTAGACGTGTCGCAGGCGCGTAGCCACGATGTTCATACACTACGCCCAGACTCGGCCTGGAATACCGTCCGGACCCGGTGCCACGTCCCGCGATGCCATCCTCTTGCTTGGGGTTGCTGCTGGCCTCCTCTCATCGGTGGAGCCACAGTCGCCCCTTTCCTCACCGTCTCTCCTCCAACGGCGGCTATCTCCTTCTGCTTCTTCTTCTTCCGTTTCTTCTCTGCTTCTACCACTCTCCAGTCACCACCCTCCTGCTCCCTCGGGAGCGACGCTGTTTGGGTGGCACGACGAGTGGCGCAGCGGTCCGTGCTTCGGAGGGCTTCGGGGGTGCGCTGTCATCGGCCCCCGAATCGCTCCTCGATGGTCCTTATTATGGAGGGTCCCATCTCTTTGACTATCCTCTCTAGGGCATCGATGCGTGCCCTGTCGCTCTTACCCTCCCGCGGAGGACGGCCATACTCGGACGCCGGGCCGGTGCACCGTGAGCACTCGTGAGCGCGAGCAGCCCATTTCGACAGTTCTTGGCGGAGGGCTGCGTTTTCCTCCTCCAGTGCGGACAGCCTCGTGGCTGCGGTGTCGCTGTCGCGCGCTGGTTCCGTCCTCCTCGAAGATTCGCACTTCCACGCGGCGGTGATGTAACTCGCTGCATCTTTGAGGGCTCTTATGTACGTCCCTTTGAGGTTGGACAATGTCGCAACCAGCATTATTTCCGAGACGTGCATCGTTAGCCCAGCGCTGACATCCGCGGCCGAGCTCGTGCTTATTCGGATTGATAGTTCTTCGGACACGTCGGGGTTGTGATCATGATCCTCATCTTCTTTCCCCTGGGCGCCGTCGAAGCCAGCGATGAGCGCGACGCAAACAAGGCAACCGACTCCTCGTCGTCGAACGTCATACTGTAATACTACATAACATAATACTATATAACGTAATACGACACAATGTAAAACTCTATAACGTTATACTATACACCGTAATACATTATAACATAACATAATATAACGCAATACTATATAACGTAACATAATATAACGTAATACTATATAACCTAATACATTATAACGTAATACTATATATCGGAATACTATACAACGTAATATAACATAATGCAATATATTATATTTGTTTGTACGCGTTTTGTTGAACAGTTTATTTACTTTTTTGTCTAGCGATTTCTTCAGAACTCCCGACACGCGGCTGCTACTGAGGACTGAATACTGTCAACTACTGCGTTGATCGACTTGCTTCCACTTGTATCCTTTAGATATCCTCACTATGGCGTCTTCGTAACCGTCTACCATCATGGTAACATTCGCGTTCAACCCACTATATAAAGGGGGCACAAAACGTTATAACGTAATACAATAAAAAGTAATATAATATAACCTAATAATATAGACTGTAATACATTCTAACGTAGTATAATATAACGCAATACTGCATAAAGAAGTATAATATATCGAAAAACAATATAACGTAATACTAAACAACGTTATACGTCATAACGTATTACTATATAACCGCTATACGTTATACTGTAATACTATAAAATGTTATACGTTATACTGTAGTACTGTATAACGTTACACGTTATAACGTGATACTATATAACGTTATACGTTACAACGTAATACTATAGAACGTTATGCGTTATATACGTAATACTAAATACCGTTATACTTATTAACGTAATACTATATAACGTCATATGTTATAACGTAATACTATATAACGTCATACATTATAACGTAGTACTATACAACGTTATACGTTATAACGTAATAGTATATAACGTTATACGTTAAAACGTAATACTATACAACGTCATACATTATACCATTATTCCATATATAATATTACGTTATAACGTAATGCTATATAACGTTATACGTTATAACCTAGTACTATGCAACGTTATACGTTATACGTTATAACGTAATACTATATAACGTTATACGTTATAGCACAATACTATATAGCGTTATATGTTATAACGTAATACTGCATAACGTAACATAATATAACGTAATACTATATAACGTAATACTACATAACGTAATATGATATAACGTAATACATTGTAAGGTAATACATTATAGCGTAATACGTTTAAACGTAATATTATATAACATAATACATTATACCGTACTACTATATAACGTTATACATTATAAAGTAATAACATATAACAGAATACATTTTAACATAACATAATATAACGGTTTATGATATAATGTAACGTAATATAATATAAGGTAATATGATATAGCGTAACACAATATGACGTAGATTATATAAGGTACACAACATAACTGAGGTGTAGAACGCAAAAGCTGCCAAGTGAATACACGGTGCATGGTGCAAGTGTTTGTTTACTTTCTTGACTGGCGACTTCTTCAGAACTCCCGACTCGCGAATCCTACTGACGACTGGGTACGGACAACTGCTGTGTTGATCCACTTGCTTCCCTTTGTCACCCTTCGATATGCCCGCTATGCCACATACTAGTCCACGATCATGGTAACGTTCGCCTTTTGCCCAGTATCTGTAGTAACGGCAAAACGTGAAACAATATAATGTAATGCAATATTACGTAATACAAAGTCAATGTAATACATTATAACGTAGTATTATACAACGTAATACTATATAATTTAATACATTATACAGCAATACTACATAAAGGAATACTATATAACGTAATACATTATAACTAAATATTATATAACGTAATAGTGTATATCGTAATACGTTATAACGTAATATTATATAACTTTATACGTTATAACGTAGTACTATACAACGTTATACGTTATACTGTAATACTATATAACGTTATTCGTTATAACGTAATATCATAGAACGTTATACGTTATAACGTCATGCTGTATGACGTTATTAGTTATAGCATAGTACTATACAACGTTATACGTTATACTGTAATACTATATAACATAATACGTTATAACGTAATACTATATAACGTTATACGTTATACGTTATAACGTATTACTATATAACGTAATACTACATAACATAATATAATATAACTTAATACGTTTAAACGTAATATTATATAACATAATACATTATACCGTACTACTATATAACATTATGCATTATAAAGTAATAACATATAACAGAATACATTTTAACGTAACATAATATAACGGTTTATGATATAATGTAACGTAATATAATATAAGGTAATATGATATAATGTAACACAATATGACGTAATATAATATAAGGTACACAATATAACTGAGGTGTAGAACGCAAAAGCTGCGAAGTCAATACACGGTGAATCGTGCAAGTGTTTATTTACTTTGTTGACTGGCGACTTGTTCAGAACTCGCGACTCGCGAATCCTACTGACAAGAGGGTACGGGCAACTGCTGTGTTGATCCGCTTGTTTCCTTTTGTCACCCTTCGATATGTCCACTATGCACGTGTTCATACTAGTCCACAATCATGGTAACGTATGCCTTCTGCTCAATATCTGTAGCAAGCGCAAAACGTGAAACAATATAACGTAATACAATACAACGTAATCTTATATAGCGTAATACATTATAATATAATAAAATATATAGTAATACTACGCAACGTAATACTATCGGACGTAATACTGTAGAACGTACTACTATATTACGCAATAATATATGACGTGATACTGTATACCGTAATACGTTATAAAGTATTACTATATACGGTAATACTATATGCTGTAATACGTTATAATGTAATAATAAATGACGTAACACTACACACCGTTATAACGTAATACTACATAACATAAAATTATATAACGTAATACGTTACAATGTAAAACTCTATAACGTTATTTGATTTATACAATATGTAACTTATTGATTTTTTAATTTTAAAATATGCATATACTCGTAATTCTGGTGATTATAGAATACGAGTGTTTGATAAATGTATATTTCTTTACAAAATGGAGACAAAAGAATATGATGATCCTTAACATTCTTTATTATTTAGACAGCTATATAGGATTCGATGAAAATTATTTTCAAAAATAACGGATCTTCGATTTTCTTCTCCTAAAAGAGAAAAGTAACTTATGCGGAAACGAAGACCCACCTGTGAGGTATCCCTTTCGAGTGTCGAAATTTCATGTAAAATGTTCGGTCGAAGATTTCACCATAAACTATTCGAGTGAATAAAGATTCATCGAAAAACAGAATTTGAATTTGAAGTAAGAAATGATAGCGATGTATTTTCTGTTCTAACCAATAGCGAAATGGGTATACATCAAATCCATATAAAATAATTTTTCTACACAGTTCTACAACACAGTTATTACAGCGCATAGTCGTCTTAATCCACAGTGAAAGGATTAATCCTTGGACGACGAAGGTTCTGACAATTGTGATAGGTACATATATACAGACGTTTCACGTTTACTTTCTAAACTACATTTAGGTGTCAGTATTTTATCACACTGGAATAAATTAAGTGCGATCTTTGATAACAACACAATCACGTTGAAATTATCGTGATGTAATATTCGAAAGGATATCGATATTGTCTGGCGAGTATCGACCGTTTCTCGCGATGGCCCGAAGCAATACCTATAGCCGACATGGAGGCGTCAAGCGTTACTTCAACCCTCGTTTCAACGTGGATAGCTCGTTTTGGCGTACCAGCGAAAATAACAACTGATCAAGGACGCCAATTCGAGTCGCAACTATTTGCAGAATTATGCCGGTTGCTCGGCATCAGGCATTTACGCACGACGGCCAATCATGCCGCGTCCAACGGGATGGTAGAGCGCCTACATTGTCAGCTGATAGCGGCAATCAAATTCCATGATACGAGCAACTGGGTCGAAATATTGCCGATCTACGGCACAGGAATACGATTACCTGGGGAGTTTTTGATACCAACGGCTCGACAAGCGACCTCCGAATACGCGAGCCGGCTTAAGAGCGGATTGAAGAAATGAAGCCGCAACCGGTCAATCGACATGGTACGAAAAACGTGTTCATTTTCCGCGAACTCGCAAGATCACCCTATGTATTCCTGCGAAACGACGCCGTCCGTAGTCCCCTTCAACCACCTTACAACGGTCCATACAGGGTATTACACCGTGGAAAAAGAGCTTCACGATAAAAATAAATAATAATAATGTAATAGTCTCTACAGACCGGCTAAAACCTGCCTTCCTTGTAAACGACAATATTGAACAACAAAGCGTCGAAAATCGCAACTTAACAATACCGCTTGAAGTTCAAATCAAACGAAATGAGGAACAGGCAGGTATGAGCGACGAGAATACACGAAATAAATACATCCCGCGCGCGGGCAGGTACATCCGATTTCCTGATCGGTTTCAAGCAGGTTTCTGATAAGCGCTTGAGTTCGTTAAACAAAAAAATGTTATTACTGGTAGGGGGTGATGTAGCGGCATATGCGTCTTAGGACGTTTCGATACGAAGATGCCTCACATAGTTGTTTTGCCACAGAGGATTAACACTGTACGACGCACATAATGTAATAAACAAACTCTGAACAAAGCAATTTCGCTGCTACGTGCAACCTACAACCGTCGACAAGTTCAAACCTTTCGATACCCCCCCTCGACCAGTATAAATAGACGACCATGTTCTCCAGAAGTCAGTCACTCGCGCGAATCAATATCAGTATCGAGTCATCGAGATCATCAGTCGAACGAATAAGTATAACAAATCAGTCTAGCGAATCAGCATAACAATTAGTATCAGTACCGCAGTATCGCGCAATCTTATAACAAATATCATCGAGCGAGCAACGCTGCGATTAACTTTGTATTCTACATTTTAAAATATCTGTAAATATAGTTAACGAAAATTAACTCGTCTCATTATTAATTTAACCAACAACACGTCTCACCGTCCACCACACGTTATTTAACATACATCCACCCATTTATTTCGATACCAAACGCCAAGTCTCAAATACTGTAGTTTTATTTATAACTAATGGCAATGCAAATGAATTTCTAGAAGCTTCCATGTAATCGGTAGACTGAAGATTCTATCTGACATCTCGCGAATTCTTAGCTTTCTGTTAACAAACCAAACGAAAGTTAGGAAAAAGTTGATGATAATTGGAAATTCCCATCGATGGGTTGAAGATTTTTAAGAATATAATTAAAGAAATAATATCTAAATAAAGATTTGTTTCACCCTTTCAATTTCTTAACGAATACTTCACTTTGCATATTTTCGGCATTTTTTAATATACTGATCAATATTGAATATCCAAATGCGTGAAAATGATAATAGGTATATTTTCATCCTTATTGTAATCATTCAATTACCTGTATAATATATTTTCAGAATTATGAATTCGAAGAACTGTATTATCCGGATATCGTCAATTTTCAGAATTATTTAAGAGCTCGTCACACAACTCCTATGATCACCTCAATGACCTATTATATCACCCTAATCCCTTCCTGAAATAAACACTTCGTTAGATTTATCGTATTTTCGCTTAACTTGCAACGAGCCTTTCGGCGCGGAACCCTACAAGGATGGGATGTTCTCACCTTCTCCCGCTCTGTTCGCTCCTTTACGAGCATTACGCCTTCGCAATATGAGCGGACTGCGAGGAACTCTTGTTGCCCCTTCAGCACCGCTTTCACAACTGACGAAGGGTCTAATCTCTCTCCAATTGCTAGTCGCAGAATACGACGTGGGCCCTCCCACGCTGGACAAAATTCCAACGTGTGCTGGGCTGTGCCCTCGCCCTCTCCGCAGTGGTGACAGGTGTTCGTCACCTCTCTTCCGATATTCTGCAGGTATTTCCCGAATACTCCATGTCCTGCGAGCACCAGCGTCATCCGGAAAGACAGTGAAAACCCTCCGCGGTCCCTCCAAGCCTCCCCAATTTGGCAGGGCCGTTCTAACGGTCCGGTGGTCACGGACCTGGTCTTTGGCGAGTAGGTCGGAGCACCACCGCTCCCATACCTCGCGTCAAGTTTCTCCCCGAACGTCTCGGGCCGCCTGCCCGAGAGGGGAGGGAATCCACGCCTGAGCTCAGGTTCCCCAAGCAAGAAACCTGCAACAAACTTATTTACTAGTTTATTACATTGAAAGAATTTTATGCTGAAAACAAAACATATTATATATAAAAAAAAATCAAATCATCAAAGCATTATTTTAGCTTCACAGTAATTTAAATTTGAATTTTGAATTTGAATTTTCAAACCCAAATTTGGATTTAAATTTATATCAAATATAGAAAATTTGTTACGAATACCAAGATGAAGGATGTGATTAAAGTTATATGCATAACTTCCTTTTTTTTAAGGACCAACAATCTTAATGAGAAATAAAGATATAAATTTTATTATCAATAAAATGATAAATCCAAGTGTATCTACTAAGATTTTATAGAAAATGAACTATATCGTAAATGAATTTTGATATATGCATAGCAAATTTGAACATTTATAAAATTACTTAAATATTAAAAAGATTGTATACAATAAAATCAGGAGAACTGTTAAAGAAGAATCAATTCACGTAACGAACAATCACTGGTTTAAAAAGTTTTAAAACATTAATTTTGTTACTATATTTCAAATAAGTTAATATTATGCAGAATGTTATCAATTAGATTATTTATTTCACATGTTTGGATGCCCTAGAAAATTTTCAAATTACATATATGTACATGTTACGACCGTTCCCGGAGAGACGCGATTGTGACATCAATCACATCTCAACCTACATCAGAGATAGAATATCGACCCTCGACTTTCGGACTCCTTTGGACACATCACCACCTTATCATCATAGCCTACACCAAGTCCCTCAACATCCTCAAACAAAACGTATATAAACCGAGACTTCACCCAGCTCCGTCATTTCTTGTTCTTGTTCTAGTTGCTGTTCTTGTACAACACCCTTTTACGGTTCAGTGTTATTCTATTATTGTAAGTGCCAAAATTATAATAAAGTTCGATAAAAGAAAATTAATAGTTGGGTTACGACTAAGCTTTCTTTTCTCTTACAACCCAAGTATCAATTTTACGTGACACGATCGCGAGGAAAACGCGTCGACGAGAAAAATAATCAACACCGCGAATTAGTCGTTCCCCTGTTTCGATTAAGATAACAGAGATAGTTCAAATGAGTTTAACACTGAATTAATAGGGTTAATATAAACTTGTATATTTAACAATATTTAATACTATAATCAGCACGTCACAAATGATTTAACGATGAGTACAATTAATTTGTTAGAATAATTCGATCCAACTTTGTAATATTTGTCGATGTATTTGTTAGACTAAGCGACTTTAATTTTATTCATCAGAACCTGGATGCACTCCGTTTGAATCCCCAAATGATACTGATTGTCCTTCGATCTTTTTCTTTGTCTTCTCTCGGAGACGACCCCCACTACGCTCGGGTCACGCCACCGTTCGCGCCTATGATCACGTATGCCACCTTCTTTGTGTAGATGAAATAACGGACTGAAGGTGAATCGACGTTTCTAGAACTCGCTGCTTGATAACAAGTATGCGCTTGTCGCTACATTCTATATATTTCGCCGGTCTTATAAGACGATCCGTCTGCGACACTATAGTAGCACGGCTGACAGTCAGGGACACGGCCTATGGTAAGCCTGGTGCCGTAACAGTACATATATTTGAAATATTTCATTAAAAGACTGTTTTTACTTTTCTTGAAATACAATACACCAAAAAGTATTTAATAAAATCATTCATTAATTTGTTTCACGCTACTAACAATAGCAAATAAATATATGATATAGTAGTACTTTCTGAAACAGACGTTCTTGTAATAGCGGAAAATTGGGATATCAATTTTTCCCCGATTACTTGCAATTTAGTAATACTGAATTAAATATGCAAACATAAATTGGACAGAAAACGATGTTTGTTTAACTGAAACTAAATGCGATACTCGTATCTATATCAAATAACTTTGAATCTCTCTCTCTCTCTCTCTCTCTCTCTCTCTCTCTCTCTCTCTCTCTCTCTCTCTCTCTCTCTCTCTTTTTGACTTTCACAACACACACTTTTCGACCCACACACTGTGACCTTTCGGTCATCCCCCCTTGAAACACGAAACCGTCCTTCTGATCTAACGTTGCTATTGTTTTTCTCATACCTATGTAAGAACTAGGTGACTTTAGTCACATAGGCGCTCTTAAATGTAAACGAACCACAGAAGGACGACGTACACGGTTTTTTCTAATTTCAACCGACCTCTAGTTTAAATTGCTTTACGATATTACACTCTGGGAACTGAAAAAGAAATCAGTCCGATTGCCAGAAAGGCCTTAATCAACATACACCTGGATAACAAACCTGGATAACAAACCTGGATAACAAACCTGGATAACAAACTTTGTATTTCGCAACATTAATTTTATTTACCAAATTCAATTATAAAATAGAGAACTCACAAAGAAAATCGCGATGTCTGTTTTGTCATATTTGCAACACTATTTTATCATAAAAAAAAATAAAATACGCGGAAGCAAACACAATAGTATGATAGTTTAATGAATTAGAATTATTTACGCAACACTAATAAATATTAATCTATTCATTCGTGTTTAAATATACGCAACACTAACGTCAAAGAGATCCAGTGCAATGGTTGGCGATGAACGATCACATCTGTGATCAAGGTAGAGAAACACACTTCCACAACTTTCGTGGAAGAATTTGGGGCACTTTTTTAGCGCAACACTACTCCAATCGCTATGGGAAAATAACGAAACACTAGTTCGCAAAACTATAGGGTTAACTGAAACTACAAACTCTAAAGCGAGCATAGTGACAAAGTAGTAACAACAATGACTTTCTATGCTCTGGATGATGCAGAGGATGGAGAACCATTAGTAGTTGCCCTCTTGAATGGCAGTTTGCCGGGCCTCTTCGGCTCATAGCCTCTTCCTTCTTTGGGCGCGATGCCCGCTGAAACTTAAATCTAGACTCGAGACTTTCTAATCACAAACCAAAAAATAACTTATAAAGGTAAAATAAAAAGATGAATCGCGAATGCTATTCCCAGAAACATGGATGACCAACGATCATAGCGACCGCTGTCCGTTCGCATGTGCGTGCTCGAGCAATAAACGTTCGTTTCGGAAACCACTCCGTACTCGCGACCACGACCGCGATATTCGAAAAACCGATAGGCAAAGCTCAAGACAATAGTATGCTCCATTCGTGATGCCTGCTTCACCGTCAATTTTTCAAATCAAATATCCTGAAACAGGTTGGACACGCGGAAATGCGCCTACCCGACGAGAGACTGTGGCAACCTGCCCGGCCCTACCTACTTATAGTTAACACTCATACCAGAAAATATTCTACCTATCCTACCCGGAAACCTATATTTAAAATTTAAAACGTGGCAAAACAAGCACACCAACACATTCACTCCACGGTTCTCACACATAATCCGGGCGCAAAGGCCTACACTAGAGAGACGTCCCGGGACGCCTCCGACACCCGAATTTGACATACAACTTTCGCACTCTAGAGTACGTACTATTTTCCTGAAATCGACTGACGATCGCTAGCGACCATTGCATACAAATATTTCGTATATTTCAACTTTAATTATCCAAATATATTTAAATTTCAATTGTAATGAAATACTCATAATCGTATATAATCATGTATATGTATATCATGTAAAGAAATAATTTGACTAGAATAGAACGTCATGTTTTAATCACTGTAATTATCATTGTAGTTTAATAGTGAGATTAGTAATATTACTATTTATAAACTACTTATTAACCCCATTTATTAACACTGTTATTTTCAATGGTAATTGGATTCATATTTCCGAAACCATAACTATTTCGAGATTATAATAAATAGCCAAAGCGACGCAATTCCACAGCCTAACCACATACACACATAGTGCAAAATACGTCGTGCAGGATACGCTAACGCAACGTCAGTCGCTGAAAAAATTGCCTTCCTCCCATCCAAGAAGCACCTGGGCACGTGGGTGAGATTCTAACATTGAACATGGAAGGGGTTAAACCTGAAAATCCTGCGCTAAAAATATGATTAATCTATCTATTAGATTTTGTATCTAACGGGCTAATATTCTTTGATTTTGCAATATAATTTCATTTCAAATTTTGACAATTCTATACTTTATTTTACTGTATTATTTTAATTTAATTATTTTATTTAATGAACAATTAAACTATTAAACTGAATGAAGATAATTAATGAAGAATATACATATTTATTAAACATAAACTAAGATTCAATGCAAGTAATATTTATATCGATGAACAACAATGGACTCTAAATGAACTCTATTACTCGAAATACCCTCAGGCGATATCTTTATCAAAACACATCTTTGAAAACACAAAGAAACGTTTAAAATTTGTTTTGATTCTGAAACCAGCCTGTCGCGAAGTGTTTTCTTGCACGTGAAATTTGATAATATTTATCATAACGGACAGACAAAGAAAGACTTTAACATATACTTTCATATTCCACATCCCGAATTTTACTGAAATTATACTATTGAGTATATTGTGTATACTCAAATAATAAAACTGCTCAATACCATCGTAAACATAATTGAATTTCAATATTAACGAAGTCTGAAGGAATCAAACATCTTCGCTACAAAATACTTAAACCAAGTCATTTCGTCGTTTATTTCAATACTCATATATATATGCTCACATGGATACTTTGTCTTTATAAATATATTATAGTAATATTGAATATAATTTCATTTTACAAATAATTATAATTAATATATTATATAATTTTCAATCATATGCATATATATACCAATCATATCTAATAATATAATAATATAATTATATTATTATCAACATTATATTACTTACACAAAATACTTTATATTGTAATATGCAAATATCATACTTATATATATATATTATATATATTCATCAACATTTAAAAACGAGGTGTGCAAGAAAACCTATCCTAAACTAATAAATAAGATATAGACGAAAATGTGACTACTCACGGGTATAATAAATACCCGCGGTCACTATGCTGGTCAAAAATTCTACGTATACAACCAATCACCCGTGTCGATTCGGACCTTTCACCTTCGACATGATTGAGTGACCGGAGGAATAAAAACGCATGCGACTCACGATTAGATGTAAAGAATATTGTCCTCGATATTGTTCCGATCCGAGGGATTCGTCATCAAGTCGTCATCAAATTGGAATCGTCGAATTCGATGGAAGAAAACTGTAATAAATCATAGAATATTTTAATTTACTCGTAATGACGGTCTCACTTAATAATTACTTTAAAAGTTTGAAATAATAAAAGACTAATTTCTACTAAATAAAATTTTTTAATAATAATATTCAATTTAAGAATGAAACATTTACAAGTTAACAAATTTTCTATCAAATTTTATTTTTTAAATTATCTAATTATTATTTAATTTAATTATTAAATGAAATATAAGGAAACGACTTAAATAAAATAAAAAATACATAGTTACTTACATTTTTGGCTTTTGAAACACCACTAGGTCCTTTCCAGCGAACACGAAGAAGGGGAAGAAGTGACATACCTTTAACAAAATATGAATCATTATAATTTGTTTTGAGAAATGTGATGGTTGATTAACAAATTTAACATAATAAAATATGAAGTTCTATGAGGATTTAAAATGAAATTAAAAAGAAAAAGAAATTAAAATTATAATAAACTCTAATTAGAATTGAAATTGAAATTCTAACATAAAAATTTAAAACCAGATATTAGTTTTTAATTAATAATAATTACAGCGAAATACAAGGAATAAAGTTAGTAAAATACAAAGTGTGAAGATTCTTACATACTTAAATTTAAAACACCGCTACATCCTTCCCTAAGAAGAAGAAAAAAATGGAAGTTATGAAAAACCTGTAACAAAACATATTAAATATTATAATTTGTTCTTGAAAACGTACTTATGATTGTTAGAAAACTTAAAACAATGAAAAATAAAACTCTATTCAAACTTAAAATTTTAATATTAAATAGAATTGAAATTCTAATAAAGTTTAATTACTACATAAAAAGTGAAATAATGACTTAGAAATTGAAACCCTATCGATTTGTGGACAATGTCAAACATTTTTATTGTGTATTTCAAGAGCAAAATTTTAAGATTTTAGTTCGATGAATAAATTAAAATACAATATATGACAATACCTACATTCTTGAGTTCCAGGAAAGGCTTTATCCCCTTGCGAGACCTGCGACTCTACTATCGAAAACGAATGTTTAACAAAAAAAAAAAAAAAAAAAAAAGAATAATAGACTAACGCGTCCGTTATGTCAACTGACAATCAGCGAACATACTGACTTTAATTACATTTAATGAAAGTTATAATGCACTAAATCAATATTAAATGTGATTTAACGCAGCAAACATTGATTCGACTAACCGCATTGCGCGCGGACATAAAAATATTCTGAAAGAAAAACTTTATTAGAGGTAGGGGACAGGAAAAGGAAATTTTTGTCTTTTTCCTGTCGAGTGTTTGTTTACGAAAATACTGCTTTCTTAGAACTACGAATTAATTATTATTTATTTACCATAGGTAGAATCATATATCATATCAAGAGCACGAAAATATACATATAAATATTATACCAAGAATGCGAAAGAAAATATATCGTTAGTATATTTAAAATATTTTCAAAGTATTTTTTATTATTGTCAAATATATATATGAATATTTCGTAATACGATTGATTTGTAAAAGTTATCCGCCAAATTGAATGTCCGTCATTATAGCTTCAAATATTTTATGCATTACGTGACTTCATTCTAATGCAACATGGCGCACTTTTTCTGACCGTTAAACAAAGCTGCGCAATACGAAAAAAACGCGATGTGCAGAAACTGTTCAAACTTGTGTGTGATAACGTACTTTCTCGAATGTAATAAAAGTTATTGAGAAAGACGAAATTAATAGTCAATATTATATTACAGACAATTTACGAATAATGAAGCAAAATGAAAAGGTTATTTCAATTTCTTACTCAAATAAAACAGAATCGAGAGAATCCATGTTAAATTTATGTTAAACAGTCTATTCAATTTCTTCGGAAATATAATTTAATATATGCGAAAGAAAAGAATAATTTCTTTAATCTTGCATTTTTCATCTTGGTGTTCTTAATAAACCGTGAATTTAGCATTTGTTATATTAGATATTAATTACGTTAATATCACGAAATATTTATAAGAAATGGAATTAATCTAACACTGAATAAATATTACCACATTTCGACGAAAAGTTATCAAATTTATCGTTAATCACCATGGTGTCCTTTTGACTTTCATCCCGTCCTTTCGAATTTCACAGCATCCCTCTATACATCAAAGCTTTCGTAGGTATCATATAATAGTAATCTGCACAACAAAAAGAGCGAAATATTAAAACAAATGTATAAAAAGAATAAATTATTTGAAGGTGAAACAATGATCACGGTCAAATTGTGTTTCGATAACTCATTGCACGAGCTACCGGCAAATGGGGCAACCAAAAAGACAGTCGGAAAACAAAGGTAATTAAATAATAGATTACAACAAAGTATTGAAGAAAAACTTACAATTAAATGAAAATAACAATAGTGTGAGTTTGAACGGTAGAAAAATGTCTACCAAAGTGCCAAAGCCACCTGTCGCGAAATGACACGGATGGACATACGTCTGATTCCTCTGATTGTCTATGCTAAACTGACATCCCATACTGCGATTTACCCGACGAGTTTGGGTTAGGGAGGAGTAGGGGGCTAGAGTTGTCGGCTGCCCATACATACACGAATAGAATTCGCCAAATTCCTGGAACACTCAAGGATATGTTTTGTATATGTGTTTGCACGTGTCTGGTATTGTAGAGCTCTCGTGAAAACAAAAAGTGTTGACAAAGATTTAGTGACGCTGCGATGTTCTCGTCGAGAATTTACAATTCATACAATATATGATATATATTTCAACTTTTATTTTAATTTCAATTGACAATGTATTAATTATTTTATCGAATTGTTCAAAACTCTATTTTGTAGTACTGTTCGAGGAAAAAAATTATTTAAAATAAAAAAACGTTGAAGATATTTAAACACTCTCTAAAAGTAATGATTTTTTATCTAATTACGTCTAGTTCCACCTTGGTATCTTTTAGAGAAATTATAGAATTACGTATAATTTCGTCATATTAAGTTAAATATTATATGTCTATGTGTATATTTATACGATTGATATATATATATATGTCGGAGACGAAAGGCAAACCGGAGCCTTCCCTTTGCAATTTTGGGAAAGTCTTCTAATGCTTTAGCTTAGATTTTATCATAGCTGTAATTAAGCAATTGTTGTCATTGAATCTGATTGTAATTGTTCGATATTTGTGATAGCGAAAGTGGGTTTGAGGTGACAACTGGTCGCCAAGCGTAGCCACGGTCACGGGATAAACGTTTTGCCTGACGAAGGTGTGGATCAGTTGTATAGTTCTCCCTAGAAATGTGGTTGTGGAGGCATACGGCCTCAAGAACGGGCCTGGCCACATAGGATTGTACTTTGGAGGTGTCGATATAATGGGACACACGTTGTATTAGGAATCAAACTCCAGACAGAAATTGCCTAGCAACGGCGTTTGGAACTTTCTCGATGCTTCCAAAGAGTATACAACAAACTCTTGGCAGAAACTGCCTAGCAACGACGATTGGAACCTTCTCGATGCTTCCAGCGAGCATATAACAAACAAATGCAGTCGTACAGCGAGAAAGATTTTCATCAGATCATCATTCGTGTGATCGCCTTGGAAAGTGATACATCGAGCAGTTTACCGAGCGTCTCAGAAATCGTATTTTTGTGTCTAAAATTATTCTACGCATAGTAAAGAGTTATCCCGTTGACCGTGGATTCGTTTGAACCCAAGAACATTGTTAATAGCGTTCATTAAACTCATTATTCGTTAAACTTATTATTCGTTAATCTAATCATTAGTTAAACTTATTGTTTGTTAATCTCATTATTCATTAAACTCAACATTCATAATATTTTGTAAAATCTTGTATATACGCGTAAATATAATCTCTGTTTTGTAAAACGATGGCTAATTCAAACGAAGAATCGTTACGCGCCTTAAATTCTAATGTTAACCCGACATATATATATATAGTATATATGATTGTCATATCATAAATGTGTATATCATAAATGAAACGTTACTAAACATTACTGTATGAAAAAGCATGGAATAGAATGCTAATTGTTAGATTATTCATTCTGCAATTAATCAATGAACTGTACAAAACAAAATCAAAGATTTAAATAAACTTATATCGAACTTATGTTTCGAAAGTCTATGATACAAGCCACCGGTAATAAAAACGATCAAGTGGTCTACCAATGGAGAAAAACAGAAAAATGTCTCGCTCTTCGACGGTAGAATGGTGGTATCCCGCTAAAAGTGAGCCTAGCCGATTCTTGATTGGCTGAGGCGGCGTTTCTATGCAATGCGCGCGAGAAATTGAAATATCAAACGCCGCAAAAATTTTCTTACATTTTACGAACTGATGAACTAAACTTTTTCAAACCAGATAACTATAAGAATTTGAACACTAAAGTGCACACGTATATATGCATACATCAACAAACATGATTTCTCTAAGAAAATCTTGTATTTTAACAAATATTTTCAGAATGGACATATTGTTCATTATGATTTTGAAATGCGATTTTTAAGTATTATGTGAAGACAGATAATTACAGAATTACAAATTACTGTTACAAGCGAAATATAAAAACTTGTATGCTTATTCGAACTATGTAACAGTGCATATACGTAACCTTTCTACTTACTGTTCTACTAATAGTAATATAAAATAAAATTAAAATATAGTCCATCAAATCTAATATATCCACCATGAAATAAGATTATGGTCATATAGATAATTTCTAAAATTTTCTGACAAAGAGAGGTTATTGTATGATGCATTAAATCCATATACTAAGATTAATCTTTGGAAAGCGAAGGTAATGTAACATAAGAACTATGCACTAAATTTGAAACGTATGCGATGTATTGAAAGTTTTAAAAGTTTCTTTCAAGTTTCAGATATTTAATCTAAATTAGAGATATATTAGTAAAACATGAAATGAAATATATATATTTACATTATAATTTTTAAACATATTCGTATTTTTAAACATCATTAAGTAAATTTCTAAATAACTAAGAATATACTGCTTCTTATTAAATAGTTACGAAATGTTTTTATTAACGAGAAGCTATTAAAAGTGATGGTTAACAAGTTGTATCGATATACCACAAGTTGACGAAGTATACCAGTAATAATTTAACAAAGCAAATTCTTCACCGCGATCTTCGAGAGAAATTCCTTGGAATTGGAATTGTTGTAACGAACGCAGCTGCATTTATAACATGCGACATAACTACACTCTCTTATATACTAAGCTATTGGATTAATTCTAAGTATGTAAGAAATTTAAAAAGCTTTTAAAATCGTATATTTATCATTGTACTATTGATTTTCTTACCATTTCGAAATGTACAACTTTGAGAATAATTACTATATCTTCGTTCCTAATAATGGAGCAACTAGCGAAAAAAATGAAGGAAAGGCGGTGAAACGATGCAGAATATTCATAACGTGCACGTGATTCATCTACATGTTTCAGTTTTGTTGTATATTTCACAATCGAACATTTTCTTTTCTCTTCTATCGTACTCTTGTATCTTGTGACGTGACTGTTTCTCGTGAGAGATAAGAGCAAGACGTAATGCGGTTTCTAGCATTTTTTTTTTTTTATTTATTTATTTAAATTTTACAATTTGTCCAGTAGGACATTTGGTAAAATATTATAGCGGTTTAATAATATAACATGTGGGTGGCTACCCCCAGCGGGGTACCATCATCGTGTTTGTTAGGTTATGTCCTTTGTGAGATCTGTTGGGTGTTTCTTTTTTAGTCTCCTTTCTATGGTTGTGTTGATCGTTTCCTCTGCCAGCCGGTTCGGGTGGGTTGCTATTCTTTCACTGTACCTTCTTGCGAATCTGCTAATTTCTTCCTTCCCAAAGACAAGGAATATATGGATTACGTGGAACATCTCGCATCTTATTTCAAAAATTACAAGCTGAGGTGGTTTATTCTACGTGTTGGTTGGTTTATTAAAGAGATGAGTGATAAAATTGTAACAGTCAGTGTATATTAAAATCACTTTAAATACAAGTACAGAGAGTGTATGCCGGTTGTAATCGTCGGTCGCTCAATGCTACTGTTCAATTCTACGCTTGCTATTCCACTGTATGACTCATTATAATGATTCGCTATAATGATCGTCCTAGAGAGGACGTTCGTCTATTTGTATCGACCGATGGTATTGTAAAAAGTTCAAATGTAACTCCGGTTGACGATTAGAAATAACGGCGATAATGTTTTGACCGGAGTTTGTTTACCTTTAGACCTAGCAAAGCAAAACAACGTTGGCACTCCAAGGCACAACAATACGAGTCCTTGCCGATCTTCCGATGACTCATGTGCCGCTACAGAGCTAATATCAATGAGGTAATTATTATACTAATAATGCTTCGTTATAGATCATGTTATTGCTTACATATTTTTTGGTAGAAGTTCATATTTTGTAGGTATTTGAAGCATCAAAAGCTATAGCGTAATATAATTTTTCTAAGAATTTTCAATATCCACACCATACCTTTATGAATTTTCACCGTCATAGTTAAATAGACCATATTTTTCTGATGTCCAACACATTCATTTTCAATAAACCAATTGCTTTACTCACAGCTTCAGATACAATCCTAAATAGCTTATCCGAAACAAATGTTTCACTGCGTAATACAGGATAGAAATGATTGAACGGCATTTATAACATTGAAAATGTGAAAAAGGTTGTTAAGTGACTCTAATAAGTATTCGAAAGTAATCGCATCACTAACATATGCGCGATGGGCTATCAGTGTTTATTCACCACACTGAAATTTTACTTTTATCAACAAAATAATTAAATCATATCTAGAATTTTCTGTACTTCGTTTAGCACTGTATTTTTTTTCATTATTTAATTTGTACTTTACACTAAATAACATGTGAATGGTTACTCCCAGCGAGATACCATCTTCGACTTTGCCTATTTTATTTCTTTAGTGTGGTCAGTGGGGTGTTTTCTTTTTAGTCTTCTTTCTATTAGAGTTTTGCTCGCTTTATCAGTCAGCTGATTTGGATGTGTTGCCGTTCTTTCCTTGTATATTTTGCGTATCTGCCGATTTCTTCTTTGATCGTTGGTATTTTTAGGTCATTGCGTATATTCTCGTTTCTGACATACCATAGGGCGTTGACTATTGTTCTCAGTATCTTCGATTGTAGCGACTCTAGTTTATTTATGTGGCTCATCGCTGCTGTCCCCCATAGTGTTATTTCGTACGTCCAAATTGGTTTTATTATCGTTTTGTAGATTTTTAATTTATTTTCCTTGCTGAGTTTAGAGTTTCGACTAGTTAGCCAGTACACCTGTCTTCTTTTTATCCGTATTTTGTCTATAATTAATTTAGTATGTTGCTTCCATGTAAATTACGTGTCTAAGTGGAGTCCTAGGTATTTAACTTGCCTTGTTTGTGTTATGTGCGTGCTATTTAATTATTTGTTATCGAGACCGTCATGAAATACTCTAACGAAATCACGCACGGAGGAAAGTTGTTTATTGTTAGCGGCTTTCTCAGAAACAGTTTCGTTGTTTCCATATCATAAACCATGTTAGTGTCACGTAAAATTGATACTTGGATTGTAAGAGAAAAGAAGGCTGAGTCGTAACCCAACTATTAATTTTCTTTTATCAAACTTTATTATAAATTTTAGCACTTACAATAATAGAATAACACTGAACCGGAGAAAGGGGGTTGTACGAGAACAGCGACTAGAACAAGAACTGCCCGAGCTGGGCGAAGTCTCGGTTTATATACGTTTTGGTTTGAGGATGTTGAGGGGCTCGGTGTAGGTTATGATGTGGAAAAGTGTCCGAAGGTCGGGGGTCGGTATTCTATCCCTGATGTAGGTTGAGATGTGATTGATGTCACACTAGCCGCTGGCAGGATGATTTCTTCTTTGTTTCTGTAGTTAGCTGCTACAGTTATTGTTATAGTTTTATAAACTAGTAATTTGTTGCTCATGTTAAATTTAGATTTTCATGCTGTAAGATAGGCAACGATTTTCTCATTACCATTAGGTGTTTAATGTTTTCCAGTCCAACTTATGATCCAAATGCAGTACAAGATATTTAACCGAAGTCGTTTGTTGGATTTCCTGATTTAACAATTTAATCTTAGAAGATTCTTTCTTTTTAAAAATGAAGGCAATGTGCGAACACTTGTTTGAGTTTAATTGGATTTTGTTATCTCTCGTTTAGCGTTCTATATTATATAGCTGCTTTTTAGGTTTCTTGTTGCTATTTTAATGTTTCCATGCTTGGATGGGGTAAATTCAGATGTTCTTTTTCTTTTTTTTTATTATTTAGTTTGTACTTTACAATTTGTCCAGCTGGACATTCGGCAAATTTTTCTAGCTTATTTTCAGATGTGAACGTAGCGAAGGAATAAGTTTCCGTTTTCAGCGTTGTTAGCAATAAACAAAATAGGAATTGGGTTCGAGGACACTTTCTTGTGAAACCGTCAATTTCTTTGAGAGAGGACACTTACACTTCTAATTTTAACATACAAATACCTATTCATAATGTGGGAGAAAATAATTCCATATGTGCTATTCAGCAGAATTGTTTATAACTTCCTTAAAGCCTTCATTTTATCATATAATACATAAAATCATTCAGACTTTAGCGGAGGCTTTTTCCACATTGAGAAACAACGCGGTGCAGTATTTTCCTTCTTTCATTGATTTAATTACGTCGCTTGTCATTCTGTGTATTTACTTTACTGTATTCTAATTCTTTCTAAATCTAAATTGTTGGCCTAGGATTAGGTATTTAGCTATTGGCGGGGTAGATAACTACGCTCGTTAAGGTTGTTTGGGGTTGTCTGTGGTGTTTTCGTTTGAGAATGTGCAAACTGTTTTGTTTAGCGTTTTGTCTTGTTCCATTTCATTTTTGAGTTTGTTTGTTTCGGCGATGATAATTCTGCTTAGTTGTTCTCGGCCCATGTGTTCGTTTTGTGTGTGTATTTTGGAAAACTGGGTGCCGATAATGTCTAGTTTTTCTGTTGTTTTAGTTATTATGAAGTTACCCTCTGTGTCTTTGATGGCGTTGTGTATCGTTATACCTGCTTCTTGGATGAGGGAGCCTTTTTCTGGGGGCAATTTGAGAGGTGGGATGGGGTTTTGTCCTTTTGGTCTGAAGATTTGATTTACTTGTGAGAACATGTTGGCTGAGTCGTTTTTGGAGATGTTTTTTATTTTATTTGTCCAGTAATGGTTTATGGAGTTTGCGAATTCTTGTTTCATTTGCGCTTTTATTTTGTATAGTAGGTACTTCAGGAATTCTAATTCTTCTCTTTTGTCGTAAGAATAGTTAAATTTTATGTTGTTTATTTTGGAGAGTATGTAGCTTTTGTCTCGATGTAGATCTTTTATTTTGTTGTTGATGTAGGGCTCGCATGAATTTTTTTGTTTTATGTTTGACACAGATTTTTGGAGAGCGATTTGTATATGTTTTTCTATTTCGTCTATGAATGAGTCGATTTGTCTGTTTGTTAGGTTGACGTTGTTGTAGATCTTTAGGTCGCAGTTTTGTTCGAGTATGTTTTGGAACTTTTTGCAGTCTGTCTTTTTGTAATTGTACCTGGGTATCTCGGTCTGTGTTTCGAGTGTTAGGAGGTCAGATGTATTCTTGTTTACGTGAAGTACTAGGGCGTTATGGTCACTATCATAGGCTAAGGTTTTGAGGGTGTTATTTGGACGTAGGTTTTGAAATTTTAGTCGTGCATCTGCTAGGCATATGTCCAGGTATGAGTCTCCTTTTGGGTAAGAGTCTCCTTTTGGGTAGCTCGGAGCTGTATATGATCGTTTTGTAGTGAATGCTTTTATCGTCTAGCCAGTTTCTAATGAAGTTGCCTCTCGTGTTGTTTATTTCGTTTTTCCAGCTCGTATGTTTTGCGTTAAGATCGCCTGCTATTATATAGTAGTTTTCCGGCTTATTGAGCTGTAAGAGTTCGAAAAGTTTATTGAATTCGTCGCTAAATTCTTTCTGGTTTCCGAGGGTTGCGTAGGCTGCAGTGATAAACAAGTTTTCCTTATTGCTTATTTTTATTTTTATGATCGTTGTTTCTAGGATTTTGAAACTTGTTATTTTGTCATTTAGAATTGTTTTGTGTTTTATGGGGTTTTTTTTTATGAGGATTGCTGTTCCTCCTCCTTGGCTGGCGTTCGGTCTGTCGTGCCTTATCATGGAGTAGTTTTTGAAGTGTACTTTGTGTTTTTTATTTAGTTTTGTTTCTGAGACGAGTACGATGTCGGGGGTTTCTTTATTTATTAGGGTTAGCATACTGTATTTTTTTTGGTTTGAAATTAGAGAGTTGGCATTTATTGCAATTATTTTCAGATGTTTTAAGTTTAATTTATATGTTTCTTGCTGTAATTGTTGGTTTAGTGGATTTTGGTTATTTATCCTCTGTACTATTGAAAGTGCTGAAGGGCGTCGATCCTTTCTTCGTGCTTTGGTAGTGTTTTTTTTATTTCATTTAATTGCGTTTGTTTTTCTTTTAACGCTCGGAGGATACTTTTTTTGAAGTCTTCGATAACGTTTATAATGCTATGTTGGGGGGTGTTATCGGTTGTAGTTGCGCTTTGGCTTGAACGCGGATTTAAGTTTGTTATTTGTGTTGTGTTTTCGATTATTTGATTTAGTTTTGTTTGTTGTTTCACTACGTCCGAGAACTTTAGTTCTGGGACGTATTTACGGCTTATTTGGGCAATTCGTTGATTATCTCACTGGGGCCCCCCAAAAAAAAAAAAAAAAAAAAAAAATTGGGCATTTCCTTGTCTTTTTTCTTTTTTTGAGCTAGCTTTTTGCGCAGCTTTACGGGTTTGGGGCACCCCTTGTAAGACGCGGGTGTCCGTAGTTTTTGCAGTTAACGCAGAATATTTTCTCTTTGGTTACTGCTTCTTCTTTTTTTTTTTTGCACTCGCCTGAACCGTGGGGCTCAGTGCATTTTACACAGCAGTAGTTTAGGTTACAGTTTTGTGCTGTGTGACCTAGTCGCTGGCATTTGTGGCATTGAGTTATGTCATCATTTTTTTTTATTATTTTTCCCCATTTTACTTTGTAGTAGTTAAAATGGTTTATTTTTAGTAGTTTGCTTATGTCGCTGTCGGGGGATACCTGTATTATGTAAATTGGGAGCAATATATTGTTCTCCGTTGATCTTTTTGTCGTGAATCGTGAGACTTTTGTGAATTTTACGTCGTCTATTTGTAAGGCTTGTAGGTCTGTGAGTGATTTCCGTTTCGGTGTAACTATTGTCTAAGCCTTTTAGCAAGTATGTGTGTTGTTTTTCTGTTTTGGGTGTATACGTATAGAAAGTTGTGTTGGCTGCAAGGAGTGTTTCTTTGGCTTTGTGGAAATCGGATAGGTTTCGTAGGTAGAGAGCATGTTTACCTGAGTGTATCCTTTTGATATGGAATTGATTGATGTTGGATACTTTCTCTATAAGCGTTACTGTGTCTTTTGGGTCTTGTAACGTTATGTTGATAGGCGGCGGTTTGTATTCCCTTGTAGTGGATGGGGCCTTCGTACGCTCCTCTGCGGTGTATCTGGTGGGGTGTCGGTCGGATGCCCGCCCCCCGTGGTGATGCCGGTGCCGCTGGGCCTCCTGGGTTGTACGATGAGGCCTGTCGCCCCTGCGGTGTTGATTGCTTTGGCGGTGTGGTGGGACTGTGTTTTCCCATTTTGCCACGTAATACTTGGTTTTTTTGTCTTATTTGCTCTAGCGTTGAGTTTGATGTTGGGTAGTTTGCTGGTCCTGGCTGTGATTGTGGATGTGGTTCTGATTCTAGTAAGCTAAATCTGTTTTGTGTTGTGATCGCTGGGGGCGAGGCAGCTTTTATGGGTCTCAAGTTTCTGGCTTCCTTAGTACTTTCTTCCTGGGCGGAAAGATACTCTTGTTTTGTGTTTTTTAGGATATCTTCTAATCCTTTGGTCCTGGCCACTAGGTTTGGTTGGGGGTTGAGTTTCCGCGTCTTTTGCGCGGAAAGTCTTAAGCTGTTGATTTCCTTGGCCGCTTTTTGCGGATATATTTTTCTTTTGGTGGGTTTTCTTGTTAATTCTAAGGTGGGTTCTGTTGCCTTGCTTTTTGCTTCATTCTCGGTAACTTCTATTTTTTTATATACTTGTCGGAGAGGTGTTATTAGTAGGGTTGTGGGCGTTCGATAAATCTTCATTGGGACTGGCCATCGTCGTGGTATAACAAAGGTACGGTTTGCTGACACAAGTGTGGATAGTACAGGCTTGACAATCACCACGGTAGATTGGACACTCGCGATACTAGTGATATTGGTCTTAGGTTCAATAACGAATCCGCGGCCAACGGGATGATAAGTCTACTTGCACACTACACTAACTCAAGCGTGTCGCACTCGCGAATCGTAAGGCATTACTCCTCGTCAATGAGATCACAAAAAAGAATGAACATCTGTCCCGATGATGCCACCGAGGGAAACTATGATGGGGTGTGTCTAAGGACGCGAGATCATCGGATTCATCGAAGACAACCTTCGTTCAGAAAGTAAGGGAAATTGGCGTAGCTGCTAATTGGCCAATCTCTATATCGGTGGTTAGAAAAAGACGTTAGCCGCCCTCGAGGGAAAGTTGCTGGTGGGAGGCGTTGTTCGTTGAAAAATATGTCTCCTCTATCTTCTCGTAGTTGGGACAAAGATTGTTTGTTTGGAGGACTTTAGTTAGCTGAGTCTTAAGATTTATAACAGGTCCTCAGGCTAGCTGAACATGTACTGCGAAGACGCATCGACATCTGGCAATCATCTTATTCGAAGAATAGGGTCTGCGTGTGGCGAGCTACGGGACAGAGACCGTTGGAATGTTTACTGCCAAGTGTTACAACTATTTCCTTTTTAAAGAGAGCTATAGAATTACTCCGTGCCTTTGTTAGACAAAGCGTTCATCCCGTGACCGCGGCTACGTTCGGCGACTGACTATCGCCCCGAGCCCAAGTTTATTATCACAAATCGCAAACAAGTACAATGATGAAAAATCGCTTAATTACAACTGTAAACTTTAATTACAATTTTACGGGTTTTCCGAAGTTCCAGAGGAAGGTCTCCGATGTCCTCTCATCTCCGACATACTTTTATTTTGTCTTATTTTTTTTAATTGTATCGTTATTTTTTTTATTTATAGCGATGATGTCACTGTAGTATTTTTCCCTTTTTGTCGCTTTTGGTCACTTTTTCTTTTCTTTTTAGAGGGTGGTTGTTTACTTTGACGCGCACATTGTCAGGACCTAAGCCTGCTGTCTGCGGGACTCCGCGCTCGACAGGTCGCCTTCCCTCTCCTTCCTAGCTGGTGTAGCATATCCACCTGTCGTCGAGGTAGGCTCGGATCAGCCGGACGAGGTAACTGGGAACCTCGAAGTGCTCCAGGGCCGTCAGTATCCTGTCCCATGGCATCGACTTAAACGCGTTGACGTTGTCCAGGGAAACCGCCAGCGCCACGTCGTTCCGGGAAACTCTGTCCTCTGCCAGTGCCCGCACGCGTCTGACCGCGTCAATCGTCGAGCGTCCCTTCCGGAAGCCGTACTGGCTTTCGTGCTAACCTGGCACCTGGCCCGCTATGTGTCGCTCCAAGCAAGTGGCGACTACCCTCTCGAGCAGTTTGCCGACCTCGTCTAGCAGGCATATCGGCCGTTACGCCGACGGCGAGGTCGACGGTCGGCCCTCTTTACGGAGCAAGACCAGCCTCGTCGTCCGCCATGCGCGGGGGTAAGCTCCCTCTTTCAGGCATCTTGTGTAGAGGCGCCACATCGCGGGAGGCCATTCTTCTGGTCGCCTCCCATATCTCTTCCTCTGTGACTTTCCAGTCATCCCTCCATTCCAACGTCCGTGTCGTTTCCCGCGGCCGTTCTGCCGCCCTGTCTTCTTGCGGAGGGAAAAGCGTCGCGATTATCCGCAGCAGCAGCGCAGGTTCCATTTCCGTCGTTGCCAGGGGGCCCTTCGCGCGAAGTTTCCGCGTCACCGTCCTATACGGCCTTCCCCATGGGTCGGCCTCGACTGTTCCGATTAGATCGGACCAGGCACGGTCCTTCGCGTTTTTAATCTCCTTTTGCAGCGAGCGCCGTAGCACGCGGTACGCCCGGTAGCGCAAGGAGACTTCTTCTTCGTCGCGTCGTCGACAGCAGCGGGTCCTTAGGTACTGTCTTTGGGCCCGGACGCATCTCGTCTTCAGCTCCGCGATGTCAGGGTTCCACCAGTAGACTGCCCTGCTTCGCACCGTGCCTGGTGTGGCACGTGGCATGGATGCGTCGCAGATTGCTGTCATGGCTCGGCGTAGGTTCTCGGCCTCCTCTTCCACGTCTGCTTCGGTCGTCGTCGTCGAAGCCTCCCAGCTCCAAGCTGTTGCTATGGCAACCACCCGGAGTAACCTTCCATCTTGGCGGTGGGCGCGCGTGTCCTTTCCTCGGCGGAACGCGACCATCGCCTGCAGTCGATATTCTAGGTCCAGGTGTGTCTGCCTCCATGAATATGTAGAGGTGGTCCAAAAGTGTCTCGACCCCTTCGGCTACTCTCCAGCCTGAGATCTGCCTGAATGCATCGGGGGTGGCCCATGTGATGTCGACGATGGAGCTCCCTCTCCACACCACGCAGGTACTGGTCGAGCCCCTGTTCACCAACAGAAGTCCAAGTGCCGCGGCCCAGTTTGACAGCGCGCGACCGCGCGCGTTGGTCCTGGCTTTCCCCCATTCCGTGGAGTGCGCGTTGAAGTCCCCCCAGAACGAGCACTTGCCGGGGAAGTCGTCGCCTGACGCAGTCGCCAACCCCGTCCAGGAATTCCTCGAATGCTGCCCGTCCGCTGTTGCGTGACACGTACACACCCACCACCACCATCCCTGCCCACTCGATCGCGACGTATCCGTTGCCGCGTTCCAGCAGGGTTCCGTGGGCGAACGCCCCCGGCGTTGATGTCCAGGTGACAGCAACCATTTCGTCCGTATCTCCGGCCCATTCCGGAGCATCCAGAACTCTGTATGGTTCCACCACCACCGTAGGGCGACCGTGATCTCCCGAATGGTTTGGTAGAGCAGGTCTTGCATTCGCCTTGATCTTCCCAGGTTAGTCAGGAGGATGTGCATTTTCAGCCCCCTAGTGTCGTCACTTCTCTGGCTTCCTCCGTGCCAGCTTCTTTGTCCGCGGACTTAGGGTCGCCTTGCGGTGGGGAGCCTTCCCCGTTGCCGCTTGCAGCTGTGGATCCGCGGGTGGCTCCTTTTGTTCCCTTCTTCGGGGCGCAGGCCGGTCCACCAATCCTGTGTACGGATCCTTCTTCTTTCTATTAGTTTTCTTTTTCTTTTCGACGGTCTGCCATTCCGTGGCAGCCGCTTGTCCTCCCTTGATCGCTGAAGCGTTTGGGACTCCGGTCTCAATCCTTCTTGCGCTCTCGTCCGGAGCGACCTCCTTTTCTTCCCTCCTTTCCATGCTTTGGAGGCGTTCTTCCAGCCGGTGCAGCGAGGGTCTTATCTCCTCTATCTCGTGTTCGATTGCGGCGAGACGCGCCGTGTCGCTGCTCTTCTCTGCGGCGGGACCCGCGGCCAGCTCTTTTCGGAACGCCTCATTCTCCGCCTCTAGTGACGCTATGCGTCCTTGCGCTATAGCGAGGGCGCCGGAGGCGGGGTCTATTCTCCTCACCATCTCTGTTGCGCCCGCAGTGATAGTCCTCGCCGCTTCCTTCAACGTTTTCCCCTAGCCTTCGCAGATGACCTAATCATCTACGTAACAGGCCGCAAAACCAAGACAATAAAAATTGAACTTCAAGAAATTTTCGAAAAAATAAACGACTATTACCACGCGTGGAAACTAAAAATCAACACAAGCAAATGCGAAACCATACTGTTTAGACCCAAGTCAAGTGAAATCGGCCCAATAGAAGGAGAACACTGCAAAAAATTCCAACTAAGAGAAAAGGCAAACAAAGGGGCACTCATACCACACAAAAACTGCGTAAAATACCTAGGAGTAAATATAGACTACAAATTAGACTACAAGCAGCACACCGAAATCCAACTTGTCAAGGCCAATAAAGCATTTTGGAAAATAAAAAAAACTATTCTACTCCAAACATCTCGACAGCAAAGTAAAAATACTATGCTACCAAGTACTAATCAGACCGATCATAACCTACGGCTGCCCAATCTGGTACAACATATCAGTCTCCCAGATGGAAAAAATCCGCATATTCGAAAAAAAATGCATCAGGGCTTGCTTGAGTACTTACAGATCCGAACACAGCGGATTCGAAAAATATGTAAAAAACAAAATAATATACGACCTAGCCAACATTCACCGCATAGACTATCACATCCTAAAGCTAATAAGAAACCACTTCGCGCAAGCGGCAAAGATAAAAGAAAACAGCTTAATCTTTAGTTGCCCATTTCCTAACAACGCATATTACAGGAACACCCTGACAACAGGCTACATCCCCCCAGAAACTTTTCTATACCTAGACGAAAAAAACTACCTCCAGGACAAAAACAATATTCCAATAATCTATCACGTAAAAAGAAAAATAGGGATCAAAACCATACTCTACGAAGAAAACATAAATGGACAGACCGCAGATACTAGGTGGAGATACAACATGGCCCTCCCCCGGAAAGACACCAAAGACAAACACAGAAAAAACAGAAAAAAATATTGGTGGATACCGAATCCATAATAAAATAAGAGAGAAAACCATTAAACCGACAGAACTCAATTCTGACACCGCATAACACAGGTGTAAACTGTAAATATTTGTAAATTTTGTAAATAAACCTATTTGACATCCCCTTCCCCCGCCCCCTCCCTCTCATCCCACCCCTTCCCAAAGGTACACAGCACCCAAAAAGCAGACTACCGAAGCGTCCTGTTTTGCGACCAAGTATTCAGGACAGAAGAAATAAAAAAAAACAAATTCATATAAAAGCTCAGCTCCCCAGCGGCTTAAATCCAAAAATTGTATTAAATACGAAAAATGTAAAGCGCCGACACATAATATAGCATGGCTACGTCGTACCGTTGCGTATCGGTACCTTTGCCTAACACATCATTACAAAAATTCACCGTTTATTGTGAACACCAATATGTATTTAAAACTGTATCTTGGGCTAAATAAACAAATAAAAAAAACAATAAACTACGCTCGTTAAGGCCCGAAAAACACAAAATCTCTCTTAAAAGCCCAATATACAATAAGGCAAGCCAGAGCTCCTTTGTGTGGTGTGTTGGTACTTTCTGCGAGTGCTTGGTAGAGTTGGTTGGTAAGCACTCCAGAGCCGACACGATCACTCGCACTTGATCCTACCGTCCTGCCCGTGGAGATTTTAGCCGGTAAGAGTGCTTGGCCGGCACTACCTTCTGCCGCCCTGTGTCCCCAGGCTCACAGGACGGTGGGGGTTAAGGTGTCTATGAGTGTTTCCTCCACGAAAAAAAAAAGAAAAAATAAAAAGCGCACAGGCTCAGCATTCAAATAAAAGAAAAGAAAAGGAAAAAAAGAAAACAGAGGTAGAAAAAGAAACAAAAAAAAAAAAAAAAAGAAACAAAAGAAAGAAACAAAAAAAATTTTTTTAATGCGGCGGGGAGGATAATGGCGGTCAGGAGGCCCAGGACCGTTCCGCCGCCGCCCACCCCGGGTCGCAACTAACAGGGCGACTAACATTGCTAGAAGCCATTGCAATGGCCTCCTCTAGCGCCAAATTAATCAGTTAGGAAACTTTTAGGATCGGCTCACCATAAAGAGGACGCGGGGAGTGCACCGGCAGTAATTCGCAAGAGGTCCCGGGGCATTCCTGTCACACGCGTAGGCAGGCCATCGTGGAGTTTTAGTCGGTAAGAGTCCGACACTGCTCTGCTGCTGCTGCAGTCCACGAGGATTTCTCCACGTACAAAAAAAAGCTATATTATTATTATAAAATAGCTATTTAGCTATTATTTCATCCATTCATCTTTTGTCAATTGTCTTCTCTACTATTTTGGATGTTGGATTCCATAGTATGGATCGAAGAATCGAATAGTTTTAATATTAACATATACATTCAAACTATAATATATTAGGTTGGCAACTAAATGATTGCGGATCATGTCATTACCACTTAATGGCAAAATCCGCAATCACTTAGTTGCCAACCCAATAGTACAAGATTCCTCTTGTTTCTATCCTATTCGTGGCTTGTGGAGAATTTCTGGAAAAAGAAAGTTGGCTTGTCGCGTCGATAGCTGGTTATGGAATGGTTGGACGAGTTTTTGTAAAATTCCTGAGTGGGAAAAAATAAGAAAAGTTAAAAGCCTGATGCTGCTGGGGGTGTCTCTGGTCTTCGTCTCGTTCAACATTTACGTTCGACTTAAAGCCATCCGTTCTTAAACAATGGCTGAAAAAATGATCCTGGTTAAGTAGCGACTCGACACGACACAACATACGATTAACAGATTCAAGGAAAAGCCAGAGTACAATATAGATATAATTGGAAGGAAAGTTACTGTTTATAAGCGGATGGTGGTTTTAAATTCTTATTTACTTTTTATAACACTATCTCTGCACATTTCCATATCTGTGGAAAATTCTTTAGCCTGAAGATAAAAATCTTACTCCTTCGTCCGGAATTTCTTTTAATATTTTTGCTGTTATTATATCGTATTCAGGTCTTTTCTTTTGTTTCTATAAGTTTTTGATTATTGCTTTATTTTATCATTTTTGCTTAAGATTTGTTACTTGTTAATGCAGTCGATATTTGGTTCTTATGTGTTTAAAAAAATAATTTTTTTGCAACTCCTTCCTTACAATCCAACGTTTGTAGCTTGCCGCATGATTGTTTCTGCAATTTGTACAGATTACCTTTTTTATTTTTTTACATATGAGCAATTAATCGAGAGATACATACCTGAACATTTGACACGAGTCGGTAATTTATTACAATAATTTTTCGTGCGTCCATGTCGTTCACACACTGTCGAATATTATTAGCTCTTGGCGTTCCTACTTTTATGAACGTATCACATACCACATTGGTATCATAAATTTCCTTGTTTTGTTTGTCTTATTCAAGTTCAGAGAGAAACATTGACACTGGTGTTAGTGCGACACTTTTGCTTAAGTAAATTATGTTGTGTAGCTTGTGTCTCCTTTGCAATTCTATGTTAAGTTTTGGGTGTTTAATTTACTTATAATTCTCAATGAGAATTGATTGTAAAAAGTCTACGAAATAAAAAAAAAAGTTTTGGGTGTAATTCTTTTATTATCACCTGAAACCTTTTTCTATGTTTGCTTAGTAGGAATAATGGTTTACATTTTTATTTTTTAGAATTTTTCTTACTATCCTTATCCATGCGTCTGAATCGAGCTCTTGTAATTTCATTTGTTCTCCCAATTGTTTCATTATATGTTTTTTGGTTCTTATATGTAGTTTTAATCTTTCCTTGTTTAATTTAATTTACATTACATTTAATGTGTAGTTTTTGATATAAAAGTAGAATGATTTTGTAAATTCTCATCACTGAGGTTTTGTAATGTTATACACCTGTTTAGCGTTTACGGATCTTCTAACCACTTGATATTGATTTTCGCGTTAATTAATCTCATTTTTGTACGTGAATTTTTCAAATCTTTTGTTCCTCTTTTTCTTTTTAATGTGGTTAGCTTCCATTGTACATTGATAATTTTTTCATTTTCGTTTGGCACCTAATAAAGAATTAAACGTGTGTTGCAAAATATGTTTTTTCCTAAAAAATGTCAAAGTTTTTGAAGTATTTCTGAATAATATTTTTGAATTTGATAAATTTACAAATTTATATCTCCTCTTAACTCTTAACGCTCCGAGTGTGCCTCTCAAGCACTACCGATATGCAGCGCTCTACTCTTTTTAAAGATTATTCTCATTGAGAATTATAAGTAATAACTTTTAATTATAATGATAACCGATTAATAGTCTATCGATCGGTAAGCGTCGGCGACAATAAACCGATTAATTGGCTATCGGTCGGTAAAGTGTTAAAAACTTGCAAGTCAAAGTATGATAAGTTGGAGTTGCCGGTCGATATTCGCAATTAAAAATCGGAGCGTTAAGAGTTAAAAAAATGAAAATAATTAACATTAAATTTGTATTTGTGCTCAAAATTTTAATCAACTTATTCTTTATATATTCTTTATGTATATATAGCAATCATAATATCAATTACGATGCTTATAATGACAATATTACCACTTATAGTTTCTGTCTTCATTTCTACTTATAAAATACATTTCACTGTAAGTGTCAAACATTGAAATTTCATATTTATATAATTTCTTACACTTCGATACAGGTAAGAAAAAATTGTCATCTCTACAGAAAAATTATTTCAGCTGTATTTTAAATCAGTTAAATTCTATTTTTGGTCTCTATTTTTTATTTTTATTTATTTTTTATTTCTATTATTTTTATTTATTGTTGTGAAATTATCATATCAAACTATTTGTGAAAATTATATAGAATGAAGATAATAGTATACACGATGAAATACAAAATTTTGTTTCAAATTTATCATCGTGTCATGTTATATTGTGTGAATATGTATCGAAAAGATAACAT
Organism: Bombus sylvicola; assembly: GCA_019677175.1. NCBI lineage: Eukaryota > Metazoa > Arthropoda > Insecta > Hymenoptera > Apidae > Bombus > Bombus sylvicola. The sequence continues at coordinate 177,378 of JACSOB010000093.1, forward strand.
TTTTTTTTATTTGGAAGAATTTTACAATCAATTCTCATCGAAAATTATAAGTAAATTATTCTGGCGTGGTACTATAACTTGAAAAAGAAGTGTTTATCGTATGTTTGATTCTAGTTGAATCTAATGCTTAAATCTAGAAAAGATAACATGTATGTAGATTAATTATTTTTCAAAACGTACAATATGAATATCGGTGCAAAATTTTTCATGATTATGAATTAATATATTTTGAAATCTATCGGAATTAATTAAATATTTCTGCTCCTTTCGTATTTCTGTAAATGTATTAAGGGGATGTCCTGAATTAGAATGTTCTAAAACAGCGTATTTTTGTGATTTCTTTTAGAAGGGAAAGAAAGAAACGAAGTTGTTGAATTTTGAGGTACGGTTTTATATATATTTAACGAATACAAAAAAATTTTTTTTAAAGTAAAAAAAAAATTATAACAGATTTCTAAGCCCATTTCATGGGCTGCAGTTTTCAATCGGCGGGAAAGATCCGCCTCGTAATTCTTGACTGAAACGAAAACCAAAAAAAGGATTAAATTATTATATATTTTTTTTCTCGATGAACTAAAGAAAAAGGCAGAAAATAGTGTGAAATTAAAAATTTTGGCGGGTTTAAGGAAAAAATGTGTTTTTTTAAAAAGAAAAAATAAACTTCAAGGTGCTATAACAATTATTTAAATAAACTTTTTGACGAACTTTTTTAGTTCATCGAGAAGAAAAATATATAATAATTTAATACTTTTTGGGTTTTTCGTTTTAGTCAAGAATTACGAGGCGAATCTTTCCCGCCGATTGAAAACTGCAGCCCACGAAATAGGCTTAGAAATTTGTAATAATTTTTTTTTATTTAAAGAAAATTTTTTTTGTAATCGTTAAATATATATAAAACCATACCTCAAAATTCAATAACTTTATTTCCTTCTTTCCCTTGTAAAAAAATCACAAAAAGGCGCAGTTTTAGAACATTCTAATTCAGGACACCCCATTAAATAAACGTGTTTTGCTTTTCATTCTAATAGAATTTAGAAAACGAAAAATATTTCTTGAATGAATGGCGTATTATTAGGTTGGCAACTAAATGATTGCGGATTTTGTCAATACCACCTAATGACAAAATCCGCAATCACTTAGTTGCCAACCCAATAGGTGTAAACAAGTAACTACAATAAAACTTAATTACGTAAATAATAAATCAGCACGAAAAAACGTCAATATGTGTTAATACAGCAAAATGCTGATAAAATGCAAGCATTCTGTTTTTAATCTGTTATTCATTCTTTCACGACGTATTGTTCGTCACCGTATAAATCTTATGTAAACAGTACCAAATGTAAAAAGGTAAACAGGATATTTCAGGCTATATAAAACCAGCCACAGACTAAATGTTTATTACATTCAGACACGCCATCCAACGAATAACATACATATATAATCAAAATGTATCGCTTCCTTCTGGCTCTGTTCGTCATCATGGCAACCTATTTTGTTTGTAAGTATTTACTTTGAATAATTATTGAACTTGTTTGCATGTGCATATATAAGGCGTTTCGTTGTGTGTATTTTTCCTTTTTTTTTTTTGTTTTTATTTGGAAGAATTTTACAATCAATTCTCATTGAGAATTATAAGTAAATTATTCTGTGTATTTTGAAAAAAAAGTTCTGCAATACCTATATTCAGTGAAGAAAGTATCTTAACTAGCGTTGTGTAGTTTTATTAAAGAATATACTTGATAGATAATATTTGTTTTTTTATTTAGAATTGTAACATTTATTATTGGTGTAAACAAACAAAATTTACATTTCTTGTTGCCAAATAATCTAAATAGAACTGTAGGATAGGAGAAACAAAATTGCATACATAAAGTTAGGCACACGTAAATTCGTTCTAAATGAATCATCAATCAGAATTGCATTCCTTTTATAATCTTTATCATTCTTTTTTTTTAATTTAAGATATTGTTCCATTTAAATAAAATTCGCAGTTTTAGAACTTTATTTGTAACGTATGCTTCGTCAACTCATAACTGTCTCTAAAATGCTTTTCGAATCTTGTTTATATTTTACATAACTTTTAAATATCGTATAAATATTTAAGTGAACAAAGATAAACGTGTAGCAGATTGTGGAAAATTTCTTGTAGGAGTAGTGTTCAACATCGAGTCTGAGTCATTTATGAGAGAATATTAATTTTAAATTAAAAATATTAATTTCTAGTATTATAAATTTAAAAAGATTTATTTATGTAACAAGTTTAAAAATTTCTATTATCATTTAACAAATGAAAACAGTGACCCAGGCGAGCTGCCCAGTTAACGAAGTGTGGAATGACTGCGGTACTGCCTGCCCGCTAACTTGCGAGGATCCTAATCCCAGAATTTGCTCATTGGTTGGTATTTAAAATCTATGGAAAATGTGTTAAACATATTATAGTCTCGTATAACATAAAATAATACTACAGTTCTATATACCAATAGTTATTTAATCATAAGTTACTTGTATCGAATACAACAATAGATTAAATATTATTTTATATTTTAGCAATGCGTTCCAGGCTGTGAGTGTGTAGATGGATATGTTAGAAACGAGTGGCAAAAATGTGTTGAACTAGATGATTGTTAATGAGACAAAAAAAAACATTAATTTCTCTGGAGACGATGTAAAAGAAGGACTATTACTCTGACTATTATTGAATTATTTTCACAAAAATTCCTTTCCATTGAATAGGCGTCTATCTAATATTCTGTTTCATATATGCAGAAATCAAATAAAAAAGATTAATTTATATGCAAATTGGTTTTACCTTCTTTTCTATAATAAAATTTTGGTTTAAAATAATATAGTATAGATACTGTAAGAAACTACAACTATTTTCAGAAGATTTGCAATAATAATTTAATTATTTACGAGAAACTACAAGGCAACTTTTGTTAGAAAAAACCTCCGGCTTTTCAACTTTGTAGTAGTTTGTAGACCTCCTACAGTTCTGTACAACTTCAATAAAAATATCAGGCAGTATTTTTCTTACTAAATTAAACTATCCTTTTTTCTTTTTTTTTTTTATTTATTTATTAATATTTACAATCAATTCTCGCATTAAGAGTTTTCAGTAATTTTTTCTGGCGTGGCTAATTATGTATAATAAGTTAATACTTACTATAGATAAGTATAGTTTATAAGTAAGTGTTATAGTTTCACAATCCTGTCTTCATCTTCCGTGTTCGTAATCGATACGTGTGTAGCGGCACTCGACAGCAAACTTCCCAACGGTTTCTGTCCTGTGCCTTGCTACACAAAGACCCTATCCTTCGGACAACATGATTGCTAAATGTCGAAACATCTTCATAGCATATTTTTAACTAGCCTAAGGACCCGCTATAGATCTTAGGATTTCTCTAACTAAGGTTCTTCAAACGAACAAATAGTCTTTATCTTAGCATTCTCTAAATTTATTACCGACTACGGAAAAATACGGGAAATCTGGATTTTCTTACGTATGATGCTTCCCGCTAGCAACTTTCTCTCGAAGGCGGTTAGCATCCTTCCTCAACCTAGAGATTAACCAATTAACAGATTAATTCCATTTCCTTCACTTTCCTAACGAAGGTTTTCCTCGACGAATCTAATGATCTCGTATCCTTAAACACACCCCATCATAATTTTCCTCCGTAGCATCATTGTGACGGAAAGTCAGTTGATAGATGACTAGAGTTCCTCGACGCATCTTGGGCAATCATCATCCGAACTTGTACAGCACACTTTGCTCAATCGCTATCATAACGCATTGACTAGAAGTCGAACTTGTAACCGCGAACCGCTAAGTGCAATCGCGAGCTACGTAAAGTGTACATCGAGTGTTGTTAGTAAATATACTGTTAATTATACTCTAGTACTTGTTCAGTACCTATCACGACCTATCCACTTCATGTGTTACTCTAAATGTCGAATCTTGGGTTTCTTGAATTATATTTAGCACTAGGTTTACGGGCGTTTCGTATATACCTATCTATACGAGCACCCGTCAAATTTATGGGGCTTATTCGGCATATATTGTGTAAATCTGCACCGGGCTTTCGTTGGAAATAATTGCTCATCTATCGAAATATTTTCATATGGCTTATAACAAGCCTGGCTATTATTTATAAATCTGTTCCATATTTCGGAAAATGCAAAATGGTTAAAATTAATTAAATGGTTTTTAAGATATTTCATTTTCAAGTTCGAAATCCGTCAAATTGGCGGGTCCCGTAAACCTAGTGTTAAATCAAAACTACCAGAAATAGTCCTTAAATTATTTCGATTAGTTGGATTCTTGTTCGTTAATTTTTGAAACAAAACACAGAACAAAAGAAAACAAAAAACACCTGAACAGACTTCTTTTTTCGCGTAGAATCACCCCCTTTCCGCTTGTACCACCAGTTACCAATGACCCTGTATAACGTTATACGTTGTATCGAGATATTATATAACGTTATACGCTATAACGTAATAGTATATAACGTTATACGTTACAACGTAATACTATACAACGTCATACTTTATACCATTATTTCATATATCATCATACGTTATAACGTAATACCATATAATGCCATACGTTATATTATAACCACCCTGTATATTATAAATAATAAATAACCGCGCTTTCTATAGTTTCTATCTCATGTCGAATTTGACACAGCGGATTAAAATCCAAAGTAGAAGCTATCGTGCACCTGCAGTGACCAGAAATCAACGCACTGTGACTGTAATAATAATTTGATCAGTTACTATACAGTGTTAAATATTATTTGTTTAGTGCAATGTATAGACGACTGAAAACGACTGATGTATCTCCATTCTTGTCTAAAGCACGGGGCGGCTCTAGCGATCGCGTCATTAAGTAATGTGGCAGCTAACTACGCAGTCGCGTGGGAAATATTAGAACGAAGGTACAACAGACCAGCCAAAATTGTCGAGAGACACTTGCAGGAGATATTCGACGCAGCCTCCTCATCACGGACAGCACATCGAGATTTGCAGTTCTATACGACCAAGTTAGAAGCGCATTACAAGGCCTTGGCAGCCATCGGACAACCGCAGATGCCCTGCTGTTGTACCTATGTACCGCTAAGCTGGACCGGGAAACCGATTTAATATGGAAGGACAAGATAAAATCCACACCATTCCCTACGTTCACGGACTTCCTGCAATTTTTGAACGAGCGCTGTCAGGTCATAGAACCTGCAAGATCGACACGCCAACCACGAGGGCATGCATTTGTCACGTCCCGATCACCGCCACTCTGTCCAATCTGCCGTGGACCACACAAAATTTGGAGCTTCAACACCTTTAGGACGAAAACTATCGACGAATGGATTCTAGCCGCCGAGGAAATCTCAGCGTGTACTAATTACCTGCTAACAGGACACAAGTTGCAACATTGCACCGCTGGATCTTGCCGTATATGCGAGCAACGCCATCACACGCTCCTGCATAGATCAGACGCGCCAATGAGCAATCGAACGCCTCCGACAACACCCTCAAGCACAAGGAAAGCTCCGTCAAACCATTCAAATAACACATCACCAACACAGTCACAGCCTAGTCCGTCATCCAACCCTCAACGACAGAACAGACAATGACTGAGACGGGCAGGCGCAACAAGGGAGACCGACTCACTGACCATAACCCCATCCAGCACATTATCCAACGATCTGTTAACCACTGCATGCGTCAATATTCTAAACAACAAAATCCAACCAGTGCGCTGTCGAGCCCTGCTAGATACCGGTTCCAGCATGAATTTCATAACTGAGCGGCTTGCAAACTCCTTAAGACTTCCTCAATATAAATGTTCGGTGCGAATCGGAGCCCTCGATACCCTATCAGTCACTTCAAAGCGTTCCATTACAGCCACGATCACCTCCTCTGACAAAGCCTACCAACGCACATTGACGTTCCTGATCCTACCAACAATTTCGACATTAATCCCAGACCAATTCATAGATCGTTCCGCAATCACGATACCTAAGAATATCCCGCTAGCCGATCCAGCATTCCATGTGCCAGCCCCGATTGATATTTTGTTGAGCTCAGGGCCCACCGTTGCCTCATTGTGTGTCGGTCAAATAAACCTTAACCCATCAACCGGCCCCGATCTGCGCCTGCAAAAGACGCGATTCGGGTGGGTCATCGGGGGGAGCCCACTTTCCCCAGGACCTTCCAGGGTCTTTCATGCCTCCACAACGGAACTAGAGACGGACCTCACCCGCTTTTGGGAACTCGACGAGGGACCTCGGACAAAACACTTATCAGAGGCGGATTGACGATGTGAGGAGCATTTTCAAAATCACGTCCAACGCACTAGCGACGGGTGATACGTCGTCGCACTCCCCTTTAACGACAACATCTCGTCACTCGGATCATCCAAGGCAATGGCGATGAAACGACTCGCCTCTCTCCAGCATCAATTCAGACGAAATCAACAATTCGAAACAGCGTATCGGGCGGTCATTCAGGAGTATCTGGACTTGGGCCGCATGACCAAGGTCGCATCACACCACCAATCGGATAACGAATACTACTTGCCACATCACGGCGTCGTCAAGGACACGAGCACATCCACAAAACTTCGCGTTGTGTTTGACGGATCCGCACCCAGTACCACCGGCGTCTCGTTGAACGACACCCTTTATACAGGTCCGAAACTGCAAGAGGATTTGTTCGATATCCTCTTGAGATTCCGATCTCACCAGTACGTACTCACCGGCGATGTCGAGAAAATGTATCGACAATTCCTCGTGCGTCCGGAAGATCGAAGATATCAGCAAATTTTATGGCGCAATTCCAACGGCGAGTTGGAAACATATCAGATCAACACCGTCACGTTCGGACTGTCTGCAGCACCCTATCTAGCCATCCGGTGTCTTAGACAATTAGCAAACGACGAAGGACACCGATTCCCGCGAGCTTCATCAGTATTGTTACGAGACTTTTACGTCGACGACGCTCTCACCGGAGCGGACATGATAGGCGAAGCGCTGTCCATCCGCACAGAACTCGCCGAACTTCTCCAACTAGCCGGTTTAAAAATCAGAAAATGGGCATCCAACAACCGGACACTACTCAACGGACTATCTGATCAGGACATAAATCAGAATCTACAGCTGGGCGAGTCTCAACCCTTAAAAACGCTTGGGATTTTCTGGAAGTTCTCCGATGGCTCACTCATTTATTCGGTCGACGCCAAAACAGACATTCCCCGCGTTACAAAGCGATCGATCAGCTCCGTAATCGCTCGAATCTACGATCCTCTGGGGCTGCTCGCGTCAGTAATCGTTCGCGCAAAAATCCTGCTTCAACGAGTCTGGGCAGTGAAAGTCGAGTGGGACGAATCTCTCCCATCAGATCTACATTCAGAATGGAACAGGTATTACTCTCAATTGCCACTCTTGAACAATATCACGTTCCCACGCAAGGCGATCATTGACTCCGCAACTGAGATCGAAATGCATGGCTTCTCCGACGCCAGCGAGAAGGCCTACGGCGCCTGTGTCTATCTCCGAACCGTTAACCCTAACGGCCGCGTATGGACACAGCTGCTAACCGCGAAATGAAAGGTAGCCCCGCTCAAATCCCAAACCATTCCTCGGCTCGAGCTGAGCGGAGCCTTCCTTCTTACGTCCCTGATGACTACCACACATCAGGCCTTATCACACAGCATCACTCGTACTGTCTATTGGACCGACTCCGCCATCGTTCTCCACTGGATAAACACGTCACCCCACACACTTAAAACGTTTGTCGCTAACAGAGTCTCCGAGATCCAAAGAAAAACCAGCATCGGCAATTGGCGTCATGTCCCCACCCACGACAATCTCGCGGATCTAATATCGCGAGGCCAAACACCTGAAGAATTTCTCCGCCCGACCATTTGGCAGCACGGTCCAGAATGGCTCCAACAATCGGAAGATTGCTGGCCGACCTGGACCCCAATACCACAAACGGAGTTGTTAGAACAAAAAACGGCAATTTGTCTATCCGCGGCTCCCGCCGACTGCAGCCTGTTGCAAAGGTACTCATCCTGGCCCAAGCTAATCCGGATCGTCGCTCGTTGCCTCCGTTGGAGACAGAAACTGAGCCGAACGACACCCTTGACCGTAACGGAATTAAACATAGCGCACGACAAGTTAATCATACTATTACAAGGCATCCACTTCCCCGAGGAAATCCGTACGCTCCGAATGGATCACCGTCAGTAGACTACATAATGATTTGCCGGAAGCGCGAGTGACAGAGTCTCGACCATTCGCGAATGTGGCGTTGACTATTGTGGACCATTCTACATAAAGGAGACAAGAGATCGTAACCGCCGACAGGTCAAGGTGTACGTTGCTATCTTCGTATGCCTAGCCGTGAAGGCGGCACACATCGAGCTCGTTGGCGATCTCACGAGCGCAACCTTTATCGCCGCTTTTCATAGATTCATTGCTCGGCGAGGGTTTTGCTCGACAATCCATTCGGACAATGGTACAAATTTCGTCGGTGCGAAGAACGATTTACGGGAACCACCACTCAAAGGTGCAAGCATTCCTCTCAGACAAACAAATAGAATGGCGCTTCATACCCTCTCAGTCTCCATACTTCGGGGGACTATGGGAGGCAGCGGTGAAGTCCTTCAAGCATCACTTCAGACGCGTCGTCGGTAATGAATTGCTCACTTTCCAGCAATTCAATACACTTATCAAAAAGATCGAAGCCGTCCTCAACTCCCGACCATTAACACCCATATCCACTGATCCCAAGGATCTCCTCGTCCTCACTTCTGGTCACTTCCTCATCGGCGAATCACTAATGAGTGTGCGTGAGCGAGATTTCAGGGACACTCCTTCCAACCGGCTCTCCAGATGACAGCATATCTAAAAAATGAAACAACATTTTTGGAAACGCTAGCACAAGGAGTATCTCAATCAACTAAACAACCGCAGCAAATTTACCAAGGATGGACACAACATACACGAAGGCACAATCGTCCTGCTCAGAGAAGACAACGTTCCCTCGATGTGCTGGCCCTTGGGACGGGTAGTCAAAGTCCATCCCGGAGCCGATGGAGTAATCCGAACAGCGACTGTGCAGACATCATCGAGCCTCCTGGACCGCGGCGTCAAACGACTGGTCCCCCTGCCATGTCAATCAGCTCAAAATGAGTCCGGACAATCGCTGACATCGAAGGAGGCGGAGCACACCCCTATCGAACCTACAGGCAGAATTTGATCGGTGCCCTCTCAACGGGGGGAAGATGTTACGTCGCATGGAGCATCTGCACCCCAGCCAACGCTACCTGGCAGCCAGCGGCCCACCTACCTGCTTGCCGACCCTCAATAAACTCAAGGACCCACCACAAAACGTCACCTTCTAGCTAAATTGTTTCCATATGTTTGCCAATCAATCTAGTTGTCTAGAAGCATTTCGGTTTATGTCCGGATTAGCAAAAATCCTTGATTTTATTCGGCTCTTAAAAAACTCGGAAAAAGCAGGTAGTCACCGAATGGGAAAACCCAACACATGTCCACCGAAAACGACTGGTTTTCCCCAGGAATGAAGTCATCCCCGACGCTGGTGGGAGACTTCCTCATGTCCTGCTTCATTAGCTGGGTCACGACTAATCGGCATCAAGCTTTCCTTCGGAAAAAATATAAGAGCTCAAGAGAGTCTTGAGCGGTACTCTCGAGTCAGTGGAAAACAGTAATTCGTCACCGGAAAGTCTCAGGTCGCAGCAACCATTCGTGCTTACGCTCTCGCCCTCTCATCCTCTGACTTTACATTGTACATTCTGGCCGAGTCAAACAGCACCACTGTTTCATTTAACTCAATTCACCGTGTATACACAGTGTCATAATAAAACACAACTGGAAATTTGTTACAGCAGTGTACTCTTCAATTAACCACCTCTATTAGCCTAATCGTAATAGGGGATCGGTCATCTCGCGGCGTCGATTGAACAATCGTAACGGGAATTTACGACTTCTGTTGATGCGCTTCACCGCGATCGCGTCTCTTCGCGAGTGATCGAACAATGTCAGAAACAAAAGCATAATATACAATTATTTTGAGTAATAACAATTTTTACGTGCGTAGAGAGAATTTAGTTCGTTTTAAGTGATTTGTCTTGAAAGATTCCAGAAATAATCTCCAAATAAGCGAATTTTTTTATTTTATGTATAATAGCATATAGTAAAATGTTATTTGAAACACATATCTGCACCTCTAGAAAAAACCAGAACAAAAATTTGGAAACCGGAATGCGAATACAAGGATGATTTTACTTTCGCGTTGTCGTCGACGAGTGGCGATTTGAGAAATAAAAGAAGACAGATATATTGGCTAACTAATCGAAACTCTAAACTCAGCATAGGAAATAAGCTTAAAATCTATAAAACGATAATAAAACCAATTTGGACGTACGGAATACCGCTATTGGGGACAGCAGCAATGAGCCACATAAATAAACTAGAGTCGCTACAATCGAAGATACTGAGAACAATAGTCAACGCCCCATGGTATGTCAGAAACGAGAATATACACAGACTTAAAAATACCAATGGTCGAAGAAGAACTCGGTAGATATGCAAAAAAATACAAGGAAAGAACGGCAACACATCCAAACCAGGTGGCTGCCGAAGCGAGCAAAACTCTGATAGAAAGAAGACTAAGAAGAAAACAGTCCACTGACCTCACTAAAGAAATAAAATAGTCAAACTCGAAGATGGTATCCCGCTGGGAGTAGCCATCCACATGTTATTTAGCAATTAGGTTAGAAAAATTTACCAAATGTTCAGCTGGACAAATTGTAAGGTAAAAATTAAATAATAACAAAAAAAATTCTAAGTTCTAGATGGTTGGAAAAGTCGCCCGGCGCCATTCACCCAATTTAACGTCGGATTTCTTCAACCGAACCGTCGGTCAACGACGACGGTCGTACGCAGCTGCGTTTGAAACACTCTTAAACCCCAATCAAGTGGACGACATTTATATCGTCTGTCTGGGCCAATCGCATAGTGGTACCAATTGCGATACAGACACCCGTCGCTTGTATTAATACACATACAACTTGTAATAAACATGTGAAAATTCCGCTAGCGGAAATGTAGGGCTATGTTGGCTAATAAAAACCCCTTTTATTCGTGTATCTTAAGGGTCGATGCAAATGAGCGATATTTTATCGTAAGACATCGTTCCAGTGCCGTTGGAAAAGCAAAGAAATAAATAAAGTTCTCCTGTTTCAAAAAAGAAGGATGCACACATATGTATTTTCTTGTTCTTCCAACCCATTGCCGTTGCGGTCATTTGTTGCAAATTCGATCGTTTGCATCGGACTTAAATCTTGAGCTTAAAATCTTCTGTTACAAATTATTAATTAGACCCATTTATAACTTATGCTAATCCCATACGTTATAAAATCTCTGCCAATGCGATAAAAAACGCAAGGCTATGCATCTTGAAAATAAGTGCATTAGAAGAGGCAGGAATTCTTTTAGAACGGCCTTCTCTTACTACAAGAAATATAATAGCAGCAAAAATATATTATTAAGAGCTTCACAATAGATTTAACAATAATGATTTATTCCAAATAATGATTTAATTAAGGGAATTATTTACCTTTACTACTTGTATTTTGAGAGGGCTATGAGAAATTGCCACATTAAGAATCAAATACTTTCCAATCAGCTAGAAGCTCGGCGGGGCAGCCAGCTACGCTCGTTAAAGCCCAGAACTGAAGACGACGCGTCGCGAGTTCGTCGAATCCCCTCGGCATACAGAGGAGCACAATTAGCAGTGGACTGGACATATTTATTAAAAGAATACAACATGCAAGCGGCCAGACCCTTCCTTGCATGTGGTGTGGATATACTTTCTGGGAGTACACTTGGTTAAACGTGCTTCGTGTTAAGCACACAGGGGCCCGACGATCAACTCGCACAACACTGGTCTACTGTCGTCTCGCCCGTGGAGGTTTTAGCCGGTAAGAATCCGGCACTACCTTCTGCCCACCTGCGTAAGGGTGGTAAGGTGTCTATGAAGATTTCCTCCACGTAAAAAAAAAAAAAAAAATTTTTGTAGTATGAAAGGAGAGACGTTTAACGCCACCCGTAAATAAGGGTGGAACACATATATAAATGGTAAGGCACTGTCGCCTTTCGGCGGCACTTAGCAGATCTTTTTGGAAGGACCGCGGAGGGCTTCCGCTATCCTTCCGGATAACGCAGGTGCTAGTAATTTTTTCTCACTGGCGAATAATCTTCACCAAACTTTTTTTGTGACAAATGATCTTTACATCCTTTTGAGCATTGGATTTCGAACAACATATTAGACGCGAATCTAGATGTTTGATCCATTGATATCATGTAATCAAAAACGAAATAAATAAAAAAATTTGATATGCAACTGACAAAATTTACACTATTAATTATCAAATTCCAAACTTGAACAATATAATCATAGGCAAAACTTGGATACATACTGGTGGTTAGAAAGTGGCGCCTACCGACATTCTGGATCAAATTCAGTAAACATATTTCTTTGAATTTTTTCGAAAGTGGTTGGTTAATTAATTATTTTGTTTTATTTTATTTATATTATCACATTATTATATTACTTTATTTCCATTTATATTATTTTATGTTTTTTTATCTCATTTATTTATTTTATTTCATCAACATAATTTTCGTATGCCCTAAGAAAGCATAAAATATTCAATGCAAATATTTTAATTAAATATCAGAAATTATACTCTGCGAGTACTCGAATTTTAAAGCCATTGGATTGGATTCATTATAACTAATATTTTATTGATCTGCGGCATTTCAGTCAATATCACACGATTATGTTATTATTATTATTATTATATTAAAGCTGTTTTGTGAATACACGCTAAAAAAGGTACACGTTATACAATTGTTTATGGAAATCGTTAGAAAGTCACGTAGTATCTAAACACCCGACGCAACACTTAAAACTCGTTCGTTTTAAATATAAATTCCTAAATTCCTAATTAGTTTGGATCATTTATCAATTTTATCTTACTCATAATTATTTCTATCTTATTTAAAAAGAAAGAGAAACTATAATATAAGATTATTAAAAAATATGCTGTATAATTTCACGATATATTCTGCATCAAACAACTACATGTTTTTAAATATAAATTCCTAAATTAATATATTAAATTTGACTAATATAAACGATAATACGGATTCTTGTAAACCAAAAACAATTGTATGGCGTACGCAAATGAATATACATAATGTTTTTAAAGTAGCAATGGTGACAGAAGCTATAACCGAAGTTTTCGAGAAATTTTTTAAGAGAAGAGAATTGGATTGGAATTTTCGAGTAGACAGGAGTAATGTTTTCTCTAATCGTTTGTCTCATAAATCAGATATAAACAATGTTTACACAAATTTCACACACGTACCGGAAATGTTACTCAGGCTTAGAAAATAGTAAGTGTTTTATATTACTGTAAATATTCAATATAGCAACTATTTTCTTGCAAACAAGGTACACAATACGCACGATACATACAAGACACACCGTGCACACTACACACACTACACACCCAGATCAGTCGCGTTGGAACTAGCTAAAAAAGATTAAAAAGCCAACAAAGAATACAAAAATAAAGGAAATGAGAAAGTTCAGAGAACTAAACATTAAAAGGCTGAAAAAAGATATATAGTAGAATGACTTAAACCTATATCAAATCAACAATTAACTCCAATTTTATGTTTATACAATTCTAATGTTTCTCTTTGGCTGTCGAAATATTTCTGTCTGTTTCGACCGTTCGCGGAGAGACGCGATCGCGAGATAGCACGTCAACGAGAGTTGTAAGTTCCCGTTACGATTAAATAATCGACGCCACGAACTGATCGATCCCCTTATTTCGATTATGATAATAAGGGTAGTTCAATGAAATTCCACAGAATTAACACAAATAAATTAATGTTTATTTCAACAACTTATCAACTAGAGAGATATAAATGGAACAAAAACAAAATGTAACTGCGTTTTGGTTGATGTGTAATGCGCGACGTGTGATATGTGTTGACGGTTCGACTTCTCGAAAAGTTCTGCTCGCCTTTCGATTTTTTTCGTTTTTTTCTGGAAGGCAACCCCCACTACGTTCGGATCACGCCACATTCTTTTACGCGAGGTAAAATAACGGCTACGAGTCGACGTTTCTGGAAGTCGCCGTGCTTAATGAACCATGCGCTTGCCACTACAATGTTTGTTTGTCGGGCAGACGCGACGATCCGTCTTCGACATTATAGTGCCGCGATCGACGGTTAAGAATATGACCTATGGTAAGCCGCATGGCGTAACACTGTCCTTCCAGAACTGTTTTGTCCCTTTATCAAATTACTAAAATCGCTAAAACATATTACGTAACAAGGTAATAGTGGAAAGTTCTCATTCAGAAAAAGAATTACTATGTTCTTTGCCAACGCTTTTGCTTTCTTTGTATAATTTTCTCGAAATTATCCAGAGAGTCACGATATCCGAGATCTATTCTTTCAACAAGTATGGCTATTAAGAAAACGAACAGGTAACACAACAGATGTGTTTAAAAATGGTTAGAAGCATTTTGCAAGCGTAGTATCATTTCAGCAACGAAAGCGAAAACTTAAAAGAGCTTTTCAACGTGATAAATATAACTCTTAATTTGGCTGTATATTAATTTGCATTATTACACATTACCTACATAAAACCTTTATTAATCCTGCGAACATAAATTTAAACAATTTTTTTGTAGTTTATTTTCATTTTTTCGTATTTTATTTCGTGTGTATGTATATGAATATTGTAATATCGTAGAATAGCTTTGATTGGAGATCGGCTGAAATTAGAGAACACCGTGTATGTCGTCTTTTTGTGGTTTGTTTACATCCGAGAGCGCCTAGTAACAGTGACGCGAGAAAAGATGAGCAGCGTACGGATTCATTTGTTTCCAAGGAGCGAGCGCAACCGAGCAGGAATGCATTTTGCGAGCGTGAGAGCTGATCGGGACGTCGAAGCATAGAGTCGTTAGAATTGAGTTGCAAATATTGTTGAGTTGCTGTGTTAGAGTTGCTAGTGAAAGAGAGAGAGTGTGTTACCAAATAGTTGTTAAGTTATTTGGTGTAAATACGAGCGTTGCATTTAGTGTTTTCTGTTAATCAAACATCGTTCTTCTGTTATCTGTATTTTCAATCCATTATTAATAAATTATAATTAATCGGACAAAACTACACCTTATATATTTTCCGATATTACAATATTGTAATATGCAGTGATTAGTAATTGGTATGCAAATAGGTGTCGACCACATTTAGTAGCATCTCAGGAATACTTGATGCGCATGCGATTTTTCGACGATTTTGGTGCGTGTATGAAATTTGTATAAACATTGTTCATATGTGCAATTATTTATTAATTATTTATGGAGGCAAACGATTAGACAAAAAAAATGAATCCTCTTTATTCGAAAATTCCATAAGATGGTTTTCGATATGCTTTTATGGATTTTAATGAATAGACAGGTACAATGCTTAATTTGCGATTTTTTTTACAAAACATGCTGCTTATGCTGATCTACTTTCGTACGTGTAAGGAGATCTGCTCATGCACGGGGATATTTCGGCTAATTTTTAATTGTTAATAACTAAAAAACAAAGCCGAAAACGCAATTGTTTTATTCTTGATTTTTATCTTATTACATATATTTTTACACTTGTAGCCGGACAGTTTATATAGAGAAGAGATAGAGACGCAGATAGATAAGAGATTTTCATTTTATTTCGTTCATTGTTCCCAAATTAATTTATTGTTTATATTTTGTTTTTTGTACTCATTTCTTACTTGAAGCTACGTAAAGAATTAATATGAATCTCGATACCACCAATCAAAGTTCCTTGAATTTCTCCAAAGAATCAATAATGATTAAATCTAATATTGTTATAATATCAAATTTCAAAAACTTAATTTTAGATTTTAAAAAATAGTAATATATTACTCTGAAATTATTAAAATCAGATAACATAATTATATAATGAATAAGGAGATTTAAGTCACAGTAGTAAATTAACCTGTTAGTCCACATACTGACATAGGTTTCTACTTTACAAAATTTCACAAAATTCCTCAATTTTTAATTGATACGAGTAACGGTATAATGCAATTGACGTGTGCACATATACGTACAAGCTTGGCAGTTTCGCTCAAATATATAAACGATACTGAAATATATCAAACAGCATTACAGAACAAATAGTCGCTGTTAAGCTTTGTTTGCTGCGTTCGATTTCGCAACTATGTCTGTTCATTCTCGTCTCGACACACGCTTTATTTCGTAAAGAAGTATGCGAAACGTTATCATCCTTCGACTTGTTTTATCTAGACTGTAGACATAGTGCGCTGGTATTTCAGTGCTAAACAAACAAAGACGCTAAAGTGATCTTGAGCTTAATAGAACAAAAAACACAAGAAATATCATTGAACGCCAAGTAATAGCGAACTTTCAACGATTTCTATGCAAAACATTCGTTTTAGAACATCTCTGCTTGATTTCCGCGTTTAAGGCTTAACAAGGTTTACAATAACACACTACAAAATTTTCATCGTCAATTATGCGATATTGGTAGTTCTTGTAAGTGGTGAAATCCAATTCACGCATTTGGTTCGAGTGATCGTAAATTTTTCGGATTACTGGTGGGAAACTCGCAATATTCGCAGCCGCAGCTATTTCGTCGTAATACGCCCATTGCCGTTCCTTTAGTTTGGTGATATGTCTTAGCTGTAAAAATATTAATTTATTTTATTTCTTCGTTGTGTTTTGGATATTAAAACAATATTATGTTATAGTAAGTTGCGATATCGTTGTAATCTTATTGTGAAAATAGTATAAAATGAAACAAAAATCTTACATCTTATTGCAGGACTATTTACTAATTTGAAAATTACTAATTATGGTTCCTAAAATTGACATGTACCATTTAAGACAAAATTTGATTACGACGTATTCTTTTCAATGGTTATGGATTAGTTATTATTAATACAATAATACAAATTGTAAATAACAGATAATCAATGATTTAATATAATTTAGTATAAGTATGACAGCGGTTTTCTTCACGATATCTGTAGGAAATGAAAATCTGTTACTTTGAATCTGTTGATGATTAAAAAATATCTCTTCGACCTCAAGTCGATATCTACTTTTTTCGATATCTTATGACTTAAGAAATTAAAAATACATGCGACGTACGAAACAAATGAAAAATAAAGATTAAAATATCACCTGACGGATATACTGCAGTGATTTTCAATCCTTATCGCCAAAAAAAGTATAATGGTATTGTGTATATTAGGCAAATTAATAAAATGTATACCGGAATTCCAAGGTCGAGAAGAGCTTTCTTTTCCATCTGATATTCTTCGCGCATTTGTTCAGTAGAAGGTAACTTAATGCGATTTTCGAGAATGCTTAAAATATACTGAGCTTGCAGGTGAAACATAGGAAATGGAATTACTATTGCAGGCAGTCCCATTACGAATAAATTCGGATAATCCATGTGTATTAGGTGTTTGTAAATCGGCTCGACGTGGTTGTTGTCCGTACGCATCTCAACTTTAGTCGACATAAAGGGATACGTAAATTTATAGCCTGAAAACATAAGATTTCGTTGAAAGGGGGTATCAATTAATGGTCAGTTGAGAAAGTCAGGGTCCTACCGAGGGACTAAACAAATATATAAGGTTGGAGTAATTTATCTTATTAAATTTTATAAAATAATTAAATTAAATGAAATTATTAAGAGAAAGATACCAACTCAAATGGAAGAGTGGGAATTAATATTAGAATATATTGATAAATCTGATGATTTATTTGATCTGATGATTTAAAAATAAAGTATGATATATAGATTGAAGTATTGTAAAACCCTCTTTAATTGAAATTTACTATTTTGAAACTGAAGGCAACTGAAGTTTTATCACTTTTTTCTGCTATCTTTATTTCAAATATTTAATCATTATTTTGTAACAATCTGTATAATCTAATTTTACTTGGAAGATAGAGAGACACGAAGAATTTCAAATATTTGAATATATGTTAAAAAATGAAAATTCGACAGGGCCCTGACAAACTTCCACTTACTTATGTATAATTAATTTCGGATACCTCGATCACTTATATGTACGAAGGAGATCAAGTCATTTTACCGGTGCAATATATGAAGTTGTCTATTTCAGCCGTGGAACCATCGTGGAAGATGAATATGTTTCCTTGAATCGATTGAATTCCAGGCCTCTGTTCTACGTTTTTCGACATTCTCGAGTCAACTGGTTCTGGTAGATTGTGGCTTAAATATACCTGGATTGGTAAAAATATAGGTAATTCTCTCAACGATGTAGTTATAGAGAAAACGCATGCAGAAAAAGCTTATTTTAAGCAGACTTGAATTTTCAATCTTTCAAATATTGTCTTTTTGAAATAAGATAAAAGCTTACTGTAGTAACGTTTATATTTGGATATTATTGTATTTCACTTATATAAAAAAAAGATTTCGCATATAATATAATATAGGAACTCTATCTAAATCACTTACACCATGAAAATGATCTTTTCATTATTAGAATGAATTGAATATCGTTTTGTTACACTGTATACTAAGTATAATATAATAATAATACATGTAATATATATAATATATAATGAGCTAAATGTGAAACTATTTCTTACAATATTTTACTTAGATATATATACAATTAATAAAAAATCACTTTTGATTAATTAATCTCAAAGCAATTAACATTGTATTTGAGAACAAACAAATTGCATATTACAACACGACTCTTCAATCAATTAGCAGATACTGATAATGAGGAATAATTTTTTGCGAACGACGATGCCTTCTATCATGGTCGTAAATAACTTATTCATGTATACAGAGAAATGTTAAAAAACACAGAATCGCATAAGTTTCAGCATTGATGCAATTGAGAGATACATAACAAAAACAACGCAGATCAAATTTTTCAATTTTTAAAATAATAACGCATTAATTAAAAAATGATTTATATCGTGAGCAATGAAAATTCATCGAATTTACAAAAACAAGCTTTAGTTAAAGTAGGACTGTTTTTGTATTTCTGTTAGCAAGACATTGTATTTACGTGATATGTGTATTTACGTGATACGTGAAATACATGAAAAATTTACGTGATTCAAACTAATAACACCAACAAGGAAAAGCAATATTCCTGTTTATAAAGGATATTAACCTGATTTAGTCACGAGATTTACATCCACATGATTTAATTGGATACAGTCGAGACAATTATAATATAATCGCAGGTAACACCCACAACTGTTAATATATAATACTATAATATAATGAATATTAATTGCAAAATTATAAAGTATTATTATAAAATAATTAAATGTATATAACAAAAATAAAACTAGTTGTCTTTTGGAGAGAAGTGAATCGTCAAGAATAGTTTTTAACATATGCATGGAAACTTTTCAATTTAGCTCTTGTATATTACTTCAGGCGTTTAAAGCTAGAAACAAAACTGGAATAAATAAACTATTGTATGTTAATCGACAGAAAAGATATGTGCATAGCTACGGCAAAGTAACACTTAATGAAATTCAGCGTACCTTTTCGGCGTATTGCGAGACTTCTATGGCGATATCAATACCAGACCAAGAGGCACCGAGAATGCAAACTCTTTTCCTAGTGTACACTTCCGGTACCCTGTACTGATGGCTATGTATAGATTCGCCGGGGAAACTTTCAATACCTGGAATGTGTGGAATATGGCCTACAGTATAGTGACCATTACACAAGACCACGGCGTCGAACGTTTTAGTTGTTTCTATTTTGCTTTCCAAATCCTCGTACGTGACCATCCAGATTGTTTGACCGTTTCTCAAAGTTTCTGGTTCCACGTGCTTTACCAGCGTATTTAACTGAAATATAATTTATAATATAATTATTTTTTTGTGAAAGTACCAAATATATGAAACTTAAAATTCAATATTTTTATGTTGGGAAAGTCTATAACGTTTCTGGTAATCGATATTTAAAGCTTCCATTATATTATTTGTTACAAACTTGTTAAAATTACAAATTGTTGTTGAAAAACTCCTTTTGTATTGTTTACATCGTTAAATTAGGAACAGTGTCGAAATTTAGCATTTCATCATTTGACAGAGATACCAATTATATATTTTTATATGATAATTACATATAATTATATTATATTATACACATAGTTGAATTGCAATCTCTGCCAAATGATGAAATGCTAAATTTGGACACTGTTCCTAATTTAACAATGTAAACAATACAAAAGGAGTTTTTCAACAACAATTTATAACAAATAATTTGCTGTACAAATATTTATATTGCAAATTATTTATTTTATGGTACACTAAACTTATGAATTACTTAATACTTTAAAATATACTTTTCAGAATAAGATAACGTACATATATGTGAGATACTAAAATTTTGTCATTTAAGGATTGATCTGCCTCGTTACCTTTATATGCGGATATAAATTAAAATGTTTTACATAATCCGAAAGGTATTCTCGAATTACGCTGTGATGAACAAATGATGGCCCTTCGTCATGTGTCATTGGAAAATCAGGTATTTGCATTATTTCCCGAGGAAGATTTGTTCTGTAACATATTACGATAGTTTGTGAAAGAAATTGTTTAACCCTAAAATAAATGAAACATTTTTACAAGTAATTAATTACTTAGCATTAAAAATGTATAATTACCTAACAATTATTTTTAAATATTTACTTTTATTTTTGATTATTACATTCTCGATACTGAATCGATCGTAAAATGATTGTAAAATAATATGCTACAATTAATTCCGAAATTCCCTAATTTCTAATTTCTCTAGTTCTTAATCGATGAGACGTAATTTTCCTTTTTTCTGTATTAATTAAAAATACGCAAAATTTACAAACATGTTAGAAAAAGAAAAAAGGCGTTACAATGTCAAATGTCAAAGCTGATCGTCTGGGCTTATATAAAGAACCAGAAAAGAGATCTATTCAGGCAGGAATACCATTTACATAATTGCATTTTCTTCTAACTAGGTCGCTAAATGTAAGATCATTCATGCAGAAATCAACACCGAAGACCGGAGTATCGCGTAAAGCATGTGAACAAGCATCGAACTTAATAAGCCGAAGTAGCAGAAGACTGTCAATGAGATCATTGATAACTTTGCAGAAAAAAATAATATCGGCAATCTTCCTACAGTATCAGCATATTCATTTTGTGTAGTACTGACACGTAGCTGTGATAACGATTGTGGATTGAACAATCACAGTACACAAGTATCACAACTATCATACGTGTCAGTACCGCATTTTTCTGTATTTATAAATAATCATTGACGCCTGATGTAAATTTATCACAGCAGGAATTTATACTGTCTTTATAATAAGCTGAATGTATATATTTGCTTTAATGAGGAACCTGACCGTATGATACCAACATATTTTAAGCAAGATATGACCAAACAATTATACAGAATTTTTAAAGCGTAGGGATTTCTGAAATCCCTAGAAAATCAGAAGATAAATCCAAATTCATTCATTTGCCTTGTCGATAATGTTAGTGATATGCTTGGTAAAACAGTCGCTCGTTATAGAGGAAGCCTAGGTGGCGCTCTTTATTTACCAGAAGATAGGTAAGAAGAGTGAAGAATGTAAGAATAACAGAATTCTTCTCTTATTTAAGAAACATTCTCGTCATTTGGTACTTGGGTATGTTTAGGTATAATTTGTTGCAAGCCTACCATCTTCATAACCTATTAGGGTCTTCTTGCAATAAATTCTATATTCCATACAGATCGACGAAGAATGTTTCTAATCATAATAAAGCAAAAATCATGGAAACTGTATACGTGTAATTACATGTGACCCATATATGTACGTACTATCGTATGTTATCAAATTTTATATGCGCAATACACATCTTGCTTAACCTTTAACAATCGTCAAAATGTACAAATATTAATCACTACGAATGTATATGTGAGTCATAACTTTAGTAGAAAGGAACTTTGCTATGGAACTTAAAATCTCTGCATTCTACGAGAGAATATCTCTAATATATAAAGAATAATGGTACGTAGATCAAGTTGTACAAAAGAATTTATTGAAACTAGAGTAATCATAATTTTAAAAAGTAATTTCATTTTAGGTAAAAATTAATTGTTTGAACTAAAAATAAAAATACAGAATACAGACATAAAAATATTAAGATGTAATTGTTCATAAACAAATTTTTCTTTGACATATTCATTGTGCCAACACTGTGTCATCCGAGCTAGCAGGTAATTTTATGATATGCATATGATATCAATACAAATATAATCGATACAATACGTAAATTACAAATCGCGAAATTTTGAAAGAATTTCATCGAAACTCTAAAGGAGAAAATCATGAAATTCTGCATTAAGACAACAATTTGAAACATTTGCTTTCGAATATCATGCGTTATAGCTATTTACTTATTTTATATTAATTAATTGAAATAAATACAAAAATATTTCCTTTTCCTATTCTTATTTCATTAGTAAAATAATACAGTACATAATACGTTATGACATATGTTTTTAATTGGTATTAACACATGACATTGATTACAGCATAAATGATAGCAAAAATTCGATTGACAGTGATTGGCAGTGACTTGTTCTTTTTAATGCAGAGTTTGTTTTAAAGTATTGTATAAAATACAGAAATCAATTAATTAACCAAATTATTCACTATATTCACTATAGTTATTAGTTTAAATATTAAGTAAAATAAATATTTTATACGATTGAAATCGTAGAATAGCTGTAAAATATCCTTCTAACGAATTGTGTGCATAATCGTGAAGTAATCATTCTAGTAACTGTTCGTTAACTCTAAACTTGAAGATGACTTTTCGATTCATTAAGTCTGAATCATGGTGCGACTTTTTATAGTTACGTTTAGATTAAGTATTGCTCTAAACAGAATGAACTGAAAGGAACGACTAGTCGCGATAATAGCAAAATCAATGAAGTAATATAACCATCAGTAGAAAACTACTTTATTGGGTTATGAACTTCCTCGATTGTAATTCTAACCTCCAATGTTATCTTCAGAAATGTATCCTCGAGGTTTCCTATGTATTTCACAACATTCATGTTTTGTTTCTTATACAAATACCTATTATTATACTACTTTTCTAAAATTTACTATTTATTGTATTAACATAGACACTAATTTACTTAATTTCATTTTCAATCATTTCCAGTTTGTCATTTTCTTTATGCCAAGGGTTCTTAATTTTTTCATAAATACAGGCCACCAAAATCAAAATTGCAATATTTCAGTACCAAGCGGAAAAACATATTTTGTATGTAAGAACTTCAAACTATGCACTTAATATTTTACTGCTTTATTACTATCACATGTTTTTATTTCATTTCTAACAATTTCCGGAACAGCTTACCAAAGCGATTGTCTCATTACTATGTCAAGAAGTGTATCGCGTGTCAGCAAAGTTTATCGCAACCAGCTAGATTGTCTAGAACCATTTTACTGTATAAATGGCGTAAAAACAAATACGATCGATGATCCTGTGTTTGCATCGCTGATCGAATAACCCAAATTGTGAACGGTATTTGGTTTGCATTCGAATTTAATTCCGAAATTATTGTGTTTTGCCATCTGAACTATTCCACCGTGATAGATTATTCCATTCGAATGGAATTTTATCAGTCTAGTATCGTATAATATAGTAGCATAATATAGTATATTGTCGCGTAGTATAGTACAAATAAAAAGATCAGTATAAATAATATCATTTTGAAAATTGTTTCGTGTAAAAGCAATTATTCCAATTTCTACCAGTAAATTGCAAATATTTCTTATTCTTATCTTAGATAAGATATTTTTCAATACTAATTTTTGTGATTTACAATGTATTGTAATGAGCGTAAAAACAATAAATATTTGTTACTATTACATTAAAAAATATAACGATTATTCGATAATTTGTTTTATTATAACTGCACTAGTCACTTCTTTATTTTTGTTTCTCTCGTTTCTTTTGTATTTTATGCATTATTAATTACATCTTGTTTTATGTTGATGTATTATGTTTAACAAACTTTTTTTAACATTTTAATATTTTAAAAGATTTTAAGGCTTTGTTATTAAATTTTCTTATGTAATTATATGCTCAAGCTTATATGTACTTTACAACAACAGTATTCATTTCAGCAATAAAAGATTATAATTCCTAATTTTTACTCATTTTGATTGTTTATATTTTTCTAACACAATGACGTACATTAAGTATTTCATATGTTATTACTACTTAATTATTTAAAATATCAAAACAGATAAAGTATAATCGTTCAAACTGACTTTATTACAGATTTAAGATATTATATAACCACATTTTTTATTACAATGATATTGTAATAATTAATTGAAATCTTTCTGTTATTGCACACTTCAACTATATAAAATTAATTAAAACAATAAAAAAAAATTGAAATTCAAGTACTATAAAATATAATAATAATATAATATAATAATAAAATAATATAATGAAAAATACTATAAAAATAGCATCTTTTTATTTTCCAATCTGAGTGTAGTTTAATTTTGTAATCTATGCACAATTCTTATACATACTTAAAGGTTATCGCCCATAGACAACTTTATTTTCTTTTCATTTATTTTTCACTTCGTAAACCATTTTCTGCACTTTTCTTTATTATTTAGTTGTTACTTTACTTTTTACGTTTTACTTTACTTTCTACCTTTTATTTACTTTTTGTTTCTCAGACATTCTATCTTCTTTCATCTTTTATTTATTTTTCCTGCCGAAATTATTTCAGTTTTTGTCCAAAATATAAAAAAGTTTCTCCAAAATATACGAAAACATCTTCGGTATAATTTTACACTACAGGGAAATTGTACGTAATCTTATTCAGGAAAACGGTGTCGTTAAAAGATTTCATTTGGTAAGTTGTTTGCCAAACGATGTAAACGGAAACATCTTTGTGTTCTACCAAAGGAATTTTTATATTATC
Organism: Bombus sylvicola; assembly: GCA_019677175.1. Lineage (NCBI taxonomy): Eukaryota > Metazoa > Arthropoda > Insecta > Hymenoptera > Apidae > Bombus > Bombus sylvicola. The sequence continues at coordinate 202,529 of JACSOB010000093.1, forward strand.
CATTAAGCTATGAGTTTTAACGCGAATATATTTTAATTATTGCAAGTTCAATGGCATTAAACCTATCCAATGTAAAAATGTAACAATACCTTCAAGTTATGGTAATGTCTGCGAGGTAAAAACGTATCACAAGCGTATCAATTTTTCGTTAACCAACATTGTAATTTTTCACTATCGTTTCTCCTCAATTAATAACGCAAATATACAGGGTGGTTGGTAACTGGCGATACAAGCGGAAAGGGGGTGATTCTACGCGAAAAAAGAAGTCGAAAATATAGAATAGAAATTTTTTTTTTATTTTTCCATCGAGACAACGATATACAGTGATAAAGTGCACCCGTACCGAGCGAAAATTCAAAGTCGATTTTCTCGAAAAGAAAGCCTCGAACGAACAATTTTTATTCTATATTTTTGACTTCCTTTTTCGCGTAGAATCGCCCCCTTTCCGCTTGTACCACCAGTTACCAACCACCCTGTATTTCTTTGACCAATATCAGAACGTATCAATTACGGCTATATAGTATTTATATTTATTGCAGTACTAATATCAAGGATGATAATATCTACATAATAACATGTAAATCATTAACTATCTAATAAATGTAATCTTGTAAACGCCGTCTTTCAATGTAGACATATCACTGCTTCGTTCTTCATAGTAACAGAACTCAGAAAACGTGATTTCAGTGGAGAGGAGATTCAAAATTTATAAAGAAATCTTCGTGAGACATTTTAACAATATTATAAGTTCGACTTGACACAAAATATGCTATTATTCTCGAAAGCAGTACTATCTTCCACTTATGGTATCATAAAATAATTGAAGATGAGTCAATGTTGCTGTAAAACTAAGCTCAGACTGATAGCGGCATAAATAACAATCTTACCTTCTGAAGCAAATCTAATGGAATTATAAATATTTACATGATGAGAGTGCAAACATAATGTAGACATTCAATAAAAGTAAATTTGAAATTTTTTGAGTTGTGCCACTATCATGTGTTACTGTATGTGCGGGGTATGTAAACTCGACATAACCTGGGCAATGTCAGCATTACACACTACACACTGCTGCCTGGCAAAGTCCAAAGAAATTGTTGAATAGTGAACATAGACTACCCACATTGCCCACCACTCAGTGCACTGTCAGGAATTATTATTTCTTTTATAAATGTATATTATAACTTTATATATGTAATATAATATGATAATTAATTGGCATTAAAACTTAAAAATTTTAATTTTTATTTAAAAACATATTATAAATTTAAGTAGTTACCTGGAAAATTGAATTTTGAAATTAACATAAATTGAAAGATTATAATTATGTCAAGACATTGAATGGCAAACTATGCTGAGATTTACTTGGTCGATTTGGTCTGTCAAGGGTGCATCAATGAAGTAATTAACATTAAATTACCACGAGTATAGCTAGAAATGGCGACTAGAATGTCAAATGAAATGTTGCACTAACCTTAGATTCTTATACATACTACTATGAACCGGTAGTCCATGCTTGTCGATATCGGTTTCATCAGTGTAAATCCATGTACCACCAACTTGATCGGTTTGCTCGAATAACGTAAGACTGTAAGTGTCCAATTTGGCGGCTGTATGACGAGCTACCACCAGTCCAGCTACTCCACCACCAATTATAGCGATTCTGGTTTTGCTACTCGGCATGTTTTCAACAGGAAATTCCTTGAAATCTATCGAAATGAAATACAAGGAAACGCTGGATAACTTTCAGTTTAGTTTGTAATGAGTGTTGTACAAATACAGGCCATAATAATCAAAATAGCTATTTTATAACTTTTTATTCAAAGTTCCCAGATTTACGACGATATTTGAATGGATTTATAGAATTTATAGAAAAGTTTATTTTTTTCTTTGCATTATATAATATATGCATAGCTCTTATTTTGATTTCGTTGGTATATTAGGTTAGGTTGGTATATTACCACTTAATGACAAAATCCGCAATCACTTAGTTGCCAACACAGTAGATTGATACTTTAGCCGTCGGTAGCTTTAGTAGCAATGGACACTATTGTGTTAACGTAACGTTTCATTTAGTATCTTTTTTCAGTAACTTTACATTATTAAATACCGTGTCTTAATATTTATCATGGTAAAGACTTCCAAAAATGTATACAATATCTTTTTTCAAATCGTAGAAATCTCTTCTGATTTTCGTAATAAAACGAAAAAATAAATAAAAAGATATTTTCTATAAAATATCTATTATTCTAGTACATTTTTGTAAAACAATATGTAAGTTACTTTATTTACACTTCTCAATAACATTACAACGCAATTGTACACATTGTTTCATGGCCTTATCATTAAAAGGTAATTAAAATATAGAATTAATTATATTAATTAATTATGGAAAAGGAAGAAAAAAGGAATAGTAAGGGAAAAATTAATCTGCTTGTGTTTACAAATCACTTGTTGATTTGAATGGCAACAGAAATGTAAAACTAATTTTCTTCTAATTGCATAAACGTACATCTTTTTTATCGCAACAATAAGATTAAAGATGCAATATATGTAGAGTATGCGTGTGGCAAAATTGTAATAATTAAAAACATTACAAGTTTAAGTTATTAAAAATGTATTATTATGTTTAAGAAAGCAAATTCTTAACAAGCAAAGAACACTTCTATTAATCTTTTTTATTAAATTTTTATTAATATTTTTATTAAATAGTTTTAGAAACATATTATAGATATTTTTTATATTAAAAAATATCATAAATAAGGAGGGAACACAGGAATTTGATAAAAAATTATACAGCTTTAATATGTATTTTTAAATTACTTTATGTAATATTTTATATACAGGGTGGTTGGTAACTGGTGGTACAAGCGGAAAGGGGCTGATTCCACGCGAAAAAAGAAGTCGAAAATATAGAATAAAAATTTTTCGTTTGAGGCTTTGTTTTCGAGAAAATCGACTTTGAATTTTGCACTTTATCACGTCTCGTTATAACGGATCTCACTGCAGATCGTTGTCTCGATGGAAAAATTAAAAAAAAAAATTTTTCATTCTATATTTTCGACTTCTTTTTTCGCGTAGAGTCACCTCCTTTCCGCTTGTACCGCCAGTTACCAATGACCCTGTATATTCTTTTTTCTTTAGTACAAATTTAAATTTTATCGAAAACGTTATTGCGTTACCAATTATATATATATATATATGTTTCATATTGGTTAAGTGTTTGTAGATATTGCAAAAATTTCTGATTCGTTTGACGAATTATATATAGTTTTGTATAGCTTAAAGTTTACCTAAGGTGTATATTCTTTTCGTTCTCTGTATGGATTTTAGCTGTGAAGATACGTACGATGTATAATTCTTTGATACGAAGTTGTGCATAAAGAGAGGTTAAGATGTAAACAGGAAGTTTTATAACTTCATAAAGAATCTAGTAAACTATTACGACTACTACTACTAATATGTTACGTATGTACAAAGTACAGTGTGTTCAATTACTGTGACGGTTTACCATGATTTTTTAACAAATTAAAAATTTTGACATTCCTAGGAAACTTAGAAAACTGACAGCATTGCACCAATCTTATATACGTATTTCAACATAAAACTTTTACGACATTAAAAAGAAATTATTTCTTCAATCATTACGTACGAATACAAAAACAGTAATTATCAATCCAACAACTGTTCGAGATTTAGGTAACTAATAATAGTTTTCCCCTCTATTATGTATTACAGCGAATATAGTGAATTATGATAGCTTGATCATGAATCTCATAAATTTATAAAAATCTGATAATAAAAAGCATTGATCCCAGTTCTAAAAAAAGGTTAAAGAAATGAATAATTATCTGTTAAACACATCAATGATGCAACCGCTACATAAAATTGACACGAACTTTGACATAACTCTTGGACATAAAATTGTAAAAGGAAGGATGTTGAAAAATATGAATTAAATAAAATGAATACGTACATTGCGTAGAATCGTGTGTGCACGTTGATCGATTTCTTGTAGTCCAACAGGTATCGTTCGATTGGCAAGGCAGAAACTCCGCTTGCAAACAAAGTAAACAAACAAACTATAACTTGTCGAATATTAAACTAAGTACATTATCTTAATACTTGTCGTGACTTTCTCTTTTCGTTCAAGAAAAACTCTTGATAAGGAGGAAATAATAGATCTGTGCAGCTTTGACGTCGTGATTATGCGTGCAATGCTAAATCTGTCGAAGGAAACAGAGACGGAAAAAAAGGAATAAATATGGAGACGTCACTGAATACGATGTACCAGAGGAAAACTAATGACGAAGCGACTCGCTCAGGAGCAGAATTAAGACTGTTCACCCGAAAGCAAGCCGCTAGATGCAACGGCGTCGATGCTCTATGGCCAGCTTCCCCTCCGATCATCGATGGCTTACGTAAATGCGGGAAACATTTCTTTCTAGAAATATACTTGTAACTTGTCGCGCGGCACAGCTCAACTAACAAAAAGAAAAATAAACAAAAAAGATATGATTATAAAATTAATCTCCAAAATTGCACAAAACTTGACAAGATTACAAGTAGCAATCTAAAAATTGCTTCTTTTAATTTCCATAGGAAAAAAAGGGATAAAAGTGTTGAAAAAAAGATACAAACATTTATGTTTGAAATTTCATGTAAAAAGTAAGTCGAATGAAATTTAGGAAAAAAGTAGTGCTTTGTCTTAAAATTGAAACATTATTGAACAAAATGTTTTCGTATAAAATATATTAAATAAAGAATATGACTTTGTAAGGAATATAAAGAAAAATAAGCGAAATGGTACGTATATATTTGTTTCAGTGATGTAATTATTGAATTTCTGGATGAATTATTTAAATAAATAATTTTAATAAACTAGCTACTACACTGTTTTTGTTATTGATATGTTTTGAATTGATATGTATACACATATTTTGTTTTAGTAGTTAAACATATATTTTCAATTAATCGAGAAAAATTATTTTTTAAAACAGCAAAACATAAATTGAACTTCAATCAGTATAAGTATTAGATAATTAACTGTAATACATCATATTACATATATAGTTATCAAGAGTTATGTTTTCCTCCTTAAATATGATATAAAATTATTTTCTTTTAAATTTACAAATCAAATCTAATCTACGTGTATTACATAGATTATTAAGGAAATAATTCATTAGAATATCAACCGAGTGAAGTATAATGCTTTCCACTATAACGTCTTGGTGAATAGTCGCATAAATAACAGAAGTCCTACATCTTGTCAAATGGAATGGGAACTTCATTAGGAAGCTAATAAGAATATAATGTCAGTCGATATGATAACCTGAATTATCATTTAATATTCTTATCTATTTTGAATCGGTTTTAAATGTACATGATCTAAAACTTTTACGATGTGACCTAAAAAATAAATATCTATTCAAATACGTAAAACAAACATATTTCTCCACATAGATACGTATGAAAGAAATTTAACAAAAATAATAATTTTTAATCATTTTTTATAATAAATATTTTCAAGACATCCCTTAAGTAGTAGATGAGAGATATAAAAGATAAGTTTCAGAGATATAGCGAGCACACTGCAATTCCTCCTTGATATTATTGTTATAATATTATATATTAGGAAGCAATCTTGAAAGTCAACTAATATTCATTTCTATCTATAATTTTAATCAAACTGGAGCGTAAAAACTACCACGATGTGACAAGGATAGTAAATTATGCCAAAGTACGCATGATATGTAAACGATATGAACAGGCTATTAAATTATCAAAAAAATATTTCAATGTGATAAATTTGTGTTACCTCGTATTTTCACGGATAATATTTTCTTGGAAACCGTTTCTAATAGATTACTGATTTTGATTTGTGAAAAATTTGAAGATATCTGCATAGAATGCACATAATATGCAAAAATATATAACATATCCAAAGTATTCGTTACAATGCCAGGGAAATAAATCTTTATTTAAATTCCATTTCTTTGGTCATATTTACAAATATATGAACTTGCATAAACGCCCATACTCTAATTATTAAATATTTTTATACCCTAAAAGTAACAGAAACAAAATTCAAAAACTAAAAATTTTTACATATATTACATATATATTACCATATTATTTATTATATAAATATTGTAATTAATTATAATTTTGCGATTTATAATTTACAAGTTATTTACAAATTTATTATTATTTACAATTTATTATGCAATATATTATAATTAATAAATATTATAATATAAATATTATTATTAAATATTATTATATAACAAATATTATGTTATATGTATAATATAAATATAATATAATAAAATATTAATATAATATTATGTAATAATAACAATATTAATATTGTATAATATTATACGACGTTATATTATATTTATATTACATATATTCTTATATATTTTTAAAAATATATTTTGGATAATATTTTTTCATAAAATATTATTTAAACTTTGGTACAGCCCATGTCAATTTTTGGACCCATTCACTTGTCTTTGTTTTATTTAGATTTTGGTTCATTGCCAGTGTGGGGGTCGTGGGCAACTGCATCAAATAAAATCACGACGAGTATAAAATCAGTGTCAGGTTGATACGAGTTATGTGCATACTACTATATGTCACATATATACATACATTCCGTGATACGTATATTCAATCCGCACATTTCTTTATTAGAAACATAACATGCATGCAAGCACGTTAAAGCTTCGTCCAAATGATGATGATTCAAAAGCCAAGGCAACTTCATCAAGTTACTGATAAAATGGTAAATTTGTTAAATCCATTTCCGATGAAATCATATGGGGTATGCCGAGTTTGTCTGCATTAAAAATAACGCTGTCAAGGTTGAAGTGTAAATGACGAGCATTCGATACTACATAAGCATATCAATATGGCTAGTGTCAAGTAATTGCATTAGATAGTCTACTTAATTGATTGATACTGTGGAGTATGTATTAGATATTTTAATAAATTATATAGTACAGTGCAATTTAGTTAAGATAAAATAGTAATGAATATTAATGAATACAATAGGAGATTGTAATAAATGTGAAGCATAATTGTAACCCATATAACTTGTATTTCTATCAATATTTACTAACATTGGGATGACTAATCTGTAATGAACAGATATAGGCTTTTATATTCTAATAAAATAATTCAATCAAAATATTAAAATGAAATAAAGCTTAAATGCTTAAATGCCTAAATTTTCTAATTAAATAAATGGATGTTTATAATTCAAGTGATATGATGAAAATAAATAGGTACATATAATTTTATTTCTGTTTCAATGAAAATATCAATTAAGTAAAAAATGCGAGCATGGTTTGGTAATTGCAAAAACAGAAAACTTAAAACCCCGTCGTTTTGACGTGTTAAATAAATTAAAGTAATAACATTCTAAAAAATTATTTGTGTTCTTCCAAAATGTAGTAGTTATCTTTATTCGTTATAACAAAAAAATATCTGCCCTAATTAATCATTCAGTAATTCATATGTGAAATGTAGCAAACGGTATGATGCAAGAATATCGTTAAATCATAAACTTGTTATTTTTGCTGGAAACATGAATAATATCATAGCAGTAAAAATATGATTCACTGATTTAAAAATTTGCCAAATTTATATTAAAATGAAGATTATGTTATTTATTAATAAGTAATAACTTAAGTATTAAGATCGTTTAAAGATTTCTATAAATTATGTATAATTTTAGAAAAAACAGTTTACTTTCACAAAATATGAAAGAAAGTAAAGAAAGTGAAAACATTATTATTGAACATAATATATTTCTGTACATTGGCATCAAAATGCATTAGATTTGTACGTAATTATCAAGTCTATATAAAGGAGAACAAAGTTTATTTACTCTATGTTAGTATACGCATATATTGTAGTAACTTTTCTATCTTATTTTTAATTCTGTTTGATAAATGTATCTCATTCATGATATCAGAGTCATAAGCAAGAATTAAACCCAAATTATGACGTTTGCAACGATTAGAGTTCACACACAGAAGGTTAATGACTTCGTATAAACATGCAAACTTATTTAGTTTACCATCTATGTATTGCAAGTAAAATTGATACTTACTGACGTCGCGAGGCAATGAAGAATGAGACATCACACCTTAAGTATGACTACATAACCAATTACTACATAACCTATAACGTACAACCAATATAAATTATGTAAAAAGTAAAAATTGAAAAATTCACTTGTTAATTTAAAATATTAAAACTTCTAATAATTTTTGTGAAATTAAAAAGTATTATTATGCAAAAACAATATCCTTCAAAATTAGTCTCATGTCACAATTATTTCAGACACAAATTCTCTTTTTCTCTTGATTCTTCTGTCAAAATAAAATTATTGCAAATATATAAAATATCAAGATTATTATACAAAACAGCATATAGGTGTATAATATAACTGTAAAATACTACAGTATATATAACTTGTAGAAATTTATAGATACAGAATTACATATCAAGAATTATTTCTAATATGGCATAGTATAAAGCTATATCTTATAACAAATTGAAAGACAGATTTATCAAATTTTTAGTATCGTATTTGTACATTAATTTAATGGAACGTCTGCGACTATTTAGTAATTGTATTTGATAATTAATAAATAAAATAATAAAAATAAGTTGTATTTGGTAACTCGATAATTTAGTTATGCAGTTGATTTAGTTTATGCCTTATAGGAGCCAACTGGGGCTTTAATATTTATTACCGTACGCAATTGTTAAATCGAATAAGCAGATGCAATATTCAATTTAATTTCTGTGCCGAGTAAAAGATATTTTGTTTATATTATGTTGCTGCTGAGCGACAGACATCTCTGATGAAATCACAGAAAGTTGTGTAGTCAGTGACTAGTTTGCAATATAAAAATGTACATTGTACATAAATATATGTCATTCGAATGCAGGGCCGGTACTGCGTATAACGAACATTCTATGTACCTCTTCATGAATTTTGCGATATGCATCAAAAAGTTGGGAAAATAATTGCGATCAAACAAATTATTTAGTTAAGATATTAAAATCATTAAAAGCAAAATCTAAACTATATACATATAAACGAATAAACTATATACATGCTTATAATTAAATATATATATGCACTGTAATTAAGTTATGGTTATATATAGAACTGAGTAGTTTTGTAAGACAAAAAATAAAAAAACAGAAGGCTTGCGACTTATAAAATATAAACATATGAAATGTGTGTGTGTGTGTAATTAATATGATAGAATGTCACTTTTCTTAGAAATTATATATCAATATCTTCACTGTTGTATTTAATATTTATATTTAAGTCATTATTTTTTCCTCATAGTTTCATATTTAATATTTTTAACATACCTGTAAACATAAGCTATAATTTTTTTAATTGTATTTCATTTTCATATATTGTCATATACAATATATATAATTATAAAATACAGTAAAATAAAATTAAAAATAAAAATAAAAAATAAAACGAAATGAGTAGAACAAAAAATAAAATAATGAATATATATCGCATAGAATTATGAAATATTAAAATGTAAAAATTTTAATTAATTAATTAAATTTGAACAAAGTAATTAATCATTATATATTTTTAATGATATATTATACAATGCCATGTTACATAATATGTCATTGAACTGATGCTACTTTCAACTTAAGAGAAAGAGAGAGGGAGGATGCAGACAGCGCATATGTAAATAGATATTTTATATTTTTTAATCAGATATTATTCCTAAAAATATATTAATCTATTTACAATATCTTTATTAATATACAAAGTTTCTTAACATTTTAGTATTTGATACCCTTTCCTTTATCAAAACATCAGGTGGCGATATTGCTGATGATTAATGATTGGGAATCAATTATCTGGTCTCCAAAATTAATTCATTTGGTCTTCAAACGTCGCATCACTGAATTTTTTTGCTGGAAAACTTTGAAGGAAAAATATCAGATTTATTACATAATAGAAATCAAAATAAGTATATAAAATATCTTTCATAATAAAATGAAAGAAAGTCAATCCTATCAATTCGTAATTCACAAAAATAAAAATAAGCAACACTTTGAAGTGGTATTAAAATGAATATTATTACTAAAGTATTATTATTGTGTATCGTACTTGCATAGTATTATTAAAATAAATTATATTATTAAAGTAAATGCGTCACCAATCTGTCTATGTGCTCTATCGAAATATAGCAATTTGATGCTATTTCATATTTTTATTATAATCCTTTTGATGAAGCATATTTATGATCCTATATTGATATAGTATATTTCATTATAACCATCAACATAAATATGAAATATTTCCTGTTACATATGAAACATAAATACTTCCCACTATAGAAAAACCTAGTGACGAAATGAATCGTGAATTTAAAGTATTAACAAATTAATACAAACATATGAAGAAATTATTTTTAAGGCATACATAATACAACGTGGCCTGCTGCAGTTGAAAAACTGTTTCGTTAAATTAATTTTTTATCCACAAAGTAACGAACCTGTGTAATGAAAACTTTCAATGATGCAGTTTATAACCTATGCGAATAATCAATACTTAAAGTGAAGGTTATGGTTTTTTTGTGCTTTGACATTGTCTCTATGCTCAGTTTATTTTCATTGTCAAAAAATACATTAATACTTTAATATCTAAATTCAAAGTTTAAATATTTTATTTTACGCTTCAGATTCTTACGAGCCTGGGCTTTGACCAGGGTGAAAGGCAAATACATTAAGTAAGGTTACGCTACGTCCTAACTGCATTCGCATCTTAAAGCCGACAAACCAACCGACCTACCAACACAATACTAAACAAACACAGCATTTTCAATGGTCACGTGCCAGCAGTGTTAGCAGGTATACGATATACGGTCAAACCTGACGCCGCGTCAGGGAGCCACTAGGATTATTGTTCGCGAGGACAAAGCTGATGAGTAATTAGGAAGCCTTTAGAATGGAATCATTTGCGGACGAACCCGAAGCTAAGTCACAGAAATTACGTGACTGAAGATAATGCGAAATCGGGAAATCGTTGAGAAAGAGAGCACAGGCGATCTCGATATAAAATCGAAAAGCTGCCAGATTGGAAAATAGGACAAACAAGCCCGACACGAAGCCGGAGAACTGTTAGAAGTTTGGAAAAAGTGCAGACGAATCTAATGCGAAATCAGGAAGCTGCAAGATGCAAACGAACCTGATACAAAATCATCTGATAAAAATCGACGCAATTCGAACGCCAAAGTCGTATCGTGTGAATATATTCAACTATGTTATATAGGATTGCGGCTTGAATGTTAGAGTTTAAATAATTATACTCGAATTGATGCAGAAACATAGACATGTGTATTGTAATCGAATGATAGTTACAAATGTGTGTAAGTTGCGAATAAGCGAGTGTGATTATGCGTTATCTTCCTTTTTTCGGCACATGGTTTCGACGCATTGGGACTTTTCTGCGACTAAGGGATTTAGGTTATCTTACGGATTCTGTAGGGTCAACATTAATAGAAAGAAAGCTTTAATCCGATCTCACTATACTAGCTCTCAATGAACGCGATGCGAAGCAACCCGGTGACACTTTTCATGACGTTCTATCCGAGAAGCGTAATTTTTCGAAAGGTGGAATTATCAAAATTCAGGTGGGGGTGGATCAAAGAGTTTATTTGACGTATATGGAAAATATAATCCTTTAAAATTTCCAGGGACAATAGCTTCCAGATATGTTGTATAGATAAATGTCTGAAAATAAAGGCGTTTCTGTTTCCGTTTCATAGAATTCAAGAAGTGCAGTAGGAAGCCAGATATTCTCCGTCCGTAACAAGGTTATCAAAAGAAAAATATTTTATTTTCTGTTTCACTTCATGTAAAGTACTATTTTATTTAAATTTGATACCGCTTTATTTGATCTGTAAACCTATTATTTAAAATAGAATTTCAAATATTTATTCTCTACATTTTGCCCAACTCTGACTCTATTCGTATCTACATACGGTCATGTTCGTGCTCGAAGAATGTTAAAAAGAAAATTGTATGTTTCGCCATATACGCAGGTTGCGACAGAGGGAAATTACATCCATTAGCAAATTTTTTATATTTGCTCAATTACGACTAGACCAGCTCATAAATTATGATTACGTAACAGTAAAAGTAACCATTGATAGTACCGGAATATACCATATGTATACGGTATGTATTAATTCGAATGTACTTACCAGATAATTTCAAGTCTAAAGTTACGATACATAAAAGTTCCATGATTTCGAAGAGTAAATTTTATTTATTAGATCAACTTCTTTTTTAACTTCCTCTTTTTAAATGGAAATTATATTTTTCTCTTCAGATTCTCATTTTACGGGAAAAAAAGAAAATACTTTTATATGGGATATTTTTTTATCAGACCATCTTTTATAGACTTCATCTTAAAAAGATATTTAATTAAAATAAAAATTTATTTCCGTTTTACTATTTCCAAAGTAGAGGATAGAAAATTAAGCGATACAAACCAAACTACTTTAATTTTTCTAGTCACCTTTTTACATTACTGTTTTATTACATAAAGAATCACGATAATTTTGCACAATCTTCATAAAAGATTTTCAAAATATTCTCCATTTTATGCTAGACGATAATAGAATATGTTTTTAAGATCAGAAAAATGGAAATCAGAAAAGTGAGAATAGAATTGAAAGGAAATTGATGTTCAAATAACATTGAAGACTCCTAACAAATAAAAAATAAATGGCATAATGGAAATATTTACATTTCAACTATTCACATAAACACTGTGTATAGGGTATTCATCACAAATTATTATCATAGGTTAACGCCGGACGGAGCAGGAAGAGATAAGCGAAGAAGTAATGATAGTTGGGGGGGGGGGGATTATAACACCAGAACAGGTAACGAGGGAAGTATGTACAGGGTGTAGAAAAAGTAAGTGTAAAAACCACAATAGAGTGATTTTACACCTCTAAATCGGTGAAGATTTGTAAACAAAATTTTGTGCAAAATTGATTTTCAAGGACAATTCTTTTTTATTGCATCGTATTCTTCTCATTACAAAGATGAAAAGTGTCAAAAGAATCATATGTTGCAACTCAACTGTTTCTTTAGAAAAAAACGTTGAAATTTTAATTCTTCTGAAATTGAATTTATTCGTCACATTTATACATTTATATTCACATTTAATGAGAAAATAGTGTGCTATTTACGAAGCAACAAGAAATTACAGATTACAAATTAATGTACTTTTTGTTTTTTATTGTAATAAAGCATGTATTTTTCTTGACGATAACGCAAATTTTATTTACTTAAACCAAATAATTTGTGGCGTAACAAATAACATATTAGGAAATGTATTCATATTATTCGTTCTGTATGTATGTACTAAATGTATTATTTTGCAAAAATATTCGGACATTTAATTTTCTTACATAAAAAACACATATATTATATGAATTTTTTAAATGTCAATACCTTCTTGGATAGTCTTTTGTTTTATTACATGTTGTAATCGATTTGGCATGTATGTTATAATTTTGTGTAAATAATTTTGCATGATACACTTACATTCTTCTAATAATATTTGTTTTAATTTTTCCTTTGACGTTGTCACGTAGGAGATACAAGAAATCACTAAATTAACTGGTCACCAGTGATTGGTTCGCGTCGTAGTTCGAACGTTCACAACTCAGCAAATAAATTCGGAGTTTTAGATATGATAATAAAGTTTATTGAATCCAACAGAATAACGGCTAAGAGTATTATGACAGAGTGTGTACGATTCAGAGTCTTGAAATACAATGTCGCGTGCTGATTTTGGGAGCGTTTGTATATCTTAGGATTTGGACCCTCTGGAGGGGCTGCCGCCGGCCGTAGGTCAGAAGCGCCCACCTTCCCACTGTCATTTGGTCACGGTCTTTTGGACCTGCAGGACGTTTCTGTTTTGACACAGGGCCATCCAATTGTCATTTTATGACCCAGTAATTAGTCTCTTCACTCTCCACAATCAATGAAGGTTGAGATTATTAGGAACTACATTATTCGTCTTGTTAATTTGTCATTGCAGATAACAAGTAAAACATGTTTGCAACTTCTACGCTTCAATCTCCTAAACATGAAATTACTATACAGGGTGGTTGGTAACTGGTGGTACAAGCGGAAAGGGGGTGATTCTACGCGAAAAAAGAAGTCGAAAATATAGAATGAAAATTTTTTTTTTAATTTTTCCATCGAGACAACGATCTACAGTGATAAAGTGCACCCGTACCGAGCGAAAATTCAAAGTCGATTTTCTCGAAAACAAAACCTCGAACGAAAAATTTTTGTTCTATACTTTCGACTTCTTTTTTCGCGTAGCATCACCCCCTTTCCGCTTGTACCGCCAGTAACCAACCACCCTGTATATCACGAGCTGCTCCGCCAATTTTTGAACGTAATTTTTGAACTGGTCACCGTGGGCAGAATGCAGACTTGCAGTTCACATGCATCCTCTTTGTTCATGAGATTTGAGGTCAGTGAATCTTTTTCTGTGAAAGAAGGAATTGTTTACAGTTCAAATAAACAAATTACAACTTCCGATTGAATATGGTTTTTACCGTACAAAGTCAACACGTATTTTAAGGAGTAACCTGGTGGAAATATCGAGGAGAAAAAGAAAGAAAAAATAAAGAAAGGAAAATATGGAATATATAGGGTACTTAACCTAACTTGATCATCTTAAGTATCTCGGTTATTTTTTATGATAGGGAGAATTATCAGAGGAAGAGAATATTGGAGTGCAAATTCGATGATATTGCAATTTGAAATTTGCAATTCGAAAGTGCAAATGTGATGATAGACAAAAAAATTTTCTCAAGGTCAACATATTGCACACCGTTGAGTTTATTTTCTTATGAGTTATAAAATCGTTGCAATGAAAATATGTAGCCTCGTTTAAAAATACTTCGATGACCTTAAAATCTCGAAAAAAAGTGACCTTGAGACATTTTTTTTTGCCTATCGCTACACTTGTCCCTTCGAACCGAATATTCTCTTTCTTCAATATTTTTTCCTATCATAAGAAATAAGACAGATATTTAAAATGATCAAGTTAGGTGAAATACTCTGTACAATAAAAGATCTGATGCATCCACGTGCAATAATAGATCGTACTAAATTTACGTTACATTTCGCAAAATATTCTACCAATTTTCATCGTTAAGGCAATCTAATTGTAAATAGTTTACGTAACATTTTGTTGTCACCTATAACCGTGACTTTTTTCTTTATGCTCTATACCAGTAATATTTCCAAAATACGGCATTTCTTATGCCAAAATACAATCTTCGAACATAACGAACGTTTTAAATATCAAATAAACAATACTATCAAAACATTGTTAATAACATTCTGTGATATATTTATAAAGATTGCTAATTTCTTGATAGGATGTTTACCACAAATTATTAAATTTATATAATTATACTAAAGATAAACCATAGTTAATTTACAGAAATAATAAGCTAATTTACATAATAAATATATTTTAAATAACATCAATTTTAAAAAATAATAAACATAATTTTCGGCCATCGTCTTATTTAATTATTAATAATATCAGTTTCATTTAGTCTATTATTTTATTTCACTATAATAATAACATTCTTTCTCTATTTATCAATCGATTTTGTTTATTTCAATAAATATGTTTTATGTCAGATCATGCAAATATGGAAATTAGTATAAATAAACGTTAATAAAGAGATAGAAGAGACATATTTGAATTTTCACGATAAGAAATAGAAAGTAAGATAAGATAATGTATACTAGTTTGCAAAAGCAGAAGTACACGTATTTTTAAAATCGAAGATAACAAGATCTGCATCATGACAGGCAATTGTGAAATACCTTGCGCATTTGAAATGCATACATTAACTGTTATCGCGACTCGGTTGCTTTATGATAAGAAATTACTATAATTAATATCATGTGTTGCACACTTTATTCTCTAATGCGGTATCTTGAAGCAAATAATGGGAACTGCAGGAAGCGATGAACAGAGTTTGAATTAGTGCTTTCTGCTCCGATAGTCTCTTTCTTCAATTATTAATTATACTTATTTATAGCATAGCTACGATTATTTAATTAGGTCAACCAAATAGAAATATGTCGTGATACGATCTATCAAATAAAATAAATTCCTTTATGTCAAACTTACTTTTACTAAAAATTTCTATTTAGTTACTTTTGCTTAGGATTGTTGTCAAAGGGGCATTCAATAAAGCAAACTTACGTTAAAGAACATGATCAATATTTTTTTGAATTGGTTTTGATACGTTCGGTGACTCTTTATGTAACCCAGAATCCATCCCTCGGTCGAGGCGGTCACTAGCTGTGCAAATATAGTTAGGGCCCTTACTTGTCATAAAATATATTCAAGTCGAGATGTTCCTTATGGTTATTGCTATTGACACCGTGACGAATCGCTCAAATAGTATCAGTAATTTACAGATCATCCCATCGAATCTCAACGCTTCTCTACTGAGTCCACAGAGAGCCATAAACAAGTCTCTGATCTTAAACTTCTCCTTGGAGTTGCCCTCGCCTCCAGCGAAGTCAGCACACTCTCCAATATCGAACCAAGTTCCAATCACGGACGCCACGACGCCTAACGTTCCTTCACCAACTACTATGACACCCAGCACAAGCAAGCCGAAAGAAAGACGAGAACGAGAAGCTCGAACGAACTCACGACACGATCAAGGATCTGATATTTCGAAGTCACACTATCTGTATCTCTTTCGGGAGATCAACTATCAGACTACGAAGAAATTTGGAACCCTCCCGAGCAATGAAACCAGGTGGAAACCTGGCCTACCAGGTCCACCGATGAACTCGCTAGGAAGAACGAACCAGCGCATTCCTTGCACAGTCCCAGCATGGTGACACCTTCAATGGTCCAAGGTGACACTTGGCCAATTTAAAGCGCAACTGGCGCGTGAAACCAGAGTCTAGTCGGAACAATCCGTTTTACGCGGAACCAGCGGACGCTATCGCACGCAAAGCGGCGATGATATCAAGAAGACTACGTCGGAATAATCCAGTACCAGATAAATATCGACACAATGAACCAGAATGGCTACAAACGCTAGCAGCTGTAGATTCTAATCTACTGCATCCAATCGAATTGAAGGAATCTGAACAAAATCCCGTGACCGTGGCTACGTTCAGCGACCAGTTGTGTCACCTCGAGCTCAAGCCCACTGTCACAAATCTCAGGCAAACATAATCGGATTGAATCATAACAACTACCTCTAAGTTTTATCAATTAAGTACAGCTATAATAAATAGTCTAGACCGAAGTATTGGGGATCTTCCCAAAAATTCTAAAAGAAAGGCCCCGATGTCCTTTCATCTCCGACGTACATATTATAGAAGCAATTTTAAAAGACAACAAATATAACCACATCAATTTTGTCTACTTTTTATTTTGCGAAGTTAACCGGTTTAACAAATGAGCAGCTCATACGTGCATGAACGCATTTTATGTTCTCGATTACAAGTCTGCAACAAGTCTTCATATTGCAATATATTGAGTTGGCAACTAAGCGATTGAGGATTTTGTCATTAGGTGGTATTGACAAAATCCGCAATCACTTAGTTGCACCGGTAATTGCTTGAATATTATAAACTCTAATCTTTCACAAATTTACTACCATTTTTACTTTCATACTATTCTCACTTATTACTAAGGATGAATGCATAATCGATACAGTTTATCTATTTCAAAGTTATTAAAAAAAGTGAGAGAATTTCAGCAACAAACCGATTCGTGCAACCGATCGTTTCTGTTGAAGTGGTTACCACTTCTAAGAAAACTCTACATCTGGTCTTTTTTAGTTTTCTCAAGCACTGAAGCCATCGACAGCGCGTAGACAAAAAACTGCGACGAAGTCAGGTCATAAACAGTAGACAGGCGACGTTGGCTTCGGGGTTTTCAGTTATTAGGTAACACTGCTAGCGTGCGGATCTGGACCAGCTCAAATTGTATTTTACTTATTACACTTCTATTTAAATATATTTTCTACCTTACAATTTATCCACGTGTTTTCTCTGTTTACACACCGAATAACCTCAACAGGTTATGGGCCCAGGGCTGTAAATTGCAAGGTAGCAACGTGAAGTGAATAAATTGTTAAAGTGTTGTGCTTAGTAAAATAAGGGATAGTGCTAAAATGGAATCAGCAAGTGCGAAGGTCGAGATGTTACGCGGCGAAGAAAATTGGCTCCAGTGGCGTTTTGTTATGCGTACACTTTTGGAGGAAGATGACGACCTGATCAACGTGTGTGAAGGGAATCTGTGTCATCCAGGTAACAGCGCGGAGAAAGAAATCGCTCGTGGAAGATTTTTGAAAGCAGATCGATTAGCGAGAAAATTAATCGTGACCTCAGTAGGAAAGAAACCGTTGGATCTTCTCTTATGTTGCACGACAGCACATGAAATGTGGAAAAAGCTGAATACAGTATATGACATGAAGTCGGATGAGAATTTAAATATGGTCCAGAAGCAGTTCTTCGATTTTAAATGGGAAGAATCTGAAAACGTCTCTTACAACCTATCAAAGTTGGAACTCATAGCGGCGAAGATGAAAGCCCTTGGGAGTGAAATTGGCGAGAAAATGCTGATAACACGCATTTTATCGGTGTTACCAAACAAATTCGATCATTTTCACAGTGCGTGGGATTCCGTGGAAGAAGAAAAGAAGACCTTAGACAGGCTTAGTACCAGGCTGATGACGGAAGAAATTAGATGGAAGAAAGACGACCAGGAAACATCGGTGGCACTGGTAACAAAAAGGTAATAATTATAAAAGGGAACAGCAGAAGCAGTCAAGTAAACGTGAATACGAGAAACAAGGACCAAGTTGCTTTAACTGTGGAAAAGTTGGCCATCTAAAGAAGGATTGCTTTAGATGCTTTATATGCAAAAGGAAAGGCCACACCAGCAAAAACTGTTTTAAAAATAATAAAAGAAGCAACAGTAGAGACAACCAGGAACCGAGAAACCAAAATCGGGATCACAGCGGAATTGGTCTATTAGGAAGTACCTCAGCGATACAAACGGCAAACCCTGATGTTTGGATAATCGACTCAGGAGCTACGGATCACATGACAGGACGACGGGAATGGTTCAGCGTTTTCGAAGAATTCGATAACACGGTGAAGATAGAGATCGGCGATGGTACGTTCATGGATGCGTGCGGCAAAGGAAAAATCAGAGTAGAGACTTTTGTGGATGGCAAATGGGTAACATGTACAATGAACGATGTTCTATACGTACCAGGTATGAAAAGAAATCTGTTTTCGATTAGATCTGTCGCAAGAAGGGGCATAGATTTTTGTATTTCAAAGGAAGGGACCAATTGCATATTTTTACAAAATCAGAAAATAATAGCAAGAGGTTCTGTTATCGGAAATTTGTATAAAGTAGATATGCGAGTTATCATACCGTCAGTTTGTAATTTTAGCAATAGAGCAGAGTCAAACGCGGACACATTGCAGTTATGGCACGAACGGCTATGTCATCAGAACATCAGACATGTTAAAGAATTCTTAAAGAATTCAAATATGAAAGTTGTAGAGGATAAAGACTTTTTCTGTGAAGGTTGCGCGTACGGGAAACATCATAGATCGAGTTTTCACGAGAAAATCAATCGGGCGACTAAACCTCGCGAAATTATTTATACGGATGTATGTGGACCTATGGAAGTCGAGTCATTAGGCAAGAAACTGTATTTTGTGACATTTAAAGATGATTTTTCAAAATTCACAAAGATTTACTTCTTACGACGTAAGTCAGAAGTAATTGAAAAACTAAAAACCTTTTGCCTAGAAGTTGAAAATCAATTTAAGGATAAAATTAAAGAAATTCATAGTGATGGAGGAAAAGAATTCCAAAATAAAGAAGTAAAAAAGAATTTTTAAGAAGTCAGGGAATTAGGCACACAATTAACGTCCCATACACTCCTGAACAGAATGGTGTCGCAGAAAGGGAAAATAGAACAATAGTAGAGGCAGGTCGGTCGATGCTATATTCGAAACCAAATCTACCGCTGTTCTTATGGGCCGAAGCCATGAACACAGCAGTACATGTCATAAATAAGACGGGGCCGACAAGACAAGATAAGAAAACACCATATGAACTGTGGTACGGGAAATCGCCGAATTTAGAAAAGTTTAGGGTTTTCGGTACTGAGTGCTTTGCTCACATACCTGCGGAGAAAAGGACAAAACTTGACAAAAAAGGCTAACAAAGGATATTTGGTAGGCTATTTAGATGACGGACGAGGGTATCGAGTGTACGTGCCAACAGTAAAAAATGTAATATTAAGCCGTGACGTAATATTTAAGCCTGAACTAGAAAATGCGAAATTCGTAAAATTAAGTTTACCGAAAATTGTCGAGCGCGAAGATGTGAGTGCGCAGAGCGATAGAGCATGTACGTATGAAAGTGCAGAGAGTGAACATGAAAAACAACCTCATGGAACTAGCGACAATGTGAGACAATTGAGAGATAGAGATAAGATCAAACGAACCGATTTTTATGGTAACCCAGTAACGTACGTAGCGGAAAAATTACCGGTGGATTTTAACGAAGCGATGAGATCCGAAAAGAAAGAGTTATGGGAAACAGCTATGGATGATGAAATGAAATCGCACCATGAAAATAAGACGTGGATACTTGTAGAAAAACCTAAAGATCAGAAGGTACTTAGCAATAGGTGGGTTTTAACGATAAAGCTAAATCCGGACAACTCGGAACGATACAAAGCGCGACTTGTAATAAAAGGGTGTTCACAGAAGGAAGGCATAGATTATAAGGAAACATATAGTCCCGTTGCTCGGTTTGACACAATTAGATTAATGCTCAGTATTGCAGCCAAAAGTAATTTACACCTCGGACAGTTCGACATTAAAACCGCATTCTTATATGGAAGTCTGAAAGAAGATATTTATATGAAACAACCTAAAGGTTATGATGATGGTACAAATCGCGTTTGTAAATTGCTAAAAAGCCTATATGGCTTAAAGCAGTCTCCAAGATGTTGGACGGAACGTTTCACAAAATTTATCTCGAACTTAAAATTTTATCAGAGTAACGCAGATCCTTGTTTTTATATTTATACAGAAGACGACAAATTAATGTTGATGACCATATACGTAGACGATGGACTGGTAGCAACTTCAGACGAATCTTTAATTGATAAATTCTTCGATGATTTAAATAAAGAATTCAAAATTACGAGTTCGAAAGAAGTAAAGAATTTTCTTGGACTTGAAATTAATAGATTAGAAGATGGTTCAATATTCATTCATCAGAGTAGGTATATCGAAAACATATTGGAAAAATTTAATATGAATGAGGCAAACAGTGTTTCTACACCTATCGAGACTAATTGGAACGAAAGTAACATAGGCGATAATGATTGTAACGCACCATACAGAGAAGCCGTAGGGAACTTAATGTTTTTACAAACCGTAAGTAGGCCAGATATTAGTTTTGCAATAAATATAGCGGCGAGACATTTAGAGAATCCAAACCAGTATCAATGGAAATTAGTCAAACGAATTTTGCGCTACATAAAAGGGACCGCAGACATGGGACTCTTATATACAAAAGCAGGCAGTCTCGAAACCTTTAGCGACGCTGACTATGCAGGCGACAAAGAAACAAGAAAGTCGACATCAGGCGTTGTATGTAAGTATGCGAATGCGGCCATCACATGGCAATGTAAGCGACAACAATGTATAGCTTTATCTACGACCGAAGCTGAATATGTCAGTGCAGCCTCAGGAGCGAAAGAAATTATGTGGCTAAAGAAAATATTTCTTGAATGTAAATTAGAGATCCTTAAGTATATGCTATGTGTAGACAATACTAGTGCCGTGAAATTAATTAAGAATCCAGAATTCCATCAAAGAAGTAAGCATATTGACGAAAGATATCATTTCTTGCGAGATTTATACAGTAGAGGCGAAATTGATATAACGTATGTAACAAGCGAAGAGCAATTGGCAGATATATGTACAAAGGCGTTGCCAAAACCGAGATTTGAATATTTAAGGAAAAAGTTAGGTTTGAAAAGTAAAAAAGATATTAAGAGGTAATTGTTTGTAAACATGTAGAGTTTTTAGGGAGGGTGTCGAAGTGATTATTACTTCTCAAAAAAAAAAAAAAAGGAAAAACTCTACATGATCTGTTTAGTCTTCTAGTTTTTTTTGTAATAAATTAATTTGTATGGAAAAGAGAAAGGCGGCTGGCAAATGTACTTGAGAAGGCATTGACAAATTAATTTTCAGATATTTACGACAAGAGTTAGAAAATATTAAGAGATAATTTGTAAATTTGAGATAATTGTTTGTAGGGATGTAGAGTTTTAGGGAGGGTGTTGAAGTGGTTACCACTTCTAAGAAAAACTCTACATCTGGTCTTTTTAGTTTTCTCAAGCACTGAAGCCATCGACAGCGCGTAGACAAAAGACTGCGACGAAGTCAGGTCATAAACAGTAGACAGGCGACGTTGGCTTCGGGGTTTTCAGTTATTAGGTAACACTGCTAGCGTGCGGATCTGGACCAGCTCAAATTGTATTTTACTTATTACACTTCTATTTAAATATATTTTCTACCTTACAATTTATCCACGTGTTTTCTCTGTTTACACACCGAATAACCTCAACAGTTTCGTTATAATTTCATACGTGAATGCAATGATTGGCCTAAAGCAGAGATATTTTTAAAAATTGTATAATAAGTAATTCAACGATAATTACTTTTACCAATGATCAAACTGGTTGCGAGTAATTGCTTACGCGGTACATTTTGTTTCCATCGACAGAAAATTTCCTCCTCTTTCGTTAAAGCATACAGATAATAAGCAAAGTATGAATTCGAAAATGATTTTAATTTGTAAACTGTCAGAATTATATTACAAAATCTTGTTATTACGAAATTTGAAGAAAATACACGATTTGAATTTATTTTAATTTTAATTGCTTTAGTTAAAAATGAAAAATACTCGAGCCTCAAAAAGACAAGTAACAAATACAAAATGAATTCATTTACGATTTTATTAGTTTTCTGAATTATATTCTCCAGAATAATTTTTAAAATAAATTTTGTTTACCAAAACATTGCCTTTGCTTTAATTAATTATTGAATTGTTCGAAAAAAATAAAATAAATATATTTGGAAGATATATCAATAAACGTATTGTTATTCAAAAATACTATTACTACTTAGAATCAGCAAATTTTACGATATCGGTGATTTATAGACCCAAAGATCCGCTGTGCGTAATACCAGCTATAAATCTTTGTCGTTCTATTGTCTACAGTGATAGTTGCAAGTATACTAAAATACATACAAAACGTAATTCCATCTTACGTGTACGATAATGGTTGTAACGCACAAGTCCTTTTTTTGTTATTTAATTTGTACTTTACAATTTGTCCAGCTTGACATTTGATAAATTTTTCTAACTTAATTGCTAAATAACATGTGGATGGCTAACCCCAGCGGAATACAATCTTCGAGTTTGACTGTTTTATTTCTTCAGTGAGGTCAGCGGAGTATTTCCTTTTTAGTCTTCTTAACGTACAAGTCTCAAATTTTGCTTGTCAAACGGTAACAGCATATTCTATGAGAAAAAGTAAGAAAGAAATATATAGGGTGGTTGGTAACTGGTGCTACAAGCGAAAAGGGGGTGTTTCTACGCGAAAAAAGAAGTCGAAAATATAGAATACAAATTTTTCTTTTATTTTCTTTTTTTTTTAAATTTTTCCATCGAGACAACGATCTACAGTGAGATCCGTTATAACGAGACGTGATAAAGTGCACGCGTACCGAGCGAAAATTCAAAGTCGATTTTCTCGAAAACAAAGCCTCAAACGAAAATTTTTATTCTATATTTTCGATTTCTTTTTTCGCGTAGAATCACCCCCTTTTCGCTTGTGCTACTAGTTACCAATCACCCTGTATAATATATACAAGGTGTATAAAAAGTAAATGTAAAAATCACCTGTGGGTCAGAGGAGATTTGTAAAAAAAAATTTCGTGTAAGATCGATCTTGAACATGATTTTTTATTGCCATGTTTCTACTCATCAGAAGTAACCAAAATCTCAAAGGAACATGAGTCGTAAATGACCTCTTCTCCTGGGAAAAAATATTACAGTTTTAATAATGTTTAAACTGGATTTGTTTACAACATATTTACATTCTGCAGTCGAATGGAAGAAAAATAGCATTTATAAAAATAGCATTACTGTATTAGGTTGTTCGGAAAGTGTCTTTCTTTTATAAACACGTCTTCTACAACGACGCATCTTTATGAAAACATAAAACCTAATCTGTCAAACGTTGTGATTTTTATCTTGATAAAACAAAATATATCGTACGTACTTCGATAAAATAATATAAAACGGAAAATGTCGTGCATCCATTATTTCCTTCTAAAACGAAAGAAACTTTTCAGACGACCTTTTTTTTTTTTATTAACGTGGAGGAAATCCGCACGGACACCAGGTCGCTTCTGGGGAAAAGCGGCGTGGTAGTACCGGACTCCAACCGACTAAAACCTCCACGATGACCGTCCCGGCTGCGATCGAAAGGGGCCTGGTTCCCCTACCGGGCTGCTTTGAGGCCCCGGGGCGCTGAGCTGCCAGCGCCTAAACTTGCACCCCACCGGGGGGCGCGGCGGACCTAGCGCGCCTCACCGAAGCGCGTCCATGGCCTCTGCCGCGGCCTCACCGGTCAATCCTCTCAGGGTGAGAGCACCGCACCCTCACCCTTTCCGCGGCCTCTTTTCGAAGCATAACTTGCTCACAGAAGGAGGTCACGGCCCTCCTCCTTCTCTCGCTTACCAACAATGCCTCGAGGATCGTCGGCGACGAGAGGTCCCATCCGATTTCCGCGATGAGGTCGTGGCGCGGCCGCGCCCACGCCGGGCAGTATTCCAGCGTGTGCTGCGCTGAATCCACGCTCGCATCGCAGTGGTGGCAGCGCGCGATCGCCTCCTTCCCGATTCGGTGCAGATGCACCTGCGTCACCCTGTAGGCCAGGGGAGGTCCGCCGCCGTCCAACCGAACGTCCCAGTTTGGAAGGACGGCCCCGAGGAACCTTATCCCTGGTGCACCCGCTCTCGTGTCGAGGCTGGCGCGCCATCTGTCGAGCAAAGCTCGCCGAGCCCGAACCCTAACGTCGGCGCCCGCCGGGCCCACCCAGCCCGACACACCCCGAGTGTGGAGGTAAATCTCGCGACACCTCAGGGCCTGCAATTCGAACGGGGGAAACCCGGCGAGCACCGCCGCTGCCGCAGCCGAAAAAAAAAGTAGTTCGATCCTGCCAGGATACGAACCTGGAATCTTCTGATCCGTAGTCAGACGCGTTATCCGTTGCGCCACAGGACCTTAATAAAAAAAATTCCACATTGCCGAAACCCGGGATTGAACCGGGGACATTTAGATCTTCAGTCTAACGCTCTCCCAACTGAGCTATTTCGGCTCTTGGGAATCTTGCCTTCTAGACTCGACTTATTCTTTCGGACGACCTAATATATCGCATAGCTGCCTTTCCTTTCTTTCTTCTTTTCTTCCTTTTTTCTTTCTGTATATTTAAACATTTAACGTCGCATTTCTACATTTTCACTAAATTTCTTCTTACCATTACGTATTGACTTTTTATGGTAGGAACTACATTCGATCAGACGTAATTATTTAACTGATGTTATCTGTTCAAATTATAACATTGCTATGAGACGAAATACCATCGCGCATAAAATAGACGAAGCGACGACTCTGCCGTGGTATAATTTCACGTAATACGTTTAGGAAATGTGAGCGTAAGAATCTTCCTATCGATATAGACAAAAAGTTAGAGCCAATAATATGATTTCCAATAATTCCTGACCATAAGCTTATGGTGAGTCTTTCAACCATTGCACATGGATTTCTGTAAGCTCAAATCCTGACATTTTGTCGATTGAGGATATTACAACTAGAGAAATTGCTTTTGCTATCCGTAAATAATATACGATTTAAAAAGTGTGGAACGCGTTACAATTTATGCAGCATCCAACGATATAAACTTCGTCGAGAGCATAGTCATTTGGTTAGAGTGCTTGAACGCGGCGAATTTTATAACGTATTTTTGTAATTTTAATATTCGTCGCATTGTCGTGTGATTTATTTTATATACGTCCAACAGTGGATAACCACAAGTAAAAGCGATAATCAACCTGTTCTTCTTATATTAATATAATATTGTATATTAATAATATATAATATATAATGTTATATATTATATAATATTATAATATTAATATATAATGTAATATTAATGTAAGAAGAACAGGTTAATATATAATATAATATAATATTATATATAATTAGTGTATAATATATATTAATATATAATATTAATATTAATTCTTGTGTACGAAATTGTTAACATAGCCGCTGAGAATCACTCTTCTGTGTTCCATTCATTATTCCTATATTCTGATATATTTTACAAACTATTCTGTAATTTCCTGTTACTACGGAAATAGCACGCTACATTCCCATTAAATGTAAATATAAATGAAAACACATTGTGAACGAAGTTTAGGAATCATTGAAACTTTAACACGTTTTTCATGAGATACGGTCATTTGCGATCTATGGTTCCTGTGAGACTTTTGTTCCTCGTGACGAGTAGAATACGTTGCGTTTAAAAAATCTTGACATTGTAAATCATGCTGAAGGTCAATTTTGTACATACAGTTTTTTCACACATCTTCACCGATACGGAGGTATAGAATCTCTCTATGGTGGTTTTTATTCTCACCTTTTATACACCCTGTACACATATATTGTATATCTGTACATAATTTGTTAACAGATTATAGCAAAAATATATAATAACAAAATAACCTTTGAAACGATATTACGTTAAATGAACATTATTTTCAACAATTATTCATTATAGAACAAGGTATTGAGGGTTGATTCTTTGATCCCAAATTATCAAATGTCGAGACACTGGATTCTTTTCTTGTGGAAAACTGTGGAAAAAGATTCGCAAAGTATAACATCTGATACATGTCAGAAATATCAAAATGTACGTATACAGGTTTAATACATGATATAATATAAAATCACATAATATAATATATTTTAATTTCGAATAACAATACCCAGACATGAAAATTTCATAAAACAAAAGAAATATTATAAAATTTCATGAAATGAGAATATTATTTACAATTCATAAAACTCGAAATACGTAATACTTCGAAATGGTTGAATGAACATATTGATAAATATGAAAATTTTACATTACATTACATTAAATGTTCATACTATAAGTCAATCTTCTAGCATTTTAAGTAAATCATAAATAAATTTGACATGGTAGTTGCTCAATCATAAAATGAAATGCATATATGTATTATTATAAATTATTTTTACAAGAAAACAGTAATTTTGAAGAAATCATGGTTTTGAAACTATATAAGTTTTGAAATTATGTATAATTTAAAAACTTATATTCCTATGATACTTAATTTATACGTAATATGTGTTATAAATTATAATAATCATTTGAATATACAGGGTGGTTGGTAACTAGTGGTACAAGCGGGAAGGCGGTGATTCTACGCGAAAAAAGAAGTCGAAAATATAGAATACAAATTTTTCGTTCGAGGCTTTGTTTTCGAGAAAATCGACTTTGAATTTTCGCTCGGTACAGGTGCACTTTATCACGTCTCGTTAGAACGGATCTCACTGTAGATCGTTATCTCGATGGAAAAATAAAAAAAAAATTTTTTGAAATATATGATTATAATTTCAGATACAATGTTATTACCATAAATTATAATAATATAAGAGAACACAGTATATAAATATGCAACATTCAATCTCCATTACTAAATCTGGAACTTAATTAGCGTTTAATCATTTTTAAAACATAATAAGTAGAACAAGCTCTCTTTCTCTTTCCCGTACTATATTTCTATGCATAACAGTAATATAATATTTTTTATTGAATATCTATAAATTATGAAAATATTATTGTAAGCTAGCGACGTTACTCTAAATTTACTCAGTTCTCTACACAAAAGTCCGGTCTAAAATTATGTACTCAAGAAATGGACAGATATCTCGTGGAATGACCGATTTACAGGCATGCTCTATCAATAAATAAATTAACGATCAATAAATAACGAGCGTAGCCAGACACAAGCCTCGTCGAATAACGAGACAAAGAAACGAATAAGCTTGGATTTTAAACGTACGGAACAGAGCGTAACTTTCGTTATCTACTATTTTTGCATGGGTGGAGGTTCGCAGAAAGATTCCTCAGGGTACGCGTGATTATAGCCGAAGAACAATCATGCAGTATACTCCGCGACACTAGCTGATTAACACACACTTAGAGATACACGAGACGTCTAACAAAATCTGTCAAAGGACAATATTCCTATGAATAAACATCGTGACGCGAGACTTCCTGCAAAATCAATGGAATTATAGGTATTTTCACAGAAAACGGTATACCTCGACACAATTCCAAGAAACGTTCGACTATCTTTGTATCCTTTCGATATTGATACAGAATAAAGCTTGCTTTTATCAATTAAACGTAGAATAAAGACGTTAATGATCTTTAAGATTTTTCTTTAAGAAACTTTATTCGCGGAAGACATCGCGTGTGCGTAATTTCTTCGTTCGATTTAACTGGCGGAGTATCGTAACCTGTGAAGGAAAGAAATCGACGAAATGGCCAATAGTAAGTAAAATTTTCTTTTAAAAAGGGGAATGCACGATTCCACGCGAAGATTGCTTAGTATCAGTAATTGAAATTGCACATGAATACAACTGTACCGAAGAGAATGATCGTTAACTTCAGTCATATAAATTTGAGATTACAGCTTTTGTAATTAATGTAAATATCTGTTCGATTGAATTATTATTATTATTTTATATTATTTTATTACACTAATTATTAAGTTGTTTGACTTTTTAATTAATAACGTATTTTATCGTAGTAATCGGAAAGTAAAATCGCAACGTGGTGGAATCGATGTCATGTTATAAATAAAAAATGATCTGCATCTACATTCGTTATATGCAAAGAGCTTTGTGTTTTCAGGTCCACACATTTTCATTTAATTAGATATATGTATATAATTACAGTGTATCTATGAGAATCATGTGTATTCAATTGATACATTATTTTTTGAAATTAGTCACTTTAGGGAAAGAATACTATAAGTCACATTTCTCTTTTTTTACACAACAGGAATTTTTCAATCTAGTATATTGTCGATCGATCTTATGTTACCAATATTATCCTTTCGTTTGATCTTGGAGCTAAACATATATTTTTCTATCCTTCTTATAATTTAAAATATATTGCGTCATTAAGTATTAGAGTTATTAAGTATCTAAAGCATTAAAATATCATTTGCCTTAAAAAATTATATTTTCGTCCATATCCAACAAATTATTTCCATTTTTAACTATTTTATATTAATATATTAAAATAAAAAAATCAACGAAATCTTCTGGTTATGATGGTTTTTTTTAATCTTCAATTGAAATATATTGAATAAAAATTAAGTTTGAAAAGGATTGTGTTTGGTACGAGTCTGTCAATTTTTAATAGTCATTCATCTTCTTTTTATCAAATTACGTAACAATAAGAATGATTGTTTTACATATTATATCTTTAGATATCAACGGATATTAAAATATCACTTAATCTTCCTATGATCGTGATAAGGAAGAATAAAAAATAATAACAGATGTTATTATAGGCGATAGATTTTTTATTGTCTTACTACTCGTATCATAGATTTCGTCTGGTTGTCTGAAATTTTCGTGATATGATAGATGCCAGTATTAGTACAAATTATCGCTAAATGATTTTATTCTTGCTTTTCATCATCATCAGCGAATTCGAACGAGTACTTCCGATGTAAATGAGTCAATGAAATGATTGACTCTTCACTTTGATTGCATATCTTTTACCTTGAAATAAAATAGTACGAAGAAACTTATTCATATATTACACGATAGAATAAATTTCGTAGTATCTCACATTTGAATATTACATACCTTTCAATCATTCTTTCGTTGTAGCAAAGAAAATATCATAACTTTTTGTAGTGAGACAGTCCAGTACTTTCGATAGAGATATCGATATTTTACATTAACTGTAGATCCTTTTTTAAACTATATTACGTTACGATCCTTTTACTTTAAATATCTTTATGTTTGTTTCATCCTGCTGTAAGACTACGAGATACAGACATAACCTAAAATTTATTTTAATTTAATTTCATCTATTAGTCTACATACGACGCGATATCTCTTGATTCCTGATTTCATTAACATTGATATTTGTATTATTTGTTGTTATTTCTGTATTCAGAGGTAGGATCATATTGGCAATTGTTCTATTCTTTGGATAAATCTATCGCACCGTTCTGAGCCGAAAAACCTTTATTGCACTTTCTAGAGATAAAAACAAAAGAACATCTTAAACCTATCGATTAAATCTATCGATTGTATCTAGAACTATCTTCTAGTTACTATTTATTGTAACTAGTGCATCTGCATATGGATGGCGAGCGCGAACTCACGTTGTCATTTTCAACATTATTATTTTATATATTCTTTATTTTTTATTCGAGTTGGACAAACTTTCCCATGTTTTCTATTTAATTCATCTTTTTAATCGTCAATCAGATTTTTCGATAAGATTCGGATTAAGAGACCATGCATACTATTAGGTAATTATAATTTATTATATTTTTGTAGTTCTTGAAAATAGTTTCAATAGCTTAAATACAAAATTTTAGACAATTTTAGACAAAATTTTAGACTCCTTGATAATCTCGATCAATAAAACCAGCGTCCTTTAGCACAATTCAGTTAATACTGTTAGTGAAATCTTACAAATCATGAGTTACAAGTTATTGGTATTAATAAATTCTTTTGCATAGCAGAAACAGGTGTGGTAATAAAACAAATGAAATCGAAAGTTTCAAAGTAAAAGAATTGCATTGTATGTATGTACATGTATATGTAGATACTGTACTTTATTAAAATTTGTATTTCAGTTGATTCAAATTAATTTTAAAATAATAATTATCCAATTCTATCATAAAAAGTCAATACCAACTATATTTTATTATACATGAATGTGTTCAAATAACTTAAATGCATTTTAGAAAAAGAACTGATATCATGCCGGGACGTGCTTTGGTATCTTGTTTTCTGCGGTTTCGCTATAAATTATATGCTGCGGATCAACTTGAATCTGACGATAGTAGCGATGGTAATACCTCGTCCAAAGCTGGCAACAAATTCTCAATGTGACATCGAAAATCTACGGTTATACAATAAAACAGACGATAGTAACAACACACTTGAGACTACAGTATCTGCTACATCACACTCGGAGCGAGATATTATTGTACGTATATTTTTATACTTTTTCTGTATAATAATAATTATAATTGTAATCATTGTTCATTTCATCATTTTCTAATGATTATCATATATTTCAGACCTCATCTTTTAACATTTTCATGTTCATATACTTAAACAAGCTCTTCTCTAGTGTCGAATTATTTTCGGTCTGGCTTAACATTTTCGAATATTTTAAAAAATATGTTTAAATATTATAAAAGCAAGTTATCATATATTCTTTCATTCGATGTCGTAAAATAAAATAAAATCTTTTAACGTTAAGATAGAACAAATACTTAAATAGTTTACCTTAAAACTTGAAATATTTTGTGTAAAGATGTTTATCACTTTTTAATTGATAAATTGATACCTGTTGATTTTGTGATTTGAAAGTATCATTTGTTCATCTATTTGAAAATAAGTTACTACTATTAAAAATATAGGTATATATAGAAACATATATGTACTTAATCTAAAATTAAGCCATTTTTTATTTAAAGGCATATTAAGAAAGCAAATTCGTTTCATTTAAGATTTCATTATTGAAAAATTAATTTCAAAAATCCACAAAGTTATTTTATGAAAATGAACTAATTTTATAACTCATATTTATATAGATAATATAATCCTTTAATTCAATAAATGTAAATTGTGTTGACAAATGTACTAATTTAAATTAGAAAAATTTATCAAATGTCCAGCTGGACAAATTGTAAAGTACAAATTAAATAATAAAAAATGTACTAATGATATTTCTGGGTTTGAATATTGTTTTCAGGACGATGATCGATTTGCATGGACCGAGCATCAGCAAGGTTTAGCTCTGGGAGCTTACTACTGGTTGCATTGGACATCGCAACTTCCTGGAGGGCTTCTAGCAAGACGTTATGGTACAAAACTTGTTTACGGCTTAGGAAATCTCTTAACAGCGATTCTTGGCTTCTTTATTCCGTTTATGACCCATCACCACCTTTATGCTCTTGTGACACTACGGGCTCTCCAGGGCCTGGTCGCGGTAAGTCAACAAAAGCATTAAAACTCGATGAAATAAAAATGGGTAATATTAGAATGAAAATAAAATATTTCAGTAATAGTCTAAATTTAATTGCGAGCATTATCTATAAAACTATCGTTGTTGTTCAAACGAAAAATATTCAGACAGTTTTCGATTAAAATTATTTATTTAGGGTGTTGTATGGCCTTCTATGCATGACATGACCGCCAAATGGATTCCTCAGAATGAGAGAAGCAAATTTGTTAGTTCCTATTTGGGTAAAGTATCTACAATGTCATAATACATATATGTACTTATCTATATGTATATTTAATAATTATATATAATAATTGTACATATTACTATATATGTATATTTCTAACAGACAACTTGCATAAAATATCTGAAATATTTTATGATATTTTAGTGTAACATAATAATTATTATATTATACACATAAATATATTTTAAGTGTTCGATTATGAAATGATAGAAACGTTTGTTATCTACAGTAGAAATGTTTTCTAAATTTTAACGCTTGTTTCAAAATAATGAAATATCAAAAGGATTTGAGACTTCTGTCAGAAAAAATGCATTGAACTTAAAACTGACGCACTAAATTTTGTTATCTTGGTAATATAGGAAAAAAGACAATTGAAGTGAAAGTTAACTAATTTAATTTTATATGTACATTAAAAGTTAATTGTCTATATACCAGATTCTGATATATAGAATCTAGAATCCTGATTTTTGTTAGCACAAAAATATGTCGATATTTTTCGACCATTTTCCTATTGAAATTTGTCATTCTACATTCTCGATTTTTCCTAATACGAGCAACTATTGTCTTTTAGGTATACTGTGATTTATTTGTAATCATATAATTCTAGTATTAATTAATTTTAGTTACGAAATCTAAAGTGGTCTTTCTTATGATCATAATTGAGACATTGAGAGGAAAAGTGGACTAAACCACATCTTTCTGAATGTGAGATTACGGTATTCATTTATTCTAATAAACTGTATTAATCATACAAAAATGAAGACATTCATTTCTTCCAAATCAGATCTAGCTACTATAACAAAATTACTTGTTACACTAATTTGTCCTCACATTTATTGTAGACGACAAATTATTAAGTATATTGTGTAGTGAGACTAATCCACCTTTACTCTCAACGTTTTAATTCTTAACTACTCGTATCATAACGACTGAAGTCATTTCTTAAGAGAAAAAACTGCTAATGGTTCCGCCCTACGACAGATTTTTAAATATGTCACTTTTCAGGTAGTTCCGTCGGTGCTGCTATAACTTATCCCCTTTGCGCAGTTGTTAGTAGTACATTCGGTTGGGGCACTGCATTTTATATAACATCATTACTTGGAGTTATTTGGTAAGATCATAGCATAGTAGTCGCCAAATTTGCTTTAACGTCAGCTTTTGCTTTTATTGAAAAAGAAAGTTCTTGGACATTTTTAATATTCAAATGTGTAGTGTATAAGAAATTTACTAACTTTTGCTCAAAACATTCTTTTAGTAGATTATCAAAAATGAGTAAAAGATGGTGGTTAATCTGAGAGGATAATCTTACCAAAATATACAACATTCTTTATGCTACACTATACTATACTTTATACTATACTGTAATATTCTTTATACTACAAAAAACAGATCTTGACATAAGAAATAATTCCAAGGTACTGTTTCTGGCTATTCCTCATACACGACTCACCTCAGCAACATCCTCGAATATCTGACGAAGAGAAAAAATATATTTTGGAACATCTTGGTAGTTCGATCGACGAAAAACAAACTGTTATACCTTGGAAACATATACTGACATCTGGTCCAGTTTGGGTTACAATCGCAGCTCACTGGAGTGGAGCGTGGGGCTTTCTCACCCTAATGACTCAAGCTCCAACTTACTTTAACTTCATTCACGGATGGAATATCAATGCGGTAAAAACATATCCTCTGAAACATAATTTCGTAAATAGTTTATTTATTTATTACAATTCTATTAAAATTTTGAATGCTTAAAACGTTTTGTGTCGAATTGAAGCATTCTACAAGTGATAATTTTATAAAGTATGACATAAAATGTAGATTTCATATTTATAGAACTATTACTTTAATTTTCAATAACATAACCACTGTTCCTTTCGATAATTTTTTGTTATCCAGCATTCTCACGGGCTCTTTACTGATAAATTTCTCTTCCTTTCTGAAAATGAATTCCTTCGCGAAATACGATAATATCAACAAAAATAAATCTTTAAAATGTCCCATTTCTGGAAAAAGGCTAGAGGGTAAAATTGAAAATTTCAACTAAACTCCACTACTTTGAGTGCACTTTTCATCAGTATATGAGGTCTAACGTTATCTTATTGAAAATGGACAATTGTTTTTATCAATTCCCTTTAATTCTCTTCAGTAGTCGAAAACAGCAAGTAATTATTTAGTAGTGTGGCTTCCTCGCAGATTTCAATAACATTGAAGTCTCTACGATAGCATTAACTGCTACACATAAATTTAGTGCAACCTATAACCCATTAATTTTTCACCTTTATTGTGTAGGTTAGGTTATATTAATAGGAATATGGTCACCTACGCCAGTTAACGTGGTAGTTAAGCGTGTTCGCCTACGCCAAAGTACACGCCACAATGAATATTCGTAAGATAAATTTAACAAAAGTTTGTCGCAAATATCTTGGAGACTAAAACTGAGCGGCGATTGCATGTATAGAAAAAAGTTGTTGAGAATGATGGCCTTGACAACATGTTTCAAGATCATTGAAATCGGTGAAGAGGCTACATTTCTAAATAATTATCTTGCTATAATATTCTAAATAATGTCTTGCTCAATACAGCGTATAAGATATACGTAGTGGTTCTGAATGAACGATTAAAAGATTCAGTTTCAGAGAAAAAACGAATCTGTAGATAACATATACAATATGTATTAGGTTATCCGGAAAGTGTCTTTCTTTCGCAAACGTGGTTTTTACAACAGTGCACCTTCATACAAACGTGAAACCAAGTCTGTGAAATGTCGCGGTGTTTATCTCAACAAAATAAAATGGATCGTACGTAATTCGACAAAATAATATAAAACAAAAAACGTTGTGCGTCTATTATTTCCTCATAAAACGAAAGAAACTTTTCAGACAACTTAATACATATATAGAGAGGAATCTCTATTACGTATCTTGTGATAGCAAAGCCAAAAAGACAGCTACAAAATGAGATTGATTTGCATAGATTTCTCATTCAGTAACGTATTCAATATTTAGATTACTTAGAAGATGAAATAAACCTCTACTTATTATTATTTAAACCGCTCGGCCAATATACTAATATAATACTAATCAATGCTGAAAATTTGTTTGCAGACTGGACTTTTGTCTGGAGCCCCGCATATACTAAGAATGATTTTCTCGTATTATTACTCGATCATGAGCGACTGGCTCATACGTACCAACAAAATGAGTTTAACCAACGTTAGAAAACTGGCTTTGTTCGTATGTACTGGTTTGCACGGGATTTTCATCTTGGCTTTGGGCTATAGCGGGTGTCATCCGACGCTCGCGGTGGTCTTCATGATGGCGGGAACAACTGTAACTGGTGCGATTTCCGCTGGTCCCTTGGCGACTTTTGTGGATTTGAGTCCGAATTATGCTAGTATTCTTCTTGGATTTTGCGGAATGATAGTAATAGCCTCTGGATTCATTTCACCAGCAGTGGTTGGTATTTTGACGAACAATAATGTAAGTATGAATATAAAGTAATTTTCTATTTTGCTTTATATGAATATAGGTTAGTCCTTTGCAACAGCATGGATATAATAATCCATGCAGCATTCGAGATTTTATCTCAACTAATCCATACTCAATAAGCTAGTTTCAATAAGCTTAAATTCTAATACTTTTCAAATATTTAACTAACTTCAATATGGAAAAATATAAACACAAAGAATTGCTAGAGTATATGTCAATATAAACAGTGATAATGCGAAAAGAATGAACGAAAGAATCAATTCTGTTATAGTCAAAGGTATTTGTGAGCTGAACGGTTTTATTTTCATTTTTTACGCTTTGAGATAAAACATAATGACAAATATAATGATAAGATACATGATAACGCATATTTTGATACATTTTTCATTAACAGGTATATCTTTGCAATTTTTTATCGCTTTTTTTATAACATTTAGAATTGTATTCATGATGAAGCAATAACATAAATTAAAGTACAACTTCCGTATTAAATTGCGAATTAACATGATTCTCGACAGTTTTATAAAATTGTCAACATCGTAGAGCTCTATTTCTTCCTAAACTGAACAAAACTTCTTCATATATCATTTCTTTTCTATCTTTCAGAAAGCTTTTATCAGAACTTGATATCATATATTGCTTTCATTTTTAAAACGTTTAAAATTTATGATTCTTGTTAAAATTAAATTTTCTCGGTTCTTACTTTAATTAACTTAATACATATACATAGTTGTTTCGAAATACGATTATCTTAACCCTTTGCACTGCTATGTGGAGTGTGACTCGACATCAGTTTTTATCTCAGGAGCTCCTTTGTCGAATCCCACTCGACATTCTTTCATGACCACCTTTTCTTTGTGAAACGTGCGGAAGAAAACCAGAATTGTATCCTGGAAATTGTTTCAAGATATATCATACACTAAAAAATTACAAAATACAACGATAGTGTGAATAAAACTGGTATTTAACCCTTTCGCTTCGAGTGCCGCTTATAGGCGGCGCCAGCGAGATGACCTGTGGGTACGAGCGCCGCTTATAGGCGGCGACCACGCGGCGAATCCTGGGTTCGGTACCCCATATATCGGGAATATATCAGTGCCATCTGTAGTCAATAATATATTTTTTCGTTATCGGCAGAACATTTTCTGTTGATTTTATCGATATATTGGATTAATCACTTCTTAAAAGTTACTCATTGTTGAAACAATATCAAAACGTTTTACGCAATATATTTCAAACATCCAAACGATCGTATACTGTTTCGTGCTAAAAAATCTGTTAAATCCATTGACAGTGGAACGATATTTCATACACGGTTCTTACAAGAATTATTGTTATTTAAGACTTAGGAAAACGTGTATACAGCATCCACGTATACTGTGTGCATTTCTTTCGCGCGCTTTCGTTCAGTGAGAGTGGAATGCCGAAGCGAAAGGGTTAAGTGAATATGTTTCTTCCTTTATTTACTTAAATTGTCTTATTTTTTAGTTAAAGTAAATTTCAAATGAAACACTTAAAAGCGTTGGCAGCTGCTGGTAGCGAAATTGAAATAAAATTCGCAGTGCAAAGGGTTAACACTTAGCCAAGCACGCGCGCCACAGCGAGCTATACGTTTCCAACGCGCTCGGACAAACCAATCTGTACGCTGTACACCGCGCACTTTTCCAAGTATCGACGATTAATATTCACTACTTGAAAAACAAAGAAGTCTAGAAATTATTCAACTGATTAATTATATTTGCGGTAATGATTTTATTTAACGATTCCACATATTGTTTATAGAAAACACCAAATTAAAAGTATGTATTAAAAGTATAAAA
Source organism: Bombus sylvicola (assembly GCA_019677175.1). Lineage (NCBI taxonomy): Eukaryota > Metazoa > Arthropoda > Insecta > Hymenoptera > Apidae > Bombus > Bombus sylvicola. Next base: position 240,684 of record JACSOB010000093.1, read on the forward strand.
AAATATAGGTAAAATTGAAAACATCAAAGATGAGTAAAGATAAATAACACGACTTGAACGTGAAATTAAAAATTCATAATGCAGTTTAATATTTTTTTACAGCGTGGTATCGTTCGATTATAACTTTATTTAGTCATAACTGATAGTGTAACTTTTTAATAAACTTTAACACCGCTAAATTGGTGTATTTTATTATATACTGTACTTTATAAAAGCAGAAAAAGTGGCGCAATTAATTGGGAACAATTCCAGGTAAACAATAACTGATAATAACAACAACAACAAAAAACGAAAAGGCGTCAAAAAGGGAGATCTCCCCGTTCGGTCATGCAGCTATGTTCTTCACAAAGGGGAGATCTCCCTATTCAGTTGGCTAAGTGTTAATTTCCTGTAGGTATAATTGCTTACCTTTAATTATTTCCCTCTTAAACACTCTTTACTTATAGCAAGATGCCTTTTGTTCGTTGAAAATTATCAAATTAAATACAAATTAATATTGTTTCCATACACCAGACTAGAATTTCGTAATTAAATTATTCCAATTCTACAATAGATTTGTAAACGTTTTTTTCTAACGAATTATAATTTATAAAAGTAATAAAGTTACTAACATTAAAAAAGATTCCATTGTATGGAAACTTTTTTGATCCAGTATATATGGATAAATATTTTTAAAAAACGATACTTACCCAATAGAAATACTATGTAAAAGTATATAAAACTAAAAAATCAATGCTAAATGTAAAATGACATTATTCTGAAAATTAAAACGGTGCTATTCCTTATTATAATATTTATATAACATTTTACAACATTATAAACATTATAATATGGAATAATATAGTAAGAAATAATCTGTAAATTTGTAATTTGAAACTGTTTAAAATTTCGTAAAACAGACCATTATACAAACAGACAGATTTATATTACATACCAATATATACACATTATATTAAAAAATAAAATTTTTTGAAATATCGTTTTATCATTTACATTATTTTTTTCAGCAAACTGTATCGCAATGGCGATTAGTTTTCATCATAGCTGCTGTTAATTCTATCGTCGGGACTGTTATATGCTTGATCTTTGGAACATCGAAAGAACAACCATGGAACAAGTATGGTAAGTCAAACAAGCAAAATGCGCAAGAGTTGCAGAAATTGACAGTGACGCCATTTATAAAAATCGAAGAGGAAAATCAAAAAAAGGATACGAGCGAAAAAGATGGAATGGTTACGGACGAACAAGAGAAATAAATACACATGTGTCCGAGTTATTTGTAAAATGAAATAAAATACAACATGTGTTCACGACTAACGATAATAACAATGACGTTTACCTCGGTTTTTCGTGATTTGCAGTTGAAGGAATTACCAACTGAAAGAATTCTGATAAGAAGAGAAATTAGAGAAAAAATGAAAGGGAAACGTATTGTTCGAAATTTCATACCTCTCAATTTTTAGAAGACTGATCAAATGTCGCGTATCATAATAAATTACAGATCATGCTCTAATTTTGAATATCAATGTATTCTAATCAAGAATTTCACATTAATTTCATCGAATTCATAGAAAGATCTAGTGTTTTATGTTTTGCTTAATAAACTTAAATTACTGTGTCTTCCTAATATCTTTACAAGTTGTTAAATGTGAAAAATTATAATAGTCCACATATTTCCACGTAAACGATTTTTGTTGAACGATTTAGTTTACTAAAACAATGTAACATTAAGTATAAAAATAAATTATTTAACAGGTTGATTTTGTCGTCTAAACACATCAACTCTGAGTATATGATATATTGCGCGGAAATTGAAATCCTTAATATAAAAAATAGAAAGAAATGTGTAGGAAAAAGAAAGACAAACAGCAATTGATCATGCGAGATACTTGCTGTATATATGAGTTTTTGATAGTCTACACAAAAATAAATAGTTTCTTTGTTTCATTAAAATTAAGTAAAATTAAGAAACAGAACTTCTGAAACTATTGCAACTGTTTGTATTCTAATAACAACATGTATGAGCGCGATAAAAATACATGAACTTTCACTGTAATTAAATAACAATTGTAATTAAAAAACATTTAGAATTAAATGTCACTAACAAGGAAGATCACTCAAGTGTGACATACCGATTTTGATGAAACTTAGTAGACACATAGCATAGCAAAAATATTTGTATAATTTAATTTGTATAATATAATTTGTATAATATAAAGAAGGTGAAAACAGCTGTCAAAGCAGATATTAAAAACGTATTTTCTAAAGTATGTGGGAATCTATTCAAGACAGAGAACTGATGTCAATAAGCAGTGTACATTATAGCATCTTTGTATAAATGCAGGCCAATTATGGCAAATGACTACCGTGTGCGCCGCTTACTATAGAATGCAACAATACAGACCACCCTTGGGATGAGAATTTTTATCACACTAGAAGTAATGATATATGTTTATTAAATATTTCTTATTTAGAATAACACTAAATTAAATTGCAAAGTTTTGTTTCCCGCTGGAAAATTGTTCGTATAAGCAAATTTCGATAATAATTCAAATATATTCGTTGAATAGGGAAAAATCAAAATTTTGATTTATCCATTTTCGGAGTTTAAATGTATACTCAACATAAACAAATGTTGACAAGAAATATTAACGAAAACAGTAACGACTTTCGACGTGTTACTTAAGAAAATAGACCTTTTAAAAATCTGTTGTTTCTCGTTCAAAGATACAAAATTCGTGCATTGTCATCATTATATTTTTTACTATATTCTGTATCTAGAAAATTTTATCAAAATCGGTGCGTTACACTTGAGTGACGTAAAGAGATAGTAAAATGATGTTATAATACTTTAGATAAATAAAGATAATCTGGTTTTAGGTATTTGATTCAGTATTGAAACTAACGTATGACATGAACATACAAGAATTATATGAAAGCAAATAATTAGTAAAAAATTCATCATAAGTATATACAATTTATTATCCGGCTTGTTAATCACTTTCTGTAAATCTTTTGTTATAAAAAATTAAAGATAAAGAAACCACTATAAAGAAAGAAATTAATCTCTTCTTAAAGTTTCGATGCTACCAAACTATTTTAACAAACTATTGAAGATATTTAGATTAATTATAGCGAAATTGGAATTACTATAAAGGAATCTTAATTGGACATGAATATGTTGATAAACATAAGAACAATGGACCTCTATTTATTGAAACGATTTTTCGGCCATCAAATACCAGAGATCTTATTACATAAAATTGAATTTTACACCACGAAAAGTTTTCATTAATCTAAACTGAAAGTAGTTGTCTATAACTTACATAAGAGTTACATAATAATACATGCAGTTTTTGCAACATTGCATTACAGAAAAACATAAATTACACGATGTGTTTATAAAGTATTTATATTTTAAACTGTTTTTAAAAAATTATTTATCAATCCTAATATATATTTCTTCTATATTAATATGTTAAAACATGCAATAAGATTTAAAGTTGAAATTTCTTCTAATCATTCAACCGATAAAGACAATTTGTTACTGTACAGATTGTATGCAACTAAATATCAAATTTTACTTGATAAACACATCGTGTGTAACACTTTTACGTACAATATTATTGCAGAATTGTCATCACCATCTTTAAGAAAAAATTAATTGTAGTAAAAAATGCTCGTAATAAACAAAAGTATACGATACTGTTTGGTTCTTTGCTTCCAGAGCTTACTATGTATCTCTATTGAACTTCTTCTAATAAGACTTCAGCGATACGTTCGTTCTTCTGTTTTCCAGTTTTACAATACTTCCTTAACGATCTATTTCGTAACAAAATCAAATGCTGTGAAACCGATTTATTTTATACTATGGCTCTTTCCACGTATTATCTTACTTCACGCAGAAAAGTCCAGATAGTATCACAGTTTCTCTTCCGCGGTGAAGTAACTTACTATTAGATACAATTTCTTTACTTTTCCCCTGTAGACATTACAATCCTAGCAAAACGCCATTGGCAATGGGTACAACCAGAATATTTGTCGAATAATTCGTAACTTTAAATACGATTTTTTAAAACTTTGTAATTCTGTTCTCTATAGCCAGTGCAATATTACAAAATTTTATTTCGCGAAATTAATGGCATCTAAATACATAAATTCTAATATTTGTATATAGGATGTCTCAGTATTGGTGGTACAATCGACGAGGAAATGATTCTACGCGAAAAAACAAATGGAAAATATAGAAAAAGATTTTTTCATATGACGCCTGCTTTCAAAAAAATCGAACTTGAACATACGTCAACTATATTTAATCTTGTCTACTTTCAGGCTAGATAGGAACGAATAATCGATAAGAGGCTACTCTACAGATGAAAATAAGTTAAAAATGTAAAATAATATTTTTTCGGAAAACGCTTCGTTTCCAAGTAAAAATTTGAAAATTAATCTATTACACCTATACCAGGCCAATTCTGACCTGCACATGTTCAGAATCTATTTTCTTGAAAACTTGGTCTTAAACAAAAAATATTATTCAACATTTTACATTTATCTCTGCACGTAAAATACCCTCCTGCTGATTGTTTACTTATATTCAATCGTTAAATTTTCAAAAACAATTTTCTCGAAAACGAAGCATCAGATGAAAAGAAAATTATTCTATATTTTCCACTTATTATTTTATGTATTGGTTTTACTATCAATATTAAGACACCCTGTATAAGCGTGATACGAAGTACATGTAGGTGAACGTTCTATTTTAGAAAAATCAAATTGTAAAATTATCGTTGAGAAAAATGTAAACTCATTATTTTCTATTATGTATTTGTCAAAATTATTTATTCAAATTACTTAAATAACTTCTAATGGAATCTTGTTAGATTTAGGTGTTTATTAGATCCAAGCGAATAATTCTTAATCATAAGAGAATGAATTGAATAGCAATTCGTTAGAAACAAATTAAAAGTCCCTAAAGAAGCGACTAATCTTGATAAAAAAAAATAGAAAACGCAAAAGGAAAAAGCAGTTAACAAAAAGGATCGGGAGCAAGGAAAGAAAAGAAAAAAGAAACATTCGAAAATTTGGAAAACAACTCGACTTATCTTACGCATATATGCATAGCTTTTCCATAATAAATGTATTTACTTAAATTAGAGAAAGATATCAGAGAAACGTATTATGAAAAGATTTTGGTAATACCCATTTTACCATCTGACCATATCAGGCATTTTTTCGTATTCGAGACAGATAACACCAAAACTGAAATGCCAAGGTCTTACTTAAAGACATTCGTGATTAATGATCTTTTGGCCGGAAGACTACTCGGATTACAAGCTAGAAGCATAGATTTTTCATTTCTGAAGTCTTCAAGCTCACTTCATCGCACACTATGTACTAAATAAGCATTCGCAAGTACATTTGCCAGTTCTTAAACTGGAATCGTATAAACGTTCAGTTTGTGAAGCAATGGCGTGAAATAATGTAGAAAACAATTTCTGTGGCTTAGACATGTTCCTGAACGGACAAAATTGAAATCCATTGCGATTATATGTTCATTATAAATGCTAATAAATTTGTTTGAAATATAAATTAAATGGACGTAGTTATACACTATATATGTATGCGTATGCAGTAGTATTTGCAATTTAAAACATACCTACATATAAATAGACGGAAAACACAATAGTGCGACTAGTGTTGAAAGCGCGTAATACTAACGTAAATATATGTAAATACATAGATATTTTGGAAGCTGGAAGTTGACAACCTCGTCGCTTGAAACACAATATGTAACAAAGTTTTGTTCCTTTCGTACATAATATTTTAGGCCTTACATAGGAATCTGTATTATCAGGTAAATTGAATTTAATGTTTCACCACCTAATAGAATTCACGATTTATATATTATATATTTTGTATTATATACTAAATATTTGAAATAAAGATATATACCTATACGTATTTGACTATATTTATAATAATACGTACATATATATTTGATAGCTGATACTCTCTATATCTGATAGAATTTTCTTAAAAATGTGCTTCTACGCAACAAGTGATACTTTTCATCGATTAAATTGACCTGAGGCCCCTCCTACCGTTAGAAATCTTTTACACGTCTTTATCTTTTTCTTCTGTTTGCACGTCCACACGCACATATATTTAAAACAATATAAAATAGCATTTTCGAAAAGAAAGTGAAATTCCCTAGACGTATTTTAACGGTTCAGTGGAACGCACCAAACAATGTAATTGTTTCAAATGTAACGGATGAATGAATAAATAAATAAATAAATAAATAAATAAATAATGACTTTTGATTAGCGGGCAAGTATCATTGAAAAAACTCGATCAATGTCACTTGTAAAATTTGCAGATTATCACCATGATGGTAGAATTGGAAGGTTTTAATGCTACCAACGATACGTATGTAGGTATATTTAAATGTATATATACTACTTTCCTAAGTTTTTAGATTTATGCTCGAATTGAATATTTCAATGTCACTTAAATATAGAGTTCTCGTATACTACCCTGTGCTTTAGAATCTATAAAGACGTTAAAATGCGAGGAAATTACATTTAAAGTTATTAACAAAGCTTAGATATTATCGAATTCTTTTTAAAACAATTTTCAAGTATTTGAATATCCATATTGGAATTTCAAATAGGCAGTAGAATTCAGTAATGTTGGTCTCTAATGCAGACGACAGCAATATTAATCTAGAAGATAAACGAATAAAACATTCTCGAGAGAAAAACTTATTTCTTCCCGAATATTATTATACATAACTGTATTACTGTAGCAATTGCTTCTAATACCAAATAAATTACAGTAGTGATAAACCAAATGCATCGAGATAGAATTGAATAATAACATAAAGATATTCGTTCATCTTCCAGAAAAACCTATCTTATTTCTGCACTACCCAAATATATTGAACACATTGGCACTTTAATTAATGTTAATTAATTGTACAATTTTTAATATATTTGGTGCATATATCATCGCTCAAACGTTTAATCGCACCAAAGAAGTTAGAACAAAACTGAAAATCAAATCTATCAAATTTAAAATATTTATATTACTTTTATACTCTGTGTTAGAAAAATGCATAATTCATAATAATTCGGTTAATCGATAAAATTTTGTTAAATCTATTAAAATCAGACTTTGAATTATTTATCATAGACATAATCTACTTTGGCAACGTGATAGAAGGGATAGAATCAAAGAAAATAGATAGAAAAGTACGATTTAAAATAAGGAAAGAATTTATATGTGCGAGATGCAACAATGTATTGCACAGAAGCAACGAAGAAAACTATATATAAAAAAATAAAAGTCTTATTTTGTACATACAATGACCGTGAAATCTTTGATTAATGCTATCTAATAATTTTAAAAGACGATATCTTTTGAAATACATACATATATATGCATAAATAGTTACTTCTAAAATATAAATATAATTTAATAATATTGGCTATGTATGTATCGATATCTCGTAAACTATCCATCGTAAAAGTGAAAAAGATACATAATACAAAGGAAATTCCACGCGTACTTCTTTTGGTTCTAAAATTCAGACTCATTTCTAAATAATAATTGTATAAAATGATAATAAAAGCATTTAAATATTATATATTGTTTACTTATGAGAATGTATACTGATTTATTATATGTATCAACAATTTGATTTTGTAGGGCTATACAATCAGAATATATGAATATGCAATATCAAGAAGAGGAAACAGTTAAGCTAATTTTAAGAGAATGAAGCACGAACATGTAATCACAACCATCTGTAGTAGATTGCTTATCATTTGGAAATATGTAAAGATGATCTATTTCATAAATATACAAAATATGTACATGACAAATTATGTGTGTCTTTAAATATAGTACAAAAAGATAAACTATAAAGCTGTAACAGATTTTAAATATGCTGTAACAACAATAGATACATTTTAACAAACTTTGCAGAAGAAAAACGAGTTCTATCCAGCATTTCTACATATCCTGACGAACATCTTTTCTCCATGTTACCATTTATGTTAAAGTGCTAATCATATAATTGTAGTTGAATAAAAATTGGTCTATGTTAAGAATTCTGAGTAAAAAAAAAATAGATGGACATTTACAAATATCAAAGTAGCGACAGCAATGTAATAGCAAAATAATAATAAACTTTAAAAAGAACATTATAAAAATAAATATACCGCTTTCTGCATTCAGAGATCATATACTAAAACAAAATATTTCATAATTTAGAAATGAGTTATTATAATATAATATGTACATGTTTCTAATATCACTATATTTTATGTAGCGTATATTCTATACAGGATATATCTAAGATTAAACACCATCCTTTAGGCATTTTCGACAATCTACCAAAAAATGTTTTGAACAAAAGTTAATCAGTTTTCAATTCGCTACACATTTGGATATTAAAGATTTCCAAAAAATTGTTGACTTCCTTAGATAGCACCATATATTTTGGACTTGACAGAATTATAATTGACATCAAGACGAATCTATGACCTACTATACTATCACCTTGAGATGACTTTGAAATGAGCTGAAAATCAGAAATTTAATAATAGTACATTGTAACGTGTAATGCAAAACGGTATGATTGTTATTGTTAGATTTGTTTAATTTATTAGTTTCTGAATGCAAAGTCATCTCAGAGTCATTGTATAGTAGACTGTTGAATTCATTTTGACGCAAACTACAACTCAGTGAAATCCAAAACATATGGTACCCTTGACTTTTTTATTGGATAAAATTTTTGGAAATTTTTAATATTCAAATGTGTAGTGAACCGAAAACTTACTAACTTTTGTTCAAAACATTTCTTTGACGAATTATTAGAAATGTCTGAAAAATAGTGGTTAATACTAGAGGACACAGCCTGTATATGCAAATATTTTGCCATAACTCAGGAATCAAATTAAAATTTGTTAAGAAACAAAAATCTATGTTTGTTTCAAAATCATACATCTTTCATTCAAAATCATAACACGTTAGAAAGTAAACATATTTTATAATAATAATTAATAATATAACTATTAAGATCAAGTTCTTAATCTCCTTTGAAGTACGATTAATGTTTTGGGCGGCATTATTTATTTATATTTCTTCCTTTCATCAAATTTGAATGTATAGATGTATTTATTATACGCTTCATGGAGAAAGCGGACAGACTTGTGTGAAATGGTAATATACTCTGACAAACATATAATAGTTTGTAGGACAATTACTTTTTGAACGATAATTTGATTGTGTTTAGATAAATACTGCCAAATGTACTTTCTGCCCTTACTCTTAGATATCATATTCTACATCTAAATTATTTTTCTGACTATACCGAGACTTTATTTAAAGCTTTCTGTGGTTCCCATACCTACGTTATTTCGGATCCTGTCTGCTAATATTCGATAATCAAGAGCCTCATTGCTATAATTTAAATTACGTAATTATTTCAAAAGTATGGTTCTTTCATTTCAAAAAAATGCATTGTGTAAAAATTCTTTGATGATCTTGTGTTCAAAAGGATAAAGATGGCACCAATTTTAGAATCATTGAACTGATTTTTCTTGAGTACATAAATTTCTCGATATTATACTTAAATAAATACAATAGGCAATAAGCGAGATATGAAAAGTACAAAGAGTACATAAATAATTCTGCAAAACCATACATTAATATTCCATCAAATTATATAAAATTGATGTTATAATACGTTAGGAAATGAATAAGTGTAGCAATAATCGAAGCATCGATATTATAAATATATTATTAAATAATATTGAAAAGTTATGTTCAGATATAAAAATTGTAAAAATATTTTTCAAATAGCCATGTCGAATAAATTTTAAAAGTAAGCTAGCACTTTTATCAATCAAATACATATTCCATTTTTTTAGCAGTTTAGAAATTCTTTGAAAACGATTTGGAAACGTGAAATTGAATTGTCCTTGATTCTAAAGTCACTAGATTAAAATCATTCATACTAACTACAATTCTCTTAAATAATTAAAATGCACTTGGTGCATCTTACTTTATGACCATTATATATTTGGTCACGATCTTATTTTCTCCTGCTTAACAAGTAAATAACTGATCCATATCACATTAAATACGATTTAAAAAATACAAGAAAAAAGAAGAATAAGCTATTCCTTAAGTAATTCTGAATTATGCTGTTTGTGCGCTAATTGAAACAACGATTGCTCTTAACCAATAAAAGAAGTTGGTCCACTTTGCACTGAAAAATTGACGATACGATATAAAAGACACGAAATGATGATACTTTTACCAACTATCACACAAAATGCTGTCCGGAATGAAATAAAACGAGCATCAGAAATTGTGTATTACACATTAGTAGGTGGGTCCATAGCACAAATAATAGATTTCATTACACTAGCAGCAGCTAAGGACGCGTAAGGCTGCCATTCCTTTATACGAGAGCCATCTTTATAATCAGAAATACCTCGAATAACGGCAAAACTTTCACGACAATTACCCAAAATACTTTCGACTACAGCATCCATCTCTGCATCAAAGGCAAGGGCTCCAAATCGGGCTGCAAATTTCTGTCTAAGCTGATCATCGCGTGCAATATGTCTGCCAGATGCTACAGGTGCTAAGTGAATTCGTGGACAGCCATTTGTTCTGGACATAAAAGAACATAATGATAAATGTTGACAAAAGGGGACCTAGCATTAATGACCTTCATCTTGACATATATTATCAAGGACACTCACCTTAAGTGTGAATCTCCAGAAAGTTTTAATCGTCACTCGTTATTCCTCAAAAAGTTATTGGCAGAAATATATTACTACTACTATGTACATTGTATTCTGCCTATATGTAAATATACGTATGTGATTATAACCGACGCGATAGTCGCGTTTATATCCCAGTCTTCATTTGATAGAAACATCGTGTGCGTTGCTCGCTCGCTTGTAAAAATCTAATCTAACCCAATATCAATTCCACAGACAAAAGAGGCCCGATTTTTAACCAAAATTCTTTTTTCTTAAAAATTCCTTGCATATATGTAGAATTGAAATTGGGTTGGACTAGATTTTTACGAACGAGTAGAACGAGCGATCAACGCATGTAGTATTTCTTTACCATACATTGCTTTTTATAAATCCTTTTTTGTTAGTAACCTTTTAAGAAATAACGAGTGGTGGCTAAAACCTTCCAGAGGCAACTCAGGAGAGTGTCCTTCACAGTATATGTTAAAGTTAAGTGCCCTTTGTCAACATTTACTATATTTGAAACGGGAAAATATATTTAAAAAATATACATGTATATTTACTTAGGTCATAATTATGATTATATGCTGAAAAATAATTATCTTATATAAGCAATAACCTTTTATTCGCCGCATCTGCAGGTGCAGTAGGATGTGCAACTTCTATAACATCTCTTTCGCCAATAGCCATGTATAACTTATCAGACTCTGGTGGAGGTGGTTTAAAATCATGCTCCGTCTGGTTAGTTAAAATATCTGAACCTTCCTTCAGGTACGTTTGCCATGGAGGATTTGTCTCATTCTCTGACTAGTAAGAATCATTAATAACTGTACTAGATTCTTGTTGCAAATTTAAGAACCTATGCAGACGAACGACTTTTGTCCGCGCGATATCGGTGAGATCATATGCCTGTCTTTGATGTTCGTAATTAGGAAAACAAAAAAGACATATGATCCAACCATATCGCGCGGGCAAAAGTCGCTCGTCTACATTAGGCGTAAAAGTGTAACAACCTACCTGATCTTTAAGATTAACAGCAATTTCTTGAAGACATAAATTTGGTGGGCAATATTCTTTGGTTTCAAAATGATAATCTCCACTCTCATTTGTCTTTGCACTTTCACAATAAACATAAATATACTTTTTATTAAGAGGAATAGGATAAGATATAACCACATCACCAAGTCGCACGTGTTTATTATAATCTGTATAATGTGGTACACCTCCTCCAATTCCAATTAAGAAAACGAAATCAACTTTCTGAAATGTACCTACAGAAAAAGTAAAATATTTGATTATAATCAAGCATACCAATTATAACTAAACCAAGAACAATTTAAATGCTACCTAATAATCTGGTAGTTGTATTTCCTGCTGCAGTCATTGCTTCTCTTGTATGACCTACAGTGGGTAACTTTGTGCATACAATTCTGTGTGCGCCAATATTACCTAATGTGTAAACATTTGACTCACCTATAACAAAAATAATCTTATTTTGCATCGAAATAATCCTCTACCATTACTAATTTTAAAATATGTGTATGATACATGTGCACTGTGCTACTATTAAAAAACTGGTATTGTATTTGTGTATGTATGTTGTGACTAAATTGATTAAAAATGACTCATTCCATACAGATGCAATTGTGTTTAGTACCTATTACTAGATATAAATATAAGTAATTCATATATTTATCAGTATATCAAATACAAGGGCAGATTGAGAAGTTTCCGGTATGAGAATATCAATAAGAAATAAAGCGAAAATAAACTCCTAGCAATGACATCAAAAACTTATCAACTTGTCTTTATAATTTTTTTTAGTTGAAATGAAAGAAGTGATAAATAACTATCATAACACATTTGTATTTGGTATAAAAAATATAGTTGTAAAACTTATCATTTAATTCCTACACACCCTTCCTATTTTTAGAAAAAGTTACTAATTGAACTAACATCCCACAAATAGTTCAGTATTTTCCAAACATTTATATTCATGTAATCAATGTATGTGTAAACATATATATAATAATAATTAAAAATGTATAATATATTGTTGCGTATCTAGTACTGGATTAATTAGATAATAATACACAGTAATACATATATTACACATATTAATATCATTATATTATAAATTTATTTATATATAAAAATTGTGTTAAAAGCAACGGAAAATAAAATTTAGTTTTGTAAGTGTTAACTAGTTATTTGTTTTAAAGATGGAAGTAATAATTCAAAGAAGTTAATACCAGTTTTAAGTAGAAGGAAATAAAATGATATAACAGTATCTTTTATACAAACAAAACACATAAACAAAAAACACATGAACAAAAGATATAACCTGTGATAGTTCTGAACCATACCCATTTAGTCCTAGTGCAGACGTGCCTCTTTCATTGTTATGATTGTGCTACAATCATATGCTTATCTTTACTGTTCTTAACAGTAATCCCAACATGGAATCCCAACCATGTCCTTAACAGGCACAGCAAAGAAGGATATATGATCGCAGCAAGATCGCAACGGCAACAGTCGCATGTCTGCACTGGGCTTCAATATGTGTGTGCTATAAATTTAACTTAATTTGCTAATATTGCTGAGAAAGTAAATGGTTGAAGATGAAGACATGATACATGAGATGATAATCTGAATGAATTTCATTACAACACAGCAATATGGTATGTATATTGTTTCTGCGGCATCGTCGAAGTAGTATTTTAATAAAAATATCTAATAATATGTATTTTTCACAGCGTAGTGCCATTGAGACACTTCATTGCTTTGAATACAAGCAATTGGCAAGCTATAACGTTAAAGGACATTGACACGAAAGAGGAACTATATTACAAATTACTTTACCAAAACGACATGTCACTCGCGGTACTCCATCTGTCGCATCAGGTGAGCTTGCCGTACCTAAAGTTTCATGCATTGTCATATATATATATATATAGGCAGTACATTTTGTACCTTTACTGCCAACTAATATATGATACTATAATTATAATACCGTAATGCAAACTAGTTAATACAAATTCTTTAATACACTAAAAAGTTCCATAATTATATTATATAAATTCGAAATTTCTTATAGATACATTAACTTCTAAAAAAGATAAAGAGACCTTAAATAACGTAAAAAAACGTAAATAAAGTCTGCTTTGATCTTAAAATTTGACAATATCATTTCTTTATATTTAATCATTTAATATTAAAATATAAACAGCAACCTGTATCTTGAAAATAAATTATCATATCATATTATTTTATATTCCTTCTGCCATATAATTGAAGATTAATTCATAAAATCTATGTGAATAATTATGAGTTATTAAATGAAATATATCTTACCAACAGTAGTATAACGAACAAATGTTTCTTTGTTTTCAATCATAGAGTCAACTGCCAACTTTTCACAATACTGTGCAGTAATAATTGCTATAGTAGGTTGTTTTGCACTTGCCATTGTTGGCATTTGTTTTACGACCTAAGAAAAGGTAAGAAAAGAGATACAATAATTTTTCATATATAATGTCCAATAATTAATTACCACAAATAATTATACATAAAATAGTGCATTGACACTATACTATAAATTTACTGCAAAATAGTAAAAATAAAATTTACTTGAATTTGGGTATCTTGGTGTACAACTCTAGTAAAAGCTCCATGCTCCATCGCTTTAACAACACCCTTCTCTTGTAATTCTTTTAATTTTATTTCGACAGCAGAAGGATCCCAACCATGTTCTCTACAATAATTACCACACATTGTTTACAATTACATTAACATTTTCGTGCAAAAATAATTAATAAAATTCTTATAGTAAAGATCATACTTTGCTATATCAGTCACTGTAATTGGATTTGGATAAGCAGATTCAATAAGTTCCAATACTTTTTCTAAAGTCAGTTCAACTACCTGACCAATAACTGTTTCATCTGTTGATACTGTCAAACAAAAAAATTAAATATTATCACATTCCATTAATATATTTCATGATTCTGCAAAATATATATAAATGCTCATTAAAAAGTAAATTATTTGTGATAAATTTTTCAGTTTTTTATAAATAAAATGAACTACAGCCTTTGTGTATCTACTTGTGTGTGCTAAACATGTGTGACATCAAACTTAGAATAAAAATGTAATTCATATTACTTTTTGTAGAATTGATAACATAGAAATGAAGTGTAAAAATTTTATATGGTAGTAAATGACCATGAATACTATTTATAAACACATTAATGTTATACTAAGATCAAAGTAACAATAAAGAGTATTGCATATGGTATAATAAAATCACTAATATGTATATGTTAAACTGTAAATAAATCTTCTGAAATGCTTAAAAAATATACTTTTTTACAAATAATAATATTTTAGACATAATAATTGATTATATTACTTGCAAATGTATAGTATTATTTTTTATCATTTAACTTAATTAGTTTTACATTGTGTTAAAATTTCGAATTAAACAAAATAACAATATTATGGCATACATAATCATGCATTCATATTACAAACATGATATACTTCATGAATAAGATATGTACATATCTCTAATGGTGTATATCCAATTTTTCTTTTTAGTCAATCAATCCATATTTTATAGGAGAAGAAGCAAATTGAATAATCACAAATGATTGTTTTCATTATTAAGTAAAATAAACACTAAAATATATATTAAATGTTTAATATTGGATTAATGCGAAAAAATCATGTTAAGCCAATGTTGTTATAATAACTACTATATTGCATGAACCAATAAAATATGTATTTACCGGTCAATGTGCAGATAAACAGCTTTTATATTTACTTATTTTTTCTAAAAGCTTTTGCACTATTTTTTCAACATACATATGTTTATCATTAGTTATCACTAATAAAGTAAATAGCAATAAATTCGATAAAATTAGAATAAAACTAAATTGATAAAGAAATTCTATGAGAAACTTTTCTTCAAGTTTTTGACCGGCAAATATTCATTTGTTATTGTATTTTATATAATAGCCTGCATATAAAATATCAAAAAACATAAATCGTAATAAAATATGTAATTTCTTCATAATCTCCAACCTGATTTCCAACTAATTTTCTTATATGGAAGAACTGTGAACAGTATATGACCAGTATCAGCTGTGAATAACAGAAATTAAAAATAACACATTTATTTCATATAGAATGAACATGTACATATATACAAGTAACATGAGCAGCACAAATGTTAAATATACATTTCCTTTAGTTTCAGTTGTAATGTATACTTGAGACACACTGCTCCAATATCTTTCAATAAAGATCACTTAGTTCAATGAATCAAATCAAATAAATCTTGGTACTACTCTTTACTTCGAAGTTATTTTAATAATGTAAAAGAAGTATGTGTGTAAAATAATTTTCATGAATGATTAAATGAATATATCAGTAAATTTGTCTGAGAATAATTTTTTAATATTGAAATTAAACAATTAATACAGTTATGAAGTATGATATGTATATAAGTAATGATGTTTTCAACTAGAACACTTAGTTGTTACTTGTTAGCTTATATGATATCATTTATAAAGAAAAATATTACTTAAACTATACAAAAATTTAAATAAAACATAAATAAAATTAAAAAGATATTGTAAAATTAAAGAGAATTGTAATATTGTACTTACATGGCCTAGTTGGAAGATTAACAGGTTCTTCAAGCTGTTTTAATTCTACTTCTATCTTTTTAATTGTAGAATACTTATGCAACATTAGTTTCATTATTTTCTTGATAAATCCAACATAATCTGTAACAAACCCATGTAGCTTACTGGAATTAAATATACTATAATTACATATTACTATAGTACTATTGAGAGAAATATCTGGTGACTAAATTGTACTATTGCAATATAAGTGCACAAAAAAGTTTTTATATTAGAAAATATTTATTTGTATTTCATATTATTTTTTAATCATTTTATAGTTATAATAGTGTCCTCACTACCTGAAACAATAATCTATATACTCTTTCAGAATGATAATATAAAAATAGATTATTGTTGTTTACCAATATGTAATGCTTAACAAAATTAGAACTACCTTATACTTATATACTATAATAGATCAATATTCCATATATAAAAACTTGATGGTTTAATTATAGATTATAGACAGTATTATAATTTATATGTTATCAACTAAAATAAATTTTACCTCTTGGAAATTCTTGAGGTGTAACTAATTCTCTGAAGAATTCTTGTGCCACACTTGGGTGTTCGGCTTCTGAAAGTGTATCTACAAACCAAAACTGAAGAGTTCTAGATTCTTGTGTATGTTTTCCACTTTGAGCACTCACTAAGAATACTCTGAATTGTAAGCAAAGATGTGCTGGTTGAATTTCACCATTTGTAACTATAAAAATTTTATGATATAATATTCCATTAATGTTGTAATATTGGTAACATTTTGTCTATTAACACTGTTTTTAATATATTAAATAATGATAGAACTTTATGTACCAGCAACTGCTTGTTTATTAATAACTATTCCTTTGTGATCTCCTCCAGCAATATGAACGTTGTTTTCATTTCCATTTTCTGTTGGGGGTTCTAAAGCCTGCCTTTCTATTATAAGAGTTGTAGAATTTGCAGTCTTACATTTTGGTGTCATGACAATGTGTTCTAATAAATGAAACATAGAAAAAGAGAATTTGAACAAAGCTCATCAACACTTCACAGTTATACATGACAAAGAAGTAGAATTATAGAAATCGTATATCATTTTATTTAAATAAAAGAAATATATCAAAATCAATATAAATTCTATAAATATACATATAATATGTTACCAGTTGTTCTTGTTACATATACAATTACATAAAAAAAACAGTTCGTTATATTAAATTGTAACATTAAATTACATTTAATAAAAACTATTTGAAACAAAATCCTTATCTTTTATACACTTACCTGTTTTTTTATCATCCATTTCGAATTGTTCACTTTATCTGTTATCTGACGCAAGCAATTTTTTTATAGCACTAAATAAATAATGGATAACAAGAACACTTAAATCCAATAGAATATGCAAGCTACGGACTTGAACTAGTCCACTCAACTAACGACAACGTCGTTCTCTGCTGTTCGACTTTTTAATCGCCTCCTTTACCATCCCACCACGGGTATCGGAGCTCGCGCCTCGCGTCTGTCAAAACGAAAACCTTATATAACCTCAATCTCCTTATCCTATTTAGTCAACCTTCCTTTCTGTGGACGTAATAAAGACAGTCTTTAAAAGGTAATGTATAAAAGAAAAGATGAGCAAAATTCATTAACACAAGAAGTAGGTGATATTAAATGATCGACTTGAATACTCAAAATAATTATCGATCGAAATAGTGATAAGACACAACACATGCCACCGCCCTGCGCCATACTTATATTTAACTATGACATGACATGTATAATCTATATTACAAATGCGTCATTTTTGTTTTTCTCAACACGAATATGCTATCACTATGTATGTATGTATGTATGTATGTATGTATGTATGTATATGTATATATATATACCATACCTGTAAAATATGACATATTACTTATATACTATATATGTGCATATAGCATATATATGTGCACATATACTATACACACATGCAGTTAGTCTTGAAAATATTCGGACGATAGCATAACTTTAATTTTTAAGTTCTTTATCAGAAATAGATGCAGATAAAACAACAAAAATGTTTTGTAGTATATTGGCATATGGTATATAGATATCATAGGTAAAAAACTTTTGACTTAAAACAAACTGTTGTCTCATGTTGAAAAGAAACTGAATTTGATATGTTAAAAATATTCGCACTTCATAAATTAATGTTAGAAAACTAACATAGTAATTTTTTATAAAAGTTTAATATTTTATTCAACAACATGTTTTAAGCAGTTTATTATGTTAAAAAATTTTTTTTAGTATTGGAACATAAATCAAAGAAAAATGTACAATTACATTATATGGTATATATGCTATTGTATTATATGTAATATGTACAAATATACAATACATTACAAATTTAAGTTACCAAACTAAGATAACGAGCTTGTTAACGCATGTACGGCCATATGTGAGAATTAGTAAACAAGAACAATAGACACTAAACAAAAATGATAAATTCCCCTAACAAAGGAATAAAATACAGCATCGATTACTAATAAAAAAATAATCTTCAACATATTAAACTGTTTAAAATATGTTATTAAACCAAAGGGGTATCGGATAAATTATTAGACTTTGATATAAAATTGCCACTTTAATATTTTTATCAATTTATAAGTGTCCGAATATTTTTGAGACATGAAAATTCACCTTTTTCAACATTTCTTTTAATATTTGAACAACAAGCTTGTTTTAAGTTAAAAGTTTTTTATTTTCTGATCTATACATATTATACTCAAATATACTGCAAAACGTTTTTATGTTTTATCTGTTATTCAATAGGTTTGGGGTTCGATATTTAATTGATTCACACAGATTAGTTTTGTATACTCTGTATTTCACCGCCATGTACAGCCATTACAACACACCGGATACTCACATAAAAAAAAACACATGGCGAACGGGAAAGCAGAAGAGAGTCGGAAATAGTCGTACCAACTCTGCACGCAGGAACTAGTGATCATACCAACCTGACATTTATCTCAACACTTTGATCATAGTTTCTGCAAACCCCATAGCTTTGGTAAAACACTGAGTCTTAATTCTATTTAAACCTTTGGTAAGGATATCTGCAACATTTTCAGAACTTGGCACATAAACATAATCTAAAATACCCTTTGACACATAATTCTTAGCATAGAAGTAACGAACTTGAACATGCTTAGAACTCTCAGCGACTATCTTATCCTTGGACCATGAAATAGCTCCACTATTGTCACAGAAAATTTTGCATGGGCGGGGACAATATGACAATTGACCCAACTCCCTTAACAGTAAGGATATCTACACAGTCTCCCTTGCTGCCTCCTGCATTGCTACAAATTCTGCTTCATAAGTCGACTGAGATATGATAGGTTACTTCTTCGACAACGAAGATATTGCACCACCAACAAGTATGAAAACATACCCACTTTTAGATTTTCTATTTACTGAATACCTTGCAAAATCTGAATCGCGAAACACTTTCAAAGGTTGGCCCTGTCTTCTCTATCTCCTTTCTCCCCTCGACACTGGTACGAAATGTGGCCCCATTTTCTACATTTGTAACATCTTTGATCACTTGTGTCTCTGCTCTTCGGCTTCGCGCCATCTTTGTTTTGGTACTGACCTGGGATTCCATTGCCTTCTAGGCGCTAACGCGCTGCCTTGCTCGGACGACTCCGCAGCCGCATTAATTCTTTTTTCTTCGAGTAGGAGATCGGCCTTCACCGACCTCGAAGTCAGATCCTTATCCTCGACATAGGTCGAATAATCTGGATCTGTCGCAAATCCAGTCAAAATAAAAGATGCCACAACGTTATCTTCAAATTTAATACCGGCTTTAGACAACTTGTCAAACAGAACTTGAATTTTTCCACAATAACCGAGGATATCCATGCTGGGAGTCTTCTCGATAGTGCCCAGTTCCCGCACGCACAAGGCAATGTCCATTGATGTGGATCTCCCATGGATCTCTTCCAGTGCTTTCCAGCACTCCTTCGCTGTTTTCAGGCCTCTAATGTCCGCGAGGTATTCAGGGCGAACGTGTCGGAAAATGTGTGCACGCGCCTTGTTATCCAGTTTGACGTACTCAGATCTCGCTCTTTCTGCTGCAGTCAATCCTGATCCACCGCATCCCAGCAGCCCAGGGAAACCATAGAAACTTCCGTCATCGTCTTCCAGTACTCATAGTTGTTCTTGTTAAGGATTGGATTCATGTCCTTGTCCATATCGCTCATCTTCTCCTGGTGGGTCATGGCGTGACCTTTTCTCTATTGACAGAAACAAAAATCGACAAATAAGTATCTTCAATAGCACAGTTCACCAACCTGGGCCCATAACCTGTTATTCAATAGGTTTGGGATTCGATATTTAATTGATTGACACAGATTAGTTTTGTATACTCTGTATTTCACCACCATGCACAGCCATTACAACACACCGAATACTCAGATAAAAAAACACATGGCGAGCGGGAAAACAGAAGAGAATCGTAAGTAGTTGTACCAACATGTGCATGTAGGAACTAATGATCATACCAACCTGACATTTATCTCAACATTATCTGTATTTATTTCTAATATAGGACATAGAAATCAAAGTTATGCTAATGTTCGAATATTTTCGAGATCAACTGTTTATGTGTGTACAAACAGTTCCTTTACTGATGGTAAATGTGGAAAGTATAGTTGCCATTATTGCTTAGATAAAATCTGAGTAAGCAACCTTCTCTCTTTTTTTTTTTAATTTGTACTTTACAATTTGTCCAGCTGGACATTTGGTAAATAACCAATATTTAATACGAATTTAATTTTATAACTCTATGTATGCATTTATAATATTCGTCATGTAACAATAATTTTCTTTACGATATAGTAATCTTATACATATAATCACAGCCTTGAACCATAAATGTATACATATATAATATTACTGTATTAACAGATATTAATAAATATAGTAAATCTAACCTCAATATTTCTTTTTAATTTCATTCAGTGATATTTAAAATTAATTCCTCTGTAGAAATGATCAATATTTGTACTTATATGTCATATGTCAAACATAATATTTAAAAATTAATAAAGATTTGGGTAAAAGTTTTTGAAAAAACTCTGAAGGCAATAATCTTTTTTTGTATACATATGTATATACATGTGTTATACATATATGATAATCATATGTTAAATACATGTGCAATAAACCGTATTTATTTAATATTAATTGCAGTTAGACCTGGAATTAGAAATGGAAAACAAAAAAATGTTTTACCAAATAATTTTTTTGTCACCATATAAAAAAGATTATTTAGTGTAAAATCTTTTTCTTTCTGATCTAGAGAATGACTAACACTATATCCTCTTGCAATTATTCTTCTGGAAAAACCATAACTTTTTTTTTTAATTATTTTATTCTTGGTTTTCTTCCAATTGGTTCATTGTTTTTGTGTTTACAAAAAGTTAAGAAACACTTCATGAATCACACAATTGATATTGTAGAAAGGTATAATAACATAAAGTAACAATGTTACAATGAATATATAAGTGATACAAAACTGAGTACAACGAATTTACTATTTTCAAGGATATAAAAAATATAAAAAAAACCTTTGTGAGGCTTTGGAAGATAGTATATGATGTTGAGTTTTATGTACCACTTCATTAGTTGCAATACAATATTGTGTACTTGAATTAATGTGCATATTATTAAAAATGTTCAATTTTGGTCATCACCGTAAAGAAATAAAATAATCTGCTTAGGTTCTATTCCTTTGTTTGTCTATATAAATATGTATGTATGTATAATTTGCATAAAATGTGCAAATTATATGTAGAGTAAATATAAATCTACATGAGAAAAATGTAAGTCGAAAATATAGAATAAGATTTTCTCATTCGAGGCTTGTTTTCGAGAAAACCGTCTTGAAATACTTGTTTGGTATATGTGAATTTGACTAGTTACCGACTAAATATGAGCTGCTATGAGTAAACAATCAGTACAAGGTTATTTTACGTGGCCTCGTTCTCAAGAAAATAGAGTTTGAATATATTTAGTTAAAAACTGGTTTGGTATACGCGTACTTAATCAATTCTTAAAGTTTACTTTTGCAGAAACGAAGCGTGTTATGAAAAAATGTTGGGTTAGATTTTTTACTTATTTTCACAAATAGAATAATCTATCAATCATTAAGTTCAAATATATTTGAAATTTTGGAAGTCGATTTCTTCGAAAACAAATTTAAACGTCATATGAAAAATTTTATTGTTATAATCGAATTTCGCGGATCTTGATAGTTGACCCATAGCACCGATAGAAAACGGTTAACATTCATTAGCAATCAAGCGGTGTACTTGGCATTAGCAGTATCGTATTGTTTTCGAATCATGATATTGCATTCATTATATTGTATTCTTATCCTTTTTTAATATCATTATTATTGTCAGTTCTGTCCGAGCAGCCGAGCTGAACGGACGTGTAAAAAAAGTGCCTCAGGACGTGTAAAAAAGTGCGGCAAGTGGGGAAGAGAAAGTTAAGGACGGTTACGCCTAGAACCAAACGGTGGAGGATCGTGTCTTCTATTAAGGGGACTAGCAAACCTACCATGGAAAGTATTGCACAGATAAAAATTATAAACAGAAAAGAGCAATACTACATATACAAAACAGCAGATACATCAAGAGCAAGTCTACAAACAAACCAAGGACAAGACTGCTCAGCCACAATGGAAGTTGACACGGAAACCACCAAAGAAACAACTCATCAGGACGAAAGCTGGAAGGTAGCTAGCTATAACAAAAAAAAAGAAAAATTCTAGGAAATTCAGACACGGAAAAGCAGCGATGGCTGCAAGAATTACCGCTAAGAAACTCCTTCAGCTCGCTAACAGAAGAAATAGATCACGACCCAACAAGCAAGGACGCAACTCAATCAACACATAGTACAAAACCACCACCAATATTTGTTGAGGCGCAAATAATAGACCCGCTTATAGATCAACTAAACAGTACAGTTGGAAAGGATAACTACTCAATAAAACAAACAAAACTAGAACAAGTAAAAATCCAAACAAACACACCAGAATATTATCGGAAAGTTATAAAAGAATTAAGGGAAAAAAACGCCATATACCACACGTACCAGCTCAAAACGGAAAGGAGCTACAAAGTAGTTATAAGAGGACTGCATCCAAAAACTAACACAAAAAAACTAAGTGACGAACTAGCAAATATTGGCCACCAAACAAGATCCATAAACAATATTACAAAGTACGACACGAAACAACCACTACCGCTATTCTTATTAGAGCTAGAGCCCAAAAATAACAATAAAGAAATCTATGAAATAAAAAAAATTTTAAACACATTAATCACAGTTGAGCCACCCAGGCACAAAAAGGATATACCACAATGCATGAGGTGTCAACAATATGGACACACAAAAAACTACTGCAACAGAAATCCGGCGTGTGTCAAATGCGCAGGAAATCACCTAACAGTGAATTGCCCACACACGGGGAAAATAAATGACGTAAAATGTCATAATTGCGGTGGAAATCACCCAGCCAGCTACAAAGGCTGCGTAGTCAGAAAGCAACTACAAAGCAAACTATTCCCGCCTATACGAAACAGGACACACAACAATTTCCACACGCAACAGGACAACACAGAACCTTTGTCAACACCAAATACACAGCAAGCAACGAACAACAACCACACTAACACCAACTCCGTTAGAAGCCGAAGCTATGCGCAAGTAGTCAACCGGTCGTCACCATTAGATAATCAAAGCCAAAACAATAACAGCGACGACTCTACAGAAATCAAAGAAATGATAAAGCAATCCATTAAAAACACGGAAATGATAGCAAAAATTATAAGTGAACAAAACGCAATCCTTAAACAGCAAACGCAGCAAATCACACTCATGCTGCAACTACTCACAAACACGCTAACCAAAAAATAAAAACGGACACGCTTAAAATAGCAGCCTGGAACTCTAACGGCCTGCAACAAAGGGCCCTAGAAGCTAAAACATTCCTATACAACAATAATATCGATATACTACTCGTTTCAGAAACACACCTCACTATAAAAAACTATTTAAAAATTCCGTACTACACCATTTATGATACCAAGCATCCCTCAGGTAAAGCACACGGAGGGACCGCAGTAATAATAAGAAACGACATTAAACACCATTTACACAGCCAAGTTCGTAAGGAATATATCCAAGCAACCACCGTTACAGTACAAACTAGCAGCAATCATTTACAGATATCAGCAGTATATGTACCACCGCGACACAAAATTACATTACAAATGTGGGAAGAGTACTTTCAACATTTAGGTGACAAGTATATTGCAGCGGGAGATTGTAATTCAAAGCTGTTGAGAATTGTGGAGAATTGTGGATCTTTGAAGCCGAAATAATGTTATAGGAACACTAAATTTACACTTGGAATTAATATTAAAATAGTAATATATTTATTTGATAAACGATTCCAAAGATATTCATCGATACACACTTGCACGCGTCTCAGCACTTTCTTCTTTTCCCGACTCTCCATCGACGACGACTCTTAACCGACTGGCTGTTTACATTCCTTTGTTTCGAGACGCTGCGCACACACACATACTTCCACACACTGATATATACATATAAGTATTTCTACTACGCACTTAACTCAGTCCAGCACAGAAAATTACACATATCTCAACAAAAGCACACACTATGGGGATCAAGAATCACTACACCTCGAGGTAGAACCTTGGAAAAATACATTAGATACAATAACCTCAACATATTATCCACAGGAAGACCGACATACTGGCCGACAGACCCGAGCAAAATACCTGACCTACTCGACTTTGCAGTTACAAAGGGATTAAATGCAAATAAACTACATATAACACCCAGTCTTGAGCTTAGCTCAGATCATACACCCATAATTATTACATACAGAAACAAACCAATACTTTATAACAATTCAGTGACACTATGCAATAATACCACCAAATGGCAAACATTTAAAGAAATAATTGAGAACAAAATCAATTGTAACATCCCATTGAAAACACCTGAACACATTGAACAAGCAGTAACAACACTTACAGAAACTATTCAAGAAGCAGCATGGGCAACTACTATACCTGAACCAACCAATAGACAAACAAAAATAATTCCGCCAGACATCCTCGAAACAATTAGAGAAAAAAGAAAAGCGAAAGCAAAATGGCAAAAACATAGATCAAAAGAAAATAAAAAACACCTAAAAAAACTTGCAAAAGAAATTAAAAACAAAATAAAAGAACACAATAACAATGAGCTCACAAAATTCATAGAGTCACTATCTGCGCACGATAACACCAACTACTCCCTATGGAAAGCCATAAAAAAAATAAAGAAGCCAATAAAACTAGTCCCAGCAATCAGAAAAGCAGATAATACATGGGCAAGAAGCAACGAAGAACAAGCTGAAGAATTTTCCAACCACCTAAGCAACATATTTACACCACATAACATCAATAATAGCAACCACAATGGTCATACCGATGAGGATGCGATAACCACTAGTATCTCAACTGACAAACACTATATCATACCTAAAACAACAGCACAAGAAATTAGAAACGAAATCGAGAAAATAAAAAACAAAAAAGCACCAGGGATCGACCTAATCAATGGAAAAATTTTGAAAAACCTTCCTCCAAAAGCGATACGACTAATCACAATAATTTACAACGCAATATTAAGAATCCAATACTATCCTAAACTATGGAAACTAGCACAGATCATAATGTCACCTAAACCAGGCAAAGATCCACACCAAACAACATCTTATAGACCAATATCACTACTTCCCGTGTTTCCAAAATACTAGAAAAAATAATTTACGCCCGCTTAAAACCAATAATAGAGAAGGAAAAATTAATACCAGATCACCAATTTGGATTCAGAAACAAACACTCCACGATAGAGCAAATGCACAGACTTACAAATGAAATAATCATAGCATTAGAAAACAAACAATACTGCACAGCCCTCTTTATGGACATCGAGAAAGCATTCGACAAAATAAACCACGAAAGCCTACTTCAATCAATCAGAAAACAATTCCCGGAACAGATATACCATCTAATTAAATCCTACTTAAGCAGCAGAACCTTCGTAGTAAAAATTAAAGACACATTGTTACGCCGCCTAAAACATCTGCACGCCAGCACTCGCGACCGGACAACAAACGGCCTGCGTAACGTCACTTCGACCCTCAATAAACCTAATGTTACGACGCGTACCCTCTACCTGGACCAGGTCATACAGCGCGGGCCGGACGGTCACCAGACGTCCGCTCATCCTAACGGCACACCCTTAATAGCCTTAAGTCCCCGTTATAAATCCCAATAAGTTGCCTGCTCAGGCCCCTCAGACCGAACAAACATCGTTTACTAAACTACCTTCAAAGGACTATTGTTTACCACGGCCGGGCACGGAAAAGTTGGGATCTCTCACGTACGATGCTTCCTAATAGCAACTTTATATCGGTGGCAATTAAGAACCTTCCAAAGTCCAACAACCTTCGTTTTCCCAATTCACCAACAAATCGGATGGTCCCGTGCGCTAGCCACACCCATCCTTAGCTTTCCTCCGCTACAGCATCGTCACCGAACACTACTGATCCTTCATCCTTCGGACAGTCAACATCCTTCGACCGGGAATACACCCGAAAGTGAGTCTAACGCGAACTCCTAACACAAAACACTGCTCCTATGACCTCAGGAGAGTCAAGTCTTCCTCTACTACTCAAGACATCATAGTGCTAAGTCCACTAACACACGAAATTCAAGTGTAAGAGCCCTGCTCTATCGAATATACCTTTCTCACCTTCGTGCGGTCAGTTGTTATTTATACATCTCCATTTAACAGTGTAATCTAAGTGTTGGAAATACATAATTTATAATTCTGTGAACCACAGTGTTATATAAACTTAATCACCCCTTCTTATCTCAACGGAAATTAGGGGATCGATCAATTCGTGGTGTCGATTGCTATAATCGTAACGGGAATTTACGACTCCCGTTGACGTCTCTACTCGCGAACGTCTCCCCGCGATTGGTCGAACGTACACACATACTCTGAAGTTAAAGACATTAAGGCAGGGGTTCCGCAAGGAAGCGTCTTAGGACCAATTCTATACACACTATACACGGCCAACATACCAACAACCACTAACAGCAAAATACTGACATTCGCGGACGACACGGCGGTGCTGGTCAGGCACACTGACCCTGCAACAGCAGTATCATCACTACAAGAACATATCACAAAAATAGAAAAGTGGCTTCAAGATAAACAAATTAAAGCAAACCCCGATAAATGCAACCACATTACATTCACACTGAGAAAACAGATACCTCCAAACATCACGCTGAACGGTACGCAAATAATACAAACAAGGCAAGTCAAATACCTAGGACTCTACTTAGATACACGTTTCACATGGAAACGGCATATTAAAACTATAATAGACAAAATACAGATAGCAAGGAGACAAATGTATTGGTTGACAGGTCGAAAATCCAAACTAAGCATAGAAAACAAACTAAAAATATACAAAATGATAATAAAACCAATCTGGACGTACGGAATACCACTTTGGGGAACAGCAGCAAAGAGCCATATAAGCAAAATAGAGACAATCCAAGCTAAACTACTTAGAACAATAGTAAACGCCCCATGGTACGTTAGAAACGAGGACATACGGAAAGACCTTGGAATATCAACGGTCAAGGAAGAAATTAGCAGATTCGCAAGAAGGTACAGTGAAAGAATAGCAACCCACCCGAACCGGCTGGCAGCGGAAACGATCAACACAACCATAGAAAGGAGACTAAAAAGGAAACACCCAACAGATCTCACAAAGGACATAACCTAACAAACACGATGATGGTACCCCGCTGGGGGTAGCCACCCACATGTTATATTATTAAACCGCTATAATATTTTACCAAATGTCCTACTGGACAAATTGTAAAATTTAAATAAATAAATAAAAAAAAAATTATTATTGTCTGTACGCGAATAAATGCATTTTTTAATGTAACATTATTCTGTATCTTCGATCTTTTTTTCACATTGAAGCGCCTCCTTGCTGATTGTACCAACAACGATACCTCGATGCCTGTATAACGAAATTCTATTAAAAATAATGTATGGAAAGGCATTTCGTATAAATTAAAATGTTGGTAAGATTTTTTACGAACAAGAAAAGTTAACACTTATATGAATATGAAAAGCATATATGAAAATATTTGTTTCATAAAATATCGCTGATTTACAATGCAACTGTGATGCACAGAAAGTATGTTTTATGATTTATATTTTCTCTAATTGTCTAAAGATGGCATTTGCCGAAGTTAACTGCCTCTATATTGCTCAATGGAAAACATTTCTTCCATTTTTAACCCTGTTTCTTTCTCTCATACATTCTTTTTCTTTTTTCAAATTTTTATATTTTATATCTCATTCTTCATTTTATCTTTCTCGTGCTATCAGTGCATATGGTTACCCTCGCTACAGGTTAACTGTCTCCAAACACAGCTTTACTTCGATATTCTTATGAGAACCCAGTGGTTTCTGCGTGAGTAAAGCCAATTATTACCATATATAATAATTCTTTAGAAAAAACGGCATACCCGCTAGGACTCGAACCTGGAACATTTTAGTAAACGATAACTGATCACGTTATCTACTCGGCATTGGTCCGTCTACATAGAAAGTGATTATACATATGCATACAAATATTGCATACAAATAACTACTATTGGATGAACTTGGCTTTTTGTTTTGCGATATATGAACTAGGAGCGAAATTTGAAATCATCTGTACATGAAATGTACAACACTCTCGAATTTGTTTAATAATATAACACTCGTGAGTATCATGGTAAAAGAAACTAAAAATCGTTTCTCACCTTCCTCAAGTTCATCACGACCCGAGCATGTAGATGTGATGCGGAAAAAAGATTGTACAATTTGTAAAAGTTTGTTTAAATATCGAAATGTGAGATATATAAACTCATCCTAGCTAGAGTATGTAATATCTTCCCGAATGAATCATTTCCAAATAGATAAGTCTAACTCAAACTTAAGCGGCATCCAACGTACATCAAAGTCAAAATATTAAAAATATTTTCATATATACATACATTTCGTACGTGTATCCGTCGTGAAAAGAAAATTTCGTTCCAGTCTCCGAGATATTCTTAAAAACTGTCGGTACGAAATTTCGGCATGATATTTTTCAAATAAAAAGCTTACGTTGTTGCATTAGTGTTTCCTCACCGATAGGAAGGCGAAAGCAGCTCTTTTGAATGACTGTAATCTAATCAATGTTTATTTTTAATTACACTGCTCAATAGGTATCTAATTTTGCAACCTTCAATAGGATATTCTTGTAGATTTTTGCGAGCTAAACGCGAATCTGCAGTTTTTCCCCAGAACTTAATTTTCAAAAAAATTAATTTTGAAAAAAATTACAAATTTTCAACTTTGGATATGTTTTGTGTTTTTACAGTAACAGCTATCGAGTTGCTATTGAGATGAAAAGATTCTGTGGACGCTCTGGAATAAAATGATATGTATTGTTATTGCACTATAAACATTTAAACATGTTTAAATAACAATCAAAGTAAAAATGACACCTGAAACGCACCAGTCTTTGCTTATATTTTTTAGTTTATTAGAAGAAAATCTAACTAATTTTTGCTAAGGAAAGCATAAAAAACTAGAAAATTATGTTTTGATTCGAATAAAAAAGCAAAACAGTTTAACAAAACACACGGCGGCGGCAGTGACACTCAATATTGACGGATATTTTGCCTTATAACAAAATCGCAAAACGCACACGACCGTTACTCACCGTTATTGAGTATCATTGCCACCATTGCGTGTTTTGCCACACTTCCGCTTTTATGTTAGACTCAAAACATGATTTTCTAATTTTTCTCGATGCTTTCCTTAGCAAAAATATCTGCTCTATCGCGTGTTAGACTAATCAAGCACTGTTTTGACTATTCTTAAAAAATGTTAGAAAGAGCAATAGGATGACTTTCGGATACGGTCAAACGTCGTTTATTTTCAGTTCCGTCAATTCCTCCATCTTCAGCAATTTATTTAGCAGGCCAACCTGCAGACCACATGTGCAAGTTAGAAAAACTGTATTTGTTAGAAGTTTGTCATTGTCGACTTTTTATATATTTACTTTCGCATGAAACGGTTGCTGCTGATTGGACTTATGAATTTTTCTTTTTCTACGTTAGTTTTTTTTTATGTCGGATTGTCATATGGAAGACTTACTATCCTTTTCTTTATCCTGACTGAGCACTCTTGTATCATTTGTTAATCGATTAATATTATCTATCTAATCTACCTATTATCTATCTCGTATTATCTTAATCGATTGTTTTTTAATCAGTTGGCCTTGTCGTTGTGAAATAGCCAGCTAAGGAATCAGGTTAACATTAAGTTCCGTACTCGCACGAAAATACGATTTTTTCGAATAGTCTCACATCTATACATCCTCGCAGGTCGTGTACAATGTTCACTTGCGTTGAATACACAATAAATTTGAAATGACCGCAAAAATAAAACCCTAATGAATTCATATTTCAATCTCACTCTGTAAAAAGAAAACTAGGCGAAAATCCCGGATATTCTTTTTAATCATTCATAACTCGAAAATCCATTCGAAAACTAAAATATATAGAGCACATGCCCATATGACCTTTTTTACTTGCATATATTAGCGTGTAGTGCAGTTCTGAATCACTCTATGTATACGGTATTTGGCTACAGGTGGACAAAATTTGAGAAGTAATTATTGACGCTAAAATAAGATGAAAATCAAGAATAAAAACAATTGCGTTTTCAGTTTTGTTTTTTTAGTTATTGACAATTAAAAATTAGTCGAAATACCCCGTGCGAGAGCAAACCTCTTTACACGAACGAAAATAGGTTAGACTAAGCAATGGGGTTTACCGGCTGGCAGCGGAAACGGTCGACACATGAAGCATTTTTTTTTTTTTTTATTTTAATATTTATTAAAATTACTATCAATTCTCGCGTTGAGAATTTTCAGTAATTTTTCTGGCGTGGCGCAGTAACATGGCTAATTATTTATAATAAGTTGATACTTATTATAGATAAGTATAATTACATCAAGCATAAAAAGAAGATTAAAAAGGAAACACCCAACAGATCTCACAAAGGACATAACCTAACAAACAAACACTCACCTCACTAAAGAAATAAAATAATCAAATTCGAAGATGGTATCCTACTGGGGGTAGCCATCCACATGTTATTTAGCAATAAAGTTAGAAAAATTTACCAAATATCCAGCTGGACAAATTGTAAAGTATAAATTAAATAATAAAAAAAAAAAATGGGGTATACAGGAATCCTCAAATCGAACAATACATGGGCACCCTCATACAAGTCCTAGAGAGAAAGATTATGATATTTGACGACGTAAACCGTCTTGCGCGACGTTTTTGTAAGAAAAATCGTAGATTAAACATTGTACCTGCCTATTTATTAAAGTCTCTAACAGCTTATCATCAAAAACCGCCTCATGGAATTTTCGAATTTTTACATCTGTAGCCGAACACCTTGTATGTACATATATAGGATTATCAATGTAACTCTCATCTCGCGCACTAGGGAACATAAGAGGATGGAAAAAGTATATCATGTATGCTTACTGCACAATTACATGTCGTGCGCCATCTATTGTTAAAAATTTCTAGAAGTACAGTTATATCAGGTTATATGTATAGAGTATAAACAATTAAGGCATTGAAAACGAGGCACGGAGATATAAAAATTCTAATTAATTACAAACAAATTAATTTCTATTTTTGTTGAAATCGTGAAAAAGCTAATTACCCTCCGATTTAGATGATTTTTGGATATGTTGTAAAACTCAACATTTTGAAAAATGGTTATGATATTCATAAAAATGCGATGTAAAGTTAAAAATGAAAAATCCCTATCAAAAAAAAAAAAGGCTTATGATGTTTACTAAAATGCGAATAATTATCTTCGTGAGTGTGCAGGAACATGAAATCATCTACCGAAAACGAGAAGCTCGTTTCTCTTTTTATTCTATTTATAGCGATGAGTGTAGGTGTTATATTCAATTCAACTAATAAAGTTGATAAAGTCATAGATAAGTGTGATAAAGGAAAGGAATAAAAATCTGTGGTAAAAATATCTCTCTAGTTATACATGTCGGATTTACATTAGAATTAGGGGTAGGGGCGTGAAACGAATCTCTATTTGGATTACATATTGTCGTTATGCAATAGAGAAGACATCGACTAGTGCAAATACGATTATTACAGAATTTGACAAGTAATCGTGGTAATTAGATACTCGAGAAGCTAATGACAATGATCCTAGGTTCAACAACGAATCCGCGGTCAACGGAATAACAGGATGCGCTTTCTTCCAAAGTTCAAATCGTACTCGACTTGCTTGGCTACGATGGAAGTATAACTAAACTAACTCTTTGTTAAAACGTGGAATATCCACCGAGCGTACAGACGCTAAGTAACTCGCTAATACGACCTCCCCACGAGAGAATGACTTTCCGTCGCGATGATGCTGCAGAGGAAAACTATGATGGGGTGTGTCTAAGGACACGAGATCATCGGATTCGTCGAGGATAGCCTTCGTTCAGTTTTGTTCGAAAGTAAGGGAAATTGACGTTGTTATCAATTGGTCAATTTCCATGTCGGTGGTTAGAAAAGGGTGCTAGCCGTCCTTGAGGGAAGGTTGCTAGCGGGAAGCGTCGTTCGTTGAAAAATAGATCTCCCCTATCTTCCCGTAGTTGGGACAAAGACTGTTTGTCTGTTTGAAGGACTTTAGGCAACTAGATCTTAATGTTTATAACGGCCCTCAGGCTAGCTGAACATGTACTGCGGAGACGCATCGACATCTGGCAATCATCTTACTCGAAGAATAGGGTCTGCGTGTGGCGAGCCACGGGACCACCACAAATATTTCTTTTAAGAAGAGCTATAGAATTACTCCGTACCTTTGTTAGACAACGCGTTCATCCCTTGACCGCGGCTACGTTCGGCGACTGGTTGTCGCCTCGAGCCCAAGCTCATTATCACAAATCTCGAACAAATACAATCGGATATGATAGAATCTAGATTACGGTGTTAAGGGATTTTCCTGAAGTTCCAAAGGGAAGGCTCTGATGTCCTTTCATCTCCGACATACATTATATGTAGTTACACGGTTACACTAATAACGGTATATGTATATGTATGTATTACATCGCGTTCTAGAATATTTAATGATTTGACGACAGCAGTTAAATTTTCGTACGAGATAAGTTCAATTATACATCAACTAAAAATGTATTTATCAACTTATATTTTCTACTACAACATAACGAAAATGTTATCAATTCCTGAGATCTTTTTTATACATTATTTAAACGCAATCTCATTAAAATGACCTTTACTAATCCATATTATCATAACAATTATTTATGTAACATAAACCACAAAGCATTGACGATATGAAGATTTAGTGAAAAAGAAAAGTGCAAGTATGTATACAACGTGTGGCACATATGAATGAAACCACTTTGATTACTGCATAAATAACGATTTTAATGAAAAATATTTCAGATAAAAGTTGAATGGTTTCAAGGAGAAAATAATTTGATGTGATTAATTTTTGATAATCATTGTCTTTATCACACACCGATTTCAATGATTTTTTGATATCTCGTCAGGAACATGATTCTGAACAATTATTTTCAAAATTCTTTTCACACGTCATCTAATCAACTAATCCTTCTAACCCTTTTAAAAAATTCTAGTTTTGGTTTGGTTTTAATAAAATTTTTATGTTCTAAAGGGCATTTAAATTCTTTCGTGCAGCACTGTCTATGCTATAAACAAAAAACAAGTTAAGTTTGGGTCAAACTAAAAAAATTCTATTGGCTCACGGGCCGACGCTCCAAACTAAACATACAGAATAAAATTACCCTCTACAAGACCGTAATAAAACCTGTCTGGACCTACGGAATCCAACTATGGGGAACAGCAAGTAACTCCAACATTGAAATACTACAACGCTTCCAATCGAAAACGCTAAGATCCCTAATTGATGCACCTTGGTATGTAACCAACGAAACAATTCACCGCGACCTCAAGACACCCACAGTCAAAGAGGAAATAGCAAAATACAGCGACAGATACAGCAAAAGAGTCAACAAACACCGAAACCCCCTAATCACTGATACGACGGACCAGATCCGCAGGCTGAAGAGACACTAAACGATAGATTCAACTAGTTATTTAAATTAAGTAACATTTACTTATTTACAATACCTACGTACAAATTATACTTATCTATAATAAGTATCAACTTATTATAAATAATTAGCCATGTTACTGCGCCACGCCAGAAAAATTACTGAAAATTCTCAACGCGAGAATTGATTGTAATTTTAATAAATACTAAAAAAAACCCTTCTTCTTTTTATTTATATCGAATACTGTCTATGCGAGTGCCACACGTTCAGAAACAATAACAGTGTAGACAAAAGAATAACCGCATTTGATAGATACCCGACGATAACCCCCCAGAGAAACCTAACCTTAGTATAAGAAACCTTCCAAATCAGCACTTCAATATCTTTTTGTTATAACACTCTGAACCGTTACTCTGTTGCATTCGTACAATAAAATTTTGCTATCATAAAGTCCGAATTTTTAGCTTACTTGTGGAACGTTCGAACTAGGACGCGAGGAAATCACCGGTGATCTGTCAATTTCATGATTTCTCCTACGTGACACACGTGTTCATTAGGCGCTCGCGATCGTGGTCATGTATGCCTTCTCTACTACTACTACTATTGTTCTCGGTATCTTCGATTGTAGCGACTCTGGTTTATTTATGTGGCTCGCTGATGCTACCCCCCCCCCCTCCCCCATAGTTGTATTCCGTACGTCCAAATTGGTTTTATTATCGTTTTGTAGATTTTTAATTTATTTTCTATGCTGAGTTTAGAACTTCGACTAGTTAACCAGTACATTTGTCTTCTTTTTACCCGTATTTTGTCTATAATTGATTTAGTATGTTGTTTCCATGTAAGTTGTGTGCTAAGTGGAGCCCTAGGTACTTAACTTGCCTTGTTTGTGTTATGTGCGAAGGAAAACTGTGATGGGATGTGTCTAAGGATGCGAGGTCATCGAATTCGTTGAGAAAAGCTTTGGTTCGGAAAGTGAGGGAAATGTACGTTAATGTTTATTGGCTGATTAGTGTTGGCCGTTGGAAAAAGATGCTAGCTGCCCTTAAGAGGAAATTGTTAGCGGGAAGCGTCGTACGCGAGAGAAAGCAGATTTCTCGCGTGTTCTCGTAGTAGGTGGTAAAACTTAGGGACTGATAAACAAAGACTGTTTGTCTCTTTGGAGGGCCTTCGCTATAATAAATCCTAAGGTTTATGGCGGGTCTTTAGGCTAGCTAAAAAATGTTCGGTACGAATATATCGACATCTGGCAATCATCTTGTTCGCAGGTATAGGATCTTTGTGTCGTGCGTCGCGTGACATAAACTGTTGGAAAGTTTACTGTCGAGTGCCGCTACACTAAAATACACTAAAAACTTTTATATTTCAGATGTGATATCACACGTCTGGTGTGAAATATGATGTATTATAGTTTCTATTCATCGAGTACTATCAGAAGATGCAAAACAAGTTAAGAAAGATTGGTCCCGGAAACGAAGTTTAGTCAAAAAATTAAAGCATCAAATAAAATAAAATGAACCTATCATACACATGTTTACTATTCCCACTCGTAGATTAAAGTATGTCGACTAAAATGAGTTTTGACGATTCAGTAATGTTTGGCAATTTGAGAAGCATCGTGAGAGATAAGAAATTCGATATTTGTTTACAGCGTTTATAGCAACCTAATAGCTGGTAGCTAGCAACTTCGGCTCACTTGATTCCTTAGGAACTGACAAATTTATAACATTTTACAACAGTTGAATTCGTATCAACAGTACGTACGAAGAAAAAAAATGTGATTCCATGCGACGATGAAAAAATATCAATGCCAGTACAATTGACATGCCGAATATCAAGGGTTAATATTAAATATAAATGGTGTATGGAAAATATATTAAAATTGCCGCATCGTTCCATCGATCCATAATCATTTGAAAGGGAATATAGTAGACAATTAATTTGTCTTTCTTAAGGAACTTACAATTAGTTTAGTTATTGCGCGCTTCTTTTATTCACATATTTGTCTATCTCGGACAGAAAAGTAGATATGAATTTTTTCGTAGAACCGTACAATTAAATAGGTTCTTGTAACGTGGAACTCAATAAGTTCTTGTCTATGCTAGCGTGCAACCAAACGGGGAGACCCCTTATTTTATAAAATCTTGTAATGATGATGTGTTACGTTCAGCACTTGACCGCGTGGTGCAGCACTAGTCCGGATACAATCAGAACCACAAGCGTAAGCACTGCCATTTTCGCTCTGTTTGCAGTTTATAAGATATACATATAACTATACTTCTTGCTCATAGATGAGTTACGACATATGATTGTGTAGTAAGTAACATGGGAGAATTGTTATACTGTTGCCATTGTCACACGTTCCCGTGCGAGCAGGTTCTGTGTTAAGTGGATAATCCTGTATTAAATATAATCAGAACAAATTTAACATAACATAATCAGAATAAATTTATTTGTATGGTATTTTTTTTATCAGTCATTTTAGTAATGATTAGCTAGTGTGCATGAAAAAATATGTATATATGTAAAAATATGTGTAGTCAGAATAAATTTATTTGTATGGTATATTTTTATCAATCATTTTAGTAATGATTAGCTAGTGTGCATGAAAAAATATGCGCGAAGCTTTAAAAGAATAAATTAATTTATTGGATCATACTTTAAGGAATTAACTATGGATTGCATAGTAGAATTTGATCTGTGAAAGGAACAAATTTCTTATCTCTTGATACTAACGAAGTATGTATGTACATAGTTAACACATACAGACAAACTGGCTATCTGATTTGCCAGGACGTCAAAGCAATGCCACGTTCAGGGCTTTGAAGTTGAGTCAGCATGCGTTCTTGTTGAGGAGGATTACGTCGCATTCAACCGTATACCTTCGTAGAGCGCGTATCTCGAGTCGTTCCTGCGTCTTTTTACTCCTATGTTAAACTGTTGTTTTGATCGTTTTCTTTATGTGGTTAGTGTCTGCAAATAATTAAGTTCAAATTGGATGAATAAAACTAAAATTCTTATAAAATAGTGTTCGGTAAGTAGATAATATTTAATTTTATTCTGTTCTGTATACAAAAGTTCTCTTATTATGAAGTGATTAAAAGTGCAGAGATACAAATTTATGTCTTTATATAACAACTGCTTTTCATGATCTCATTATATAACCTATGTTACAAAATGTTACAAAAAAACTAATGAAAGCTAAAGAAACTTTGATGAGAAAAATGTTGATGTATTTTTTTTATACTCAATGTTTTAGTATTAGGAACAAATACAAATCTTCAACTGCATATATCTACTCTTATGAACATTTTTTGTTTTATGAATTGAACGTTAAAATAATATTTAAATCGATCGCATCATTATATGTTTAGTTCTTGTCTAATTTTGAAATGAAAATATAATAGCAAAAAGGGCAATTCTTGATTTGCTGATAAATCATTATGTGATACGATAAATCATTCCCGGAGAAATCCCCGATATACGATTTGACAAATGTATCTTTATCGGTCAACAGCGCGAATTAACAGAGAGGTTATGCTAGACCAGAATCGAAGATCAACTTGCATTATAGTGTAATTGTGATTTAATTAGATCAAGCGGTAAACAATCTAAATATTAAATTTCATGACTGATTTAGTGGAATATGTTAGAATTGAAATTTTTGTGCAAATTATACTGATTCGAACGTTCTTTTTGTATGTAGTTATCGATCATTTTATAATTACATACAATAATGTTTCTCTTAACTTTTGTAGTTAAACTTCACCTTGGGAGATCAGAAATTATTGACTTTCTTTTATATTGTCTAATTCTCAACGAGTGGAATACAAAAATGCAAGTTTTAAGTCTAGGAATATATCGGTTCAAAAGTTATGCGTATGTTAAATCAAGTTATTTACCAATTATTCAAAATTTACCAAATTTAAAAATTTACCACGAGAAAATAAAGAATTAAATAAATAAAATACTTATAAAATAATAATAAAAATAATTAAATAAAAAAAAGTTAAATCAAGTACTTTTAGCGTAATTTTCACGTTACTTTAACTTGTTACGTGTCCAAACCTAACCCAATTGTGCATCTGTTTCCAGATGAAATTTCTCCTTTGATTTCATATATGTATTACTTTTGATCTGGTGGTTTCCAAAACTAAATAAAATAGGCCTGATAAAACCAGATTCCCCCAAAGAAAAGTTCGGTCTCATTCTATTCTATGAATACATTTAATTGTGAATTATTCAATTTATGATACGAACGAAAGATCTGCTATTTTCGACAAGTTCAATATTTTAGTTAAATATTTTGTTATATGTACGTGATTTTCTTATATGTAAGTAGTGAATTCGGGAAAAAAACTAAAAGGATAACATCTTTACAATATAATAAATGCTTTAACTTGTAGATTACATGGTATATAATAATAACAACATAAAAATAAAAGAAATATAATATATAGAGTGATTCTAGAATATAGGTATGTATAGCGGAGAGACTTAATTAAATATGTTATCATTTCTTTAGAGTAAAATAAAGTTTGACACTGTGTTTGATTATTTAAAACCATGCGAGGTTCCATTGAGAGGTGAAATTTCTTTCTTTCTGTTGAAGATCTTTTACGACTAAATTGTAAATGAAGACCATAAATGATTATAAATTGATAATTATAGAAAAGATTCTCTTAGTTAATCCGAAACAGTGCCGCCAATCACATAGCAGATCATAGTACATCGTTTTTATTTTGCACATATACATAGCTACTCTGCTATAATAAAAGCTTTATATCAGTTTTTGATGATAGTTCACATGTATTCACTGTATTATCGTGGCGTGGTACTGTGATCGGTAGCATTGCCTTTAGAATCTAAAGGTTTAGTTAGCGAGAGGATCACGTCATACAATCTCTTTAGATTTTTTTTAGATTAACATAAAAAAGGTTGCCAAAACGAATTTAATAAGCTACCATAGTATAATAGTATCCAATTTTAGCTGAAACTGTTGAAAAACTGACTAGACTCCGATTTTTATGATTTTTGGAAATGCTGTAAAGCTTAACATTTTGAATATATTGTTCCTATACACATAAGGATTGAAGCGGGTTAGTTTCCGATATATTCGCGAGAAACTGTCGGCATCAGACACTGAATTTTGCCTATAGTTGTGAATTGCGGCAGCGCATGCGTCAAATGGTTGACACAGTGTATATACATCGCATAGTACGTATATATATATATATTACTTACATCATCGATAAATCACGTAATTTACGGAAAGTCCAGTTGGACAAATTGTAAAGTACAAATTAAATAATAATAATAAAAAGAAATCGTTGAGTCACAAAAGTATCCGGAAGCTTATATTTAGAAATAGATAAACAGCAAACGGTATTTGTAATAAATTTCTGCAGGAAGTATTACAAATAACAGTTGATATTAGTTTATATTACAACTAAGTTGATATTAAGATATTGTTCAACGTATCATCATATCATCGTGAAGCTAGTTTTCAGTGTTAAGCATTAGTATTGGCATAAGTTTATGCAAATGAGCTTTTATTGTAAGAAAATATGAAGTTCGAACGCTTGAGACGACCGCCTGGTTTTTGTTACCCTTGGCTGTGGGAAGACACTTGTGTGCCATAAACTAAGCACAATTAAATTCATATGGTGTGTGAGCTTAGCGGGCTTTGACGTCTTACGTTTGCGTGAAAACGTGAAGCTTCGAACGCTCGCAGCCATTGTTTGGATT
The DNA here is from genome assembly GCA_019677175.1 of Bombus sylvicola. Lineage (NCBI taxonomy): Eukaryota > Metazoa > Arthropoda > Insecta > Hymenoptera > Apidae > Bombus > Bombus sylvicola. The sequence continues at coordinate 281,234 of JACSOB010000093.1, forward strand.
CCGTCATCCCTGTTTCTAGGAACAGATAGCGAAGCCACTTGAGAGTGTCGTATACTACGTTCTCTACCTTGCTAGTGCACAGGCTAGCGGTTTTCAACGGTTTTACGGCTGTAACTCTGAATATACTAGGTTACTCCTTGTACAATCGTCAGCGTGGACGAAAGTCAAAGTTTTTTTCTTTTAATTTGTGCTTTACAATTCGTCCAGCTGGACATTTGGTAAATTTTTCTAACTTTATTGCTAAATAACATGTGGTGACTACCCCTAGCGGGATACCATCCAGTTTGTTTATCTATCTCTTTAGCGAGGTCAGTGACATGCCTTCTTCTTAGTCTTCTTTTTATGTGGGTTTTGCTTGTTTCAGCAGCCTGCTGGTTTGGATGTATTGCCATTCTTTCCTTGTATTTTTTTGCGTATCTGCCAATTTCTTCCTTGACCATTGGTATTTTTAAGTCTTTAAGTAAATCGTCGTTTCTAACATACCATGGGGCGTTAAGTATTAGGTGAAGTAAAAAGTTCTGAGCGCTTTTTCGCTTTATTTCGACGATGAAATTAACATAGTCAAGATTATTCGATTTAGATTAAATATGCGCCGTTTTGTTCGATTACTTTTGTCCATTTTGAAGGCAATTTCATAATTCCGCGGTTGAAGAAGTCCTCGTCCCTATTGGTAAAAAACTTGACCAGCTCATTTTCACAAGCCTCTCTTGAGGCCAGTTTTGTACCATCAAGAAAATTTTGCAAAAACTTAAAAAGGTGATAATCGCTTGGTGCCAGGTCTGGACTGTACGGCGGATGCGATAGAACCTCCCAGCCAAGCTCTCGGAGCTTCTGACGCGTCGTTAAAGATGTGTGCGGCCTGGCGTTGTCTTGATGGAACACAACACCTTTCCTATTGGCCAATTCTGGCCGCTTCTGGTCGATCGCCTGCTTCAGTCTGGTCAGTTGTTGACAATAGAGGTCCGAATTAAGTGTTTGCCCCGATGGGAGCAGCTCATAATGGATGATTCCCTTCCAATCCCACCAAACACACAATAAAACCTTCTTGGCCGTTAATCCACGCTTGGCGATCGTTTGGGCCGGCCCACCGCGATTGGACCACGATCTTTTTCGGCTGTTGTTCTCGTATGTGACCCATTTTTCATCGCCAGTCACCATCCGCTTCAAAAATGGGTCGATTTCGTTACGTCTCAACAAAGAATCGCAGGCATCAATTCGGTCCAAAAGGTTCTTTTGCGTCAATTCATGTGGCACCCATACGTCGAGCTTCTTCTTGAGACCAGCCTTATGCAAATGGTTCCAAACGGTTTTCTGGCTAATCTTCAGTTCCTGGGCAATGGAATAAGTGCTCACATGCCGGTCCGACTCGACGATTTCCATGATTTTATCCACATTTTCGACGATTGGCCTACCAGAGCGTGCCTCATCTTCGACGTCCATATTACCAGAACGGAATCGTTGGAACCACCGCTTTGCTGTTGCATTCGATACTGTACTGGGTCCATAAACAGCACAAATTTTTTTGGCCGCCTGCTCCGCCTTTTCACCTTGGTCGTAGTGGTACTGAAGAATGTATCGAATTTTCTCTTTTTTTATCTCCATTTTCGAACGCTGTAACACACAACTGGCTTCACCGAACACAAAACTGACAAAGAACCTTTTTGATGCGTAATATCACCTTGAAATCGGTGTATACTATGACTCGATGCGATGTGCACATCGTGAGATATGGCTCACTAAAGACATCTAGCGAAAAACGCTCAGAACTTTTTACTTAACCTAATATTATTCTGAGTATTTTCGATTGAAGCGACTCTAGTTTATTTATGTGGCTCATTGCTGCTGTTCCTCATAATGGTATTTCGTACATCCAAATTGGTTTTATTATCGTTTTATACCCATGCACACGATCGAACCTCTTCGCATTAACGAAAGGAGGTCACTGTCATTGTCATTCTCAATCCAAACAATACCTAAGCAACAGCTTACCTCCTACAACTCGTAGAGAGGAAGACTATAATATTCAGACACGTAAACTGTGATTCTCCCGTCTGCAAAGATCCACAACAAAATCACACACGCGTCATGATTGTCTCGACCGCGAGTGTCCACAAAAAATACATGAAATTACAATAAATGTTCGATATGTCCTCTGCTTCCTTGTAAACAGAGCTTGACTTTTCTCTTAAAATTTTGCCGTATTGTGTCATCATGTGTACTCGGAAGTAAAAGTCGAGGGGATTTAAATCTGGGGACCGAGCAGGCTAAAGCACAGGTCCTGTTCCATCGACCCACCTGTTTCCAAAACAGCTGGTCAAATGCTCTTACACTGCCTTGAATGTGATGGTGCATCATCCTGCATGAATCATCTCTTAGTACATGTGGATTTTTACGTGTCCAGAAATATTCGTTACATATATTTGTTATATTTATCAAATGTCCAGCTGGATAAATTGCAAAGTTAAATAATAAAAAAAAATTATGTTTGTTATTTCACACTTATTAAATATTGCCTCATCGGTAAATAATATGCTCACGAGGAAATAGGATTTGCGTTGGATTTTCCAACTCATCCATTTGCAAAAATTTCTTCTTGTGAGAAAATCTTCTGTTTTTAACTCCTGAACTTTCTGAAACCTATACGGGTGTAGATTTTTCTTCTTCAATACAGACTATACGTTGCTGTTGCTGATACCTTCTTCAGCAGCAATAATCGTCGTACTTAACCTGGGATTTTCTCCAATATGGTACAGCATTCTATCTCCTACATTGTCGCGCTGAATTCGTCCGTCAGGTCTTAACATACCGGTACCCTGCAATCGCTGGTCTATTTTGTGAAATATCTTTGTGCTGGGCATAGTCTCATTATATTTTTTGCCGTATAAACGTTGCGCTTTTGTGCTATTACCGTCCGCCGCATCGTAACAAAAATGCATGTCCGAAAGTTCTCCAAATGTATGTAACATTTTGTAATAAATATGGTGACATAAATAATAAACAACGTATAATACTGCTACACTGCATAACACACGCTACTACAACACTCACTACCTGCACAACACACGCATTACGCCCACTGCACACACAATAAATTTTCTTATTTATATAAAAATAGTCTCTCCAAGATAATATTGTTTGCTCTCTTAATTATTGTAACGAGAGATATTAAAGAATTTCAAGTTCAAGTTCAATCTTAATATTCCGGAAGGGGAGAATGTTTTTTTCGAACTAAATACATTTTATTGTTTGCCATTGTAGGTACATACAGGGTGGAGCAGGGTGATTCTACGTGGAAAAACAAGTCATGGATATAGAATAAAATTATTTCATATGACGCTTCGTTTCTGACTTCTCAGAAACCTCTTCGAAACCTCGTTAAAAAAAATAAGTTTTAAACATGTTTAATTACGAACTGCTTCTGTACACATACATGATATACTTTCAAATTTATTTTGTTTTAAATTCGAGTATTTCGTGAACAAATTTTATTGCGCATTTTTTACTTATTTACAAATATAGTTTAAACCTCTGTCGACTATTGCTCATGTGCAGTCCAGCATTAGCCAAATTTAAGTATATTTGTTAAATCTTCAAAGTCGATTTTTTCGAAAACGAAGCTTCAAATGAAAAAATATTATACCAAATCTGTTTTTATTTTTGCACGTCGAATCGCTCCCTGCCCGATTGTACAACGATTATCGCCCCTCCCTGTATGTGTAATATATTATATGTACTATAGTAGTAAGTTTCTTGAGTTATATCTCAAATAAGGATAATTGTAAAAGTTAAATGTCAATACTATAAATATGCTAAAGAATGTTAAAATATTTCGATTACTGTTGGAGAATATACGCTTTAAAGCATACTATTATAATTCCTTTTTAACAAATCACTTAGCTCTAGTACAGTATCCAAGCAGCAAAATATTTGGATAGAATAATACGTTTTAAGGGTTCGTGAGGTTTTTGAAGCCGAAAATGGGAGTCGTTCTTCGCGGAAATAAGGCACACAAAATTTCGATTAATCTGTTGATCAATGCTCTAGTGGATTTTGATGATACCTTTTTTAAAATTTGATACTTTTAGCCTACTGTATTGGTTACTGCGTATGCAATTAAATCCTGAGCATAAGTATTGGATTAGGTTTAGGTTATGTTTTATTTTCCAGCTGTTACGCTGTTACGCCGTTACACCGTGAGATGTCCGGTTAGGCCCTGATAACACACGGAGCGGCAAGCGACAGAGAAAGGCATTGGCTATGCCAGGATTTGTTTTGCCCCGTAACGCTTAGCGCTCTCTATGATCACGACCTTTCGCGGATTTCTACATTTAAGACCTTTGTCAAATGTTCATGAACTCGAATTTTCAAAATCGTTCATTGCAGTGGAAAATGACGCTCATTTTCGACTTTAGCGATCTAAAATATCATCGGAAATACACGTTCAGATCAACAATTTTTCTGCATAGATACTACACTACATCTAATCACTTTAATGTATTGGGTTCTGATAATTATGTAAAACTTGGTAAATAAAGCAATTTTTTCCAAAAATTACAAATCTCAATTTATAATTTTAACTAATTGTAAGTCGCTAATAACCTACATATTTTTTTTTATTATTTTGTTTTATATATAGAGGTTGATGCGATTGTAAATAATATCGTTGCCTTATGATTTCTTAGTATTGCGGAAAACTTGGACGACAATTGCGAAGTCTAGGAACTAAACAATAAACACACGCACACGACACGTGCAAATTCAATTGTGTGAGTTCCTTGTGGTATAGCCGCAAAATAATAGTTATTTCTTTGTTTCGATTTTTTTTTGTGAGAAATTATTAAATAGAAATTAATTTGTATTTAAATAGAAGGCACCACTGAAACTTAAAGAAATTTCTCAAAAAATAAAATGATTAAAGAAGATTATATTTAACTGTGCTAATTACGAATAACCATTATAAATGATAAAAATTTTGCAGAACTCGTAGAGGAGTTCCGTTCTCTCCGATTTCCGAATATGTTATACAAATTAACATTTGGACAACTTTTTTTTATACATATAACCGTCCATTCGTTTAGTTTCCGAGATACGAAAAACTGCAGATACAAGATACAATGTATTTCTGTCTATAGTTATGCGTCTAAGGCAGCGTATGCGTCCAACAACCAATACTTGGGTATACGCCGCCTGAAGTTGCCGAACATGTTGATTTATATCACATATTGCGTCAGTGTTAGTTGTTGGGAGCATACGCTGTCATATGCGCACAACTGTAAGCAGAATTCACTGTACTGATACCGGCATATTTTTGCGAATATCGCGGAAACTAAGACCGACTGACGGTTATCTATACAATATATAGGAGAAAGTTGTTCAAAAAGCTTTACAACATATTTAAAAATTCACGAAATTGGAAGGGACAGAATGATTCCACAAGTTCGTCCTATACTGTTGAAGAATAGACATACTCGTCTGTGATATTAGTGTATCACCTGGGTAATCCTCACAATGTCGGATACGAAAGAGCATTTAGTGTCATATATATTTTATATCTCGTCGATAATAATGGTGAGCGGTAATCAAAATAAAATTCCCGTCATCGATAATGGTTATCGATAACAAAAAAAATTCCTGTCATCGATAACGGTTATCGGTAACAAAAAAGAATTCGCGTCATCGATAGTAGTTATCGGTAACCACTAACATAAAATTTTCGCCATTGGTAACGATTATTCGTAACCAAAATCATTTAAACAGAGATATTAATTCTTATATTATAATTTTTTAATTTTGAGATATAACAATTATAGTTTGGGCTTTGTGGTATATACTTTGGATTATGCTAATGTTGACGGCATACTTTTCATTCAAAGTTCAATAAAACAGCGATGAAAAGTCGTACATTAAGTTTTAAGAGGTCGTTGTAAAGAGAAGGAAGGTAAATATTTGATCTTCAGGTACATAGTGGTTTCAGTCATAAAAGAAAAATGTTGCAATACCCACAAAGGTGTTTGAATTTGTAAAATTTTCGAAAAGAAGAAGTATCTTCACTTTCCTTTCCGGTTATATGAGGTAAAAACAACTGTTGTTGTAGTCAAGTTTTTTAACGAAGCTGTAACAGTTTAAATGTTGACAATTTTTCATTGAAAATTTAACGATCCTTTAATTTCGTACGACAATTCATATAATTCATATTTTGTCTTTCATTCGATAATCACTGACATTTTATATCCAAGAATATTAAATTATCGCTTAATTTATTATCGGTACTGAATAGTTGCTATAATGTTGGTGTGTAATTAAGAGAAAAAATTAAGAAGATAAAAAGAGTGCGAGAAAGTAATCTATAATGGTTTAGATACGAGACATAAAAATATCTATATATTCGATACTTAATACTTTACCGACCGCTAGCGATTCAACAACATACGCACGTCCGACCGGCATCTCAGGCGCAGATTCTCCCTGGCGCCAGCTCTGTTTCGGTTTAGACTCTCTAATACCATTCTTTTTGTTCACCGCGAACAATATGTTTTTCAAATTGGTATAAAACTGTGGCAGCTTACAAAGCAACGCAACTGACGCAACTGAGCAAGGTACCTTAGTACTAAATAACAAATTACTGCTCGAATAATGAGAAAAATTGTCGGCGACAAAAAGTCGATTAATAGGCTATCGGTCGGTAAAGTGTTAATATCGCTTTAGATTTTGATCTAACAATTGTGTTATACTTGCAGATGTTTTAAGCATCCGAAGAAGGAAAACAAAGCAGTGGATAAAATTATTTAGAAGGGTAAGTAAGAAAGATTCTTCTTCAAATGTTTATCCTAAACATTGTAATTTTATGAAGTATATATTAATAGAGAAATATTTTTTTTATCCACATCCAAATGTGAAGTAACAGAATGAGTGACGCCGCGGTGCAAGAGTTGAAAAAACAATTCGGTTCATTGAGCATCGGTCAATCCAATTGTACCGGATGTACTGGAGAAGAGAAGGAGCTAGATATCAAAAACTTAAACAAATACCAGAAGCAAGCGTACCATGATATATGCGAATTATTAAAGCAAGAAACTAAGTCAATTATCGCGATCGATGCTCCAAGCGGAAATGGTAAAACGTTTCTTCTGTGCACTGTGGCTGTAAAGTACCAGAAACCAGTAAAGGTTATTATATTTCGGAAAGACCAGGCAAGTGAACTTTCGTTGAAGAATATACAGTCGTACACGTTTGTATCTTTTTGTATGCATCATTTCGATCTACCGTATCATCAAGCACTTAAAATGTTTCAAACGATCGATAAAGATAAGATTCGAGAACTTTATAAGTTAATCGTGTACTCTAAAAAGTTTGTCGCTGAAGACACATCCGTTCTTATTTTAGACATATACACTATACCCTCACCGGCCATGTTGCTTCTATTATACATACTGTCCCTTAAACATAACCTGCACTTAATTTTTGCTGGGGATACTATGCAATTACAGCCTATCACTAAATCTGTACTTCATAAGGAAAGTAATTATTATATTATTCAGATATTGAAGGACTTGACAATAAGTAATTTAAGTAAAAACATACGAATATGTGATACCGAGTTTAAAAAGAAAGTAGCAAGTTTTTATGAACTTCTGCGGCAAGTACAACCTGCTGGGAACGTTCCGTTCAATTATAAACTACGTTACCATTTATACACTCAGTTTCGACCGAAATATTTCACTGAAGAAAATTTTGATACTATTTACATTGCTCAAACTCATCGCAACATTACAAGACGTTTATATCGCTTCATCGAACATTTGAAGTCGACTGGCACAACGTATTACGAAGTACCATTTCGTTTTGGACTAGATGATATCGAGGTTCCTTTTCATAGTCGTAAAAATAAATATTTTCCCACCTTGCTGTTAGTACCAGGATACAAATATATATACGTTACCGAAGCAGGTGTCCATCATGCTGTTCTCTTGGAGGATATAGTGTTTGAAAACAACAACATTGAGGGTTTGACAATCAGTTTTTTAAAAGATAAAAATCGTGTTAAAACAATTACACGGGTTAACCTTAATTATTATCAGATTTTACCAGATTATCGTAATTGGTTATATAAAACCAGTAGGATATCTGATAAAAATGACATATCGCAATTTCCTTTACGTCCATATACGCTGACATATCATGCTACTCTAGGACGAACGATCGACAAAGGGCAAGTAGAGCTTAGTACCGAGTGTGTATACGCTAATTTCTTATACATTGGTCTTTGTTCTGTACGCCACGATTCCGATATTCATAAAATTCACGATGAACGAGATCTGACAGGATATTTGATGACGGAGTATATGGAAACTCTTTCGCTAAAGAAAGACAGTGAAAAGTACTATTATCGTTGTCATTTGGACAAAGGTGAAATTCATCAATGTATTGTTAATAATAAAAACAGCGAGGATCTAGATAATATAGAATGGACGACTATGAATGATATACATCAATTTGAGAAAAGCCAGATAAACTTTATCCGCATTAAACGTAGTGAATACGAGAAGTCCAACAAAAAAGAGGATACACCATTCATGCAACTTGCAGAATTTGTCAAAGAAAATCCACAGGTGATACTTGATACAATTAAAATGGCACCTGTTGACAATTATTCCAATAAGGAAAAGAAAAAGAAAAAGAAGAAGAAGAAACAACAACAAGAAAATAAAAAGTACGAGGAACCAGATGCATTACGTTACTTACGTCATAAATACGATCTGTGGGTTGATAAAAAAGAAAAGGATTTACAAAAATAAGTCTATGTGCGAATATCGAAGAAAATTCATACTTTTATATTTTATTTTGATATATTTTCATAAGAGTCTCTATACATATATGGTTTAAGCGGTTGAAAATTAATGTTACTGAAAGTATAATTACTATATTGCAGATGTTTATATATTTATGGAAAATTGAACCCATTTGAATCCAAGCGCGGATTATTACGCGTCTGCGACTGTCTTCTATGTAAAAAAAAATGTATGTAAAAAAGATGTCGTTTTACTAACAACTGTGCCTAGCTTAGGATTTGCTGAAACGGAGAAAACAAACCGATATACCGGACAAAAATGTGTAAAACCAACAATAGTAATTGATTATAATTAGAATGTGGATGGAGTTGATGTTGACGATCAAATGTTAAGTAAGTTACATACTACGCGAAGATGTAAAAATGCCTATAAGAAACAGTTATGTAATTTTTAAAAATCATAAAAAGGATTCATCATAAGAAATCATAAAAAAGCTTTTCATATTTTTAAACAACAATCGGCCGGAGAAATTATTTACCAAATATAAAAGTAAGTGAGGCGCCTAATGATTCGATAACGCGATATACTGACAGGCATTTTCCTATTCGGGTACGTCGAACTGCAGCGAAGGGAAACAGAACGTCAAAGCGATGCGTTGCATGCTTATCTAAACGTACTCAAAGAGAAACGGTCTTTAAATGCCATATTTGCGATGTACCATTATGTATTGACCATTTTAAACAATTCCACGAGAAATAATATGATTTAATTTCCATTTTAGTTTAAATAATTTTTTTTTAAATAAATAATTTTTACTTTTTTCTCTGTTATAAAGAATGTAAGATGCGATGTTTGCGAACTAACATTGTCTAGCAATCGTTTTGAACAATAAATTTTCGATAAACTCCATGAAGAATTCGGATGTCATTTACTAGACCTACGACCGACCGCGCACGGTGATGGGGACCAGTCGCCAGTTGAACGCCGCTGATGCCTTCAAATGGCCGTTTAAAGTAGGGCCATGATGCAAATGGGTTATAGATGCAAGAATGAATTATGTGTAAGGTTCCAGTTCTGTGTCTGTGTTTTTAAAAATTTAAATTTACATAAACATTCGCAATTTAATAATTATGCTAAGCCTTCAAATTGATGTTTCTTGAGTTACATTCATAACATGTTGTAGAATTAACACGTTGACGCCGGCGCCGATATTTATGGTTTTCTCTGTGAGGCGGCACCCGAATGCACGGTCTGCTTTGTGGGGCGGCGTAGCGTCGGATTAGACTGACAATTTTTCAACTTTGACCTCAATTTATAGCAAAATTACAAAAACTATACGATTCTTGTTGGGTTCAATGGATTCCATGGACTTCAACTAATACATTGATATACAGTAGTTTGGCAATATCAATTTGCATATATCTATAAATGTTAAGTAAAGCTGACGGGCCTCTAATTTTGTACTCTTTTTGATTTTTCTATAAGAAACGTTCATAGCGCGAATCAAAAAATTTTTCAATTCCGTACAGAAAAAAAAAAATAGTTATGCGTGTTCATCGGAGAACGACGGCGTGCGTAAGGAACATGCACGACAAAAATAGTGTTAGGTTACGTTAAATTTTTAAAATGGACTGACAAAAGGTCAGTATGTATGCTAGCTACTTCCAAAAATCACAGATGTGTTATAATGTTGAGGTAAAATAATACAAACCTATTTTGTACTATCAATTTTGTGAAATATGTATATGTGCGACCCATCGCGATACACAAAACAAACAAACTCGAGTGACCCATCGGTAGTGCGCGCCGCCTCGCGGGACAGATACGTGTGACCCACCGATGGCGCACGCCGGCGTCAACGTGTTAAATTTATGTTTTGTCATACGCCTCTTTATTCCTTTGTTGTAAGTTAAGGAAACAAAATCCTATGGACCAAAAATTTTACTCCTATTACGTATATTATAAAAAATTATTGATAATTGTTGATAATTATATGCTTTATGTGATAGCAGTAAAATGTATTCTATGAACTTTTAGATATAAATGTTTATTATATAATGTCTGTTACTGCAGTTCACAGCTACTTTTTGTTGAATTTGTTAAGGGATAAAAGGTTCCTGAAAATTATTTAGAATAGTTCATTTCAATTAGTACATTTTTATAAATGTTTTATTTCTTACCTCTCTGATAAAATCAAATTAAACAGCATACTTAAATCTTATTATAGTCTTAGAAAGATAGAGCAACAAAAAATTCTATGTATTAATCTCTGTTATTTAATTAACTTCTATGTTTGTTCTATCAAACTTTTTATACTTGTTTGTTATTTAATTTATAAATAACAAATATTTTAATATTTTCTTAACTAATAAGCAATTTTTTGTTTTACAAAATTTAAAGTAGCTTTTTGCAGTTGCATCGCATTTCAAATTAACCCTTTGCACTCGAGAGGCTATTTTCCGTCGCCACGGCGTTCCGTGTGGCAACTCGAGAGAAGAATGAGAGGCGATAGTCCCTGTTTATGTTAAATTTTGACCTCTCCAATTGATGAGAGCGCAGTATTGGTTCGTAAATAGACTCTTGAGCTCTTTATATTGTTTGTTATGAAGTGTGAAATGTTACGCATTAAAACGAAGATGAAATATTTATGCTCAAATTCTTCCGAAACCATGGTTCTAGTAACGTCTCCGACGTTAGTTCAGATTTGACGATCGTGGCAGAAGTATTATAGTTTTGCAAATTTAGAAGCTCAAAAAGAATGGATTTGTTGAATTAATTCATATATTCTTTAAAAAAGCAAAAGAACGAAAGGCCACTTAACCACCTACCTACAAGACGCTCGTCACATACGCGCAAATTTACCTCGAGTTACTGCTATGCTCGACGGAAAAGGCCATCGAGTGCAAAGGGTCAAAAACTGAGGAACATTGGAACTTATTTGACTTAACTTGTATTATTTTTTTACAAAGTGGAATTTAAGGGATGGTAGGAGAGATCTGAAAAGCTTCAAAACGAAAAGTAGAAAAAAGGACTGTCCTAGCATACAGTAGCGGACAAAAAATTAAGAGGAAATGGAAAAAATAGGTAATTGATTTACTTTCCATAAAAAATATAAATACAGTGTTCTACTTTTGACTAATTAGACATTTGTTTGTACACTTACAAAAAAATTCCATTTTGATATTTTGCTCAGTAGCTAAGTTATAAAAAGACAACGAAATCTGTATAGGTATTTCGCCGGTCAAAAGTTTGTCTACACAAAAAATATTAATTTTTGGTAAGAAAATATACACAATTTTTGCTTAAATTCAATATTTTGTCCAATATCCGTTATTTCTTATCACTTCGGTACATCTTCTTGGCATAGCATCTATTAATTTTTTAAATTGATCTACCGTAATATTACTCCAAGCTGTTTCAATTGTAAAGTTCATATAAATTTCTCGGTTTATAACCTTGTACTGTCTTTTTTATGATGCTTCACAAATTCTCGATTGGATTAATGTCTGGTGATTGCGACGACCACGGCAACACGGTAATATTTTCTTCTCCAAAACACTGTTTCACAACCCGAGCCGTGTGCTTCGGATCATTGTCATTTTGAAAAATAAAATCATCACGCATATTATTGCGTGCAAAAGGCAACATTGTTATTAAATAGGTCTTGGAGTTCGATATTTAATTGATTCACACAGATTCGGTTTTTGTATTCTGTATTTTACCACCATGTACAGCCATATGAACACACTGGATACATTCAGATAATGAACACGTGGCGGACGCCAAAAACAAAAGAGCGTCGTTAGAAGTCGCACCAACTTTGCATGTAGCAACTAGTGATCATACCAACCTAATATTTTCCTCAACAAACATTGTGTTCTTGAGTATGTCCATGTATTGAAAACTGTCCATAATTCTTAGGCGGTTGTTGGTAAAGGTGCCCACAAGAAATACTCTTAATGTTCAACAAAAAAGGTTTATCAAACTATTAACACTCAACAGTCAACAATTTACGATTAACAATTAACGACCAACGATTAACTTAATTAAGAGTTAATAATCACGTATCTCGAATTGTGTTTGCTTAGCTATGACGCTTTCGTACTTCGCAGCTAGGGGCAGACTGAATCTTTTGTTCGAAACCAAACGGATTCTTTTCTTCGTTGCTCCTCCATTTCCCCACTACGCACGCGTTTATTAGATGTCCGCGACGGTTGCCGCGTATGCATTCTTCGGAATATTCGGCGAAAGAACCGTGGGGATATACGCTTTGAAGGTATAGCGCTTTGTGTCGCGAAGCCGTTGGAAAGTTCCGCGATCGAGTGCCGCCACAATTCCATCGATACGACATATCGGAGCAGGACCGCCTCAAGAAAGACACGCCCACTCCACAACGTTCCCACCACCATGTTTAAGAATTTTTAAAACGCACTGTGTTTTCAAACTTTCGCCGATTCGACGTCTAACATACCGTATCCCGTCAGAGAGACGCGATTGAATTTCGATTCGTCTGAAAACAATACCTTTTGCCAACCTTCACTTGTCCAATGCCTATGAGCTTTAGCAAATGCAAGTCGTCTTTTTCGATTCCTAGAACTCAGCAGCGGTTTCTTTCGGGGTTTTCGTCCTCTTAAGTTAAAGTCTTCTAATCTTCTCCTAACAGTTCTAGCATTAATTTGTGTATCGTTTTTATAGTTTATCTCCGCAGCAATATTATTTGCACTACGAAAACGATCCTTTTCGCTCAATCGATGAATCCGGCCATCCATTTTCGGCGTTGCGTTTTCGTGGTCTTCCATTTTTCGGTTGATCGCAATACATGCCTACCTTTAAGAATTTATACCAAGCTTGCTTACAAGCTGTTTCTGACCTGTTCACTATATTTGCTATTTCAGTGAAGGTTTTGCTTTGATTTCGCAGCCTTACGATTTCTTTCCTTTCGTTTCCAACGAAATTCTTTGATTTACCCATAGTCTGTTTCTACCTAAATGAATTTTAAGCAATAAAAGGTGCACTAAACAATGATTTTGACATTTACTCATTTACTCATATTTACGTTTTACACAGATCGTCTTAAACTAATGTCCACTGTTTACGAGTGCTAAGCGGTAACTAACTGTTGTAACTCCTACATTGTTTATATTTAACTGACGATCCCAGGCTACGAAGGTCAAACAGACAGCTATGTTATTCCAAAGAGACAAACCGAATAGAAGAACAATATGCGTGTAAGATGTTTGTAATCCGGTTTACGAATAATTGTCTTAAACTTTTGTCTGCTACTGTGCAGTTACAACAAATATATATTTATATATACTTGAATTTATGCTTTTGTCATAATTGTTGATTATATTCGTCTATTTCATAATTTTGTGAAATATGTTAAAAAAGCTCTTTTTTAACATTTTAAGAAATATTATTTACCTATTGTATACCTAAATTTATTTCACAAACAAAGTAAAATATGTCTGAAATGTCATTACAAAAAAAAGATTTTCATTGATAATTGTTTTCAACAATTAGAATCAGAATTATATTTTTTCACTAGTACTGCAATGTAAGTAATGAAAGGATAAACATAGTTTTTTGACATTTTATAAAATATATTGAATTAATATTGTTCTTTTTTTATATAACTTTTTATTTTATTCCAATACATATGTATTATTATTAGCAGAACCTTTATGTATATCAAAAATCAACAGTCGACCTTTTTATTTTGTTTTAGTTAAATGTTATGTTTTAGTATTAAAGCGAAAGTAAACAGTTTAATATCCAAGTATTGTTCAAGTGCGAATTAATCTTGAGGATACTTATAAGTAAAATAATATCGTTTAATAATTTATGCTATAAGTTGATCCTACAAGCTGATGACAAAGGATTGAAAGACTTTAATTATTGTATAAGATTTTTTTACAAATTTTAGAAAATATATTTTGCGATTATAAATTGTTAAACAAAGCGTCAAATTTTAATTAAAAGGATGAAGATGGAAGATTATATCAGTTTGCATTGTCTTTTACTGATGGTTGTTTAGAAACCTGTAGCATTGATTTTGTAATTGTCAATTTAGAGGTACGAATTTAATTGATTTTCGAGAACGATATAATAATTACTTTTCAAATTGCAAGTATATTGCAAAAATAATGATAAATGAAGAGTATAGGAGAAGAACGCGATAAGTAATGTCTTTCATTTGTTACACGTAGTTTTAAAGTTTTGTACTCATTGTCAAACAATCCCAAAGTTCTTACCAAAAATGTCTGCTATTTGATCTTAAAGCTAAACGCGTTTTTCTATCTTTTTTGTAATTTTAATGTTATGTATTACAGTTTTGGCTCGTATAATAAATAAAAGCAACTAGTTTCTGACTCGAAATAAGCAGTTCACTATCCTCTCTTCTTTATTTCTTATACAACTCGCCGACAAAGTGAGAGTTCCAAACATGAGTAAGAGGTCTGCGAAAGCCAGAAGCAATCAATTTTTGTGATCGAATGAACAATAACATCGTTTAGTAGAAGACGAATAGAATATGTATAATGTCTTCTCTCTCTAGCGTTAGCGATTCTGGAGTGTTATATGCTCCTCGGCCAATCACATTTTGTTTCACCGCTATCTCCAACCTGTCGCTCGTTCCGCGTGTTTTTTCTTATTGCGTTCGAAAACAAAGTCAAGCCGAGTAGCATATATGATCCCTAATACGCAACCAGTCGATCTCGACTCTATGTTGCTTATTTCGAGGTTGTACTTGTTATAATATTAAAGTATTACTTTTTTATGGTTATATCTTCGGTTTATAAAATATGTCCTTGTTTAAAAAACGTATACCTTTATATCTAAGATGTTCATCCGATTTTCAAATAAGTTTTTATTATAATTAAAAATATTGCTGAAAATATATTTATCAAGTTTTTCTCTTGTGACCTTTGAATAATACGACCGAATGGTAATGCGTCTACTCTATATGTATAATATTAGCTACAAGTGGTTCATCCGAATCGTAAGTTAAGAAATGTTGATCGTAGCTGTAGGAGAGGGCACGCGTGTTCGCCGGGTGGCTTGAGTTTCATAGGATGGCAAGTGAGGGTGGCGCGTCGGCGATTATAGGGAAGGGGAATGCGCCGTCACGTCAGTATTCCGCGAACCATCGACGAGTGTAGTTCGTGTCTCGGTTCGTTCCAATTTTCTTGACATCAGTGACTATATATTCGTGTTCGTAATTTGATAACCGAGAACATCGTGAATCGTTAAATTTATGTTTTGTTTTATCAATAACACTAATAATTTGTATGATTCGTCGTTCATGAACTTTTCGTCCGTAACCTTTTCGTCGTTCGTTCGTTGAAAGATGATGCATGGTCGGTAATGTCGCTGATTAAGGAGTACTGGCTACCATTCGAGTAAACGTTGATAATAAATGATAGCAGGCAAATTTCGCGAGGCGTCATTCGAGAAATGTGAGCGTTGACAAGACGAATTCACGCGCGATTAACGATTTTGCGCCGCGGAGCGCGAACTACGACCCCGTTGGTCAACTCGAGACGAGTAAAACGAGACGGCGTGGCGTCTGTATCAGCAAACAGCGTAGCTGCGTCTCGCGTTCGGATTGAAACGCGAGTGAGTGGTTGTTGGAGAGTGATAAGAGAGGCGGGATGAGTGCAAGAGAAGTCACCCTTGTTGGAGGCTCTCCGTGGGGATTTCGTATGCATGGTGGGCATGACCTGCATCAACCCCTTCGTATCTCTAGGGTAAGTCTATTCATCGACCGTTTCACTAACGCCGATTAATGATCTTTTGAACGTAACTTAACCGTGAATATCGACCATATAATATATATACTACAGTTAGATTTATTTGTTTTGCGTTTATCACGCGTATACTTACGTATATCGTTTGACGTTGGTTCTACGTTGGTTCTACGTTGTTCAATGTCACGCGTACTTTAGCATCGTGTGCTCGGACATAGATGCGTAACTCAGGCTCGTGGCGACAAACCTTTGTAGTGTTGTCATTGATAACTATTCAGATCCAGTCGCGTTATATCAGGGTGTGAATAAACTGTAAAGTTTGTAAAGTACTGTGGTATTTAATTTAATGTTACGTTTTTTGAGGAATCTTATAATTAATATATTACAATATATAGTTATTTCTTCCAACTGAAATAATTTCTTTAATAAATATTTTAAAGTAGGAGTTTAATATGATTAGAGACATTTTCTTCAGATATAATAACATAGTTGTCAGTACTGCGTAGATGTGTACCTATGTAATAGACTGATTATTATTGTTAGGTTATTCTTAATATATCCATTATTATTATTTCAATTCGAGTAAATTATTATTGGATTATACATATAGGAATATTTCTGTGTATTGCGTCTTAGTTCGACCTGAAGCTATACATTTTTAATTACTACTAAATTATTAATTTAACACTTTCGACACTTTTGGTTTTGTGAATTATCAAACATGTTTTAAGTACAATGAAATTTGATTTTATCAAAGATAATTCGATAAATTAATTTTTTTTAGAGTACATAAAAAATAATTTTTCTTCAGATTTCTTGACTTTTTCTATCTTTATAAATCTGGAAAATCCGAAAAAGGTTGTGATGAAATTGAAGCTAGTTCTGATTTTAGAATCAGGAAAGTTGTGATGAAATTAAGGTTAATTACAGCTAAAGCTGTTTAAAATAATAAACAATGAATAGAATGTAAATGTCCAGTGAAGTACTTTATATGAGCGGGCATGAAACAATTTTATATTTTTATTTCAAATTTATTTTAAAATGTATATATTTTAAAATACTGTGATTTTCTCTCTCTTTAATGTTTCGCGTATCCTCTGGAGATTTGCGTGAAAATGACGTACTCCGTAAATAGATGAATAAAGCTATAGTTATATAAAATATAACAGTGAGAATAAAATGAAATATACATACGTATATAGACATTAAATTTTGTACACCTAAATTACTGAAACTAATGAACTGAAAACAATGTATGGATATTAAAAGTAGTTTATACGTATATATTCAGACACCTTAATCCATTTATAATAATAATATGTACATTTTATCGAAGCATATAAATTAACAATGAATTAATAATTATAAGCAATATTTATCACTTTATACAATTATCAGACTATAACGTTAAATTACCTATTAAGAGAACATGGAAATATGTGATATATATTATTATTTATTATATGTACTATTACATACTTCTACTGTTTAAATATCATTGATTGTATTAACATAGGAAGTATTTCTATTGGTTTAAACCCGTTTTAATCTGACTTGTAATTCAAAAATTGAAAAGTTTATCAAGCAACAAACTATTTCTGTAAAGTTCGGCAATTACAAACGCCAGCTTTATTGTCGATTATAATATATTATTATATGTAGCTTTGATGACTACAAAGTATAAATAATAAGTGCAGTTTGATTCATCCGTAATTCTCTAATTAAAATACATTTTTATACATAAAACTTGAGCAAAGTGTTAAAATTTAGATGATTTAAAGTTCGAGACGAATTTCAAAATCTTTTCGGCCCGAAAAATGTTGGCATGCAACTTGAATGCACCTTGTTATAAATATCGAGCCATCGATGTTTTGAACGTTGCCAGTAAATTGATACTTGGCACGGACAAATAAGACACATATAGTCAGAATTATGGAAGTTTGGTTAAGATGTAATACTGGACGACAGCTTTGTATCTCGTGGTCGTTCTAAAGTCGCTTACGAATCTAGGAATTTATATGAGTAGCTTGTGTTAATCTTTTGTTTAGTTTATTAAATTTTTTCTTTATATTTTGTAGAAGGAATAAGAAAATAAACTTATCTATTTATTTATTAACTCTGATACAAAATATAATGCATGAGGATTAAATATAAGGAAAAAGATCAAATAATTATTCCAAATAAAGCAACAGTTCAATTTATTTGAAAATAAACTTGTTTGCAAATAAATTACAAAATTTTACTTGAGAAATAAATTATTATCAATACCACCTAATGACA
This sequence comes from Bombus sylvicola, assembly GCA_019677175.1. Lineage (NCBI taxonomy): Eukaryota > Metazoa > Arthropoda > Insecta > Hymenoptera > Apidae > Bombus > Bombus sylvicola. The sequence goes on from JACSOB010000093.1 coordinate 300,051, forward strand.
AAATCCGCAATCATTTAGTTGCCAATTCAATAGTTTAAATAATATACTCGAAGAGCGTGCAATATCACACTACTACATCGCAGTATTATATTATTTTCAGCACATACTAAGTCTAAAGAGTATCACATTGAAACAAAGTACCTGTTATATTAGAGATAAATCGTCTTAAAACACTAGAGATCTGCTACTACTAATATTAATTTATGTACAAAATATTAAAAATTTTATATTTCGTTTGCGATTGAAACTTTACTTTCCGTTTCAAGATATTGCATTCGTTAAAAACACCGTAATAATTTAACGACATAAACATTTTAATAAGTTTAATTAATATTTGTAAAATTAAATATAAAAGTATTAGTTTTGGCATAGTATTCTAATTTACACAAACAATAATTATTAGAAAATAAGCTTATATAATTACAATATTAAAAATTAAATCTATAACCCAGCAAATAATTTTATTTTCCCACGACCAACTTGTTATTTAACTTATTATGAAAAAGACCTATTGGGTAAACGAGGTTCTACCGTATTATGATTTATTCAGTCTATTTAAATATCTTTACATGATATTAAGTTTTGAGATTTAGGTCATGAGATTAGAGATTGTCTAACAATGTTATAGATACGCGAGTAGAATTATAATTGTGATTTATCTTATTACTTATTACCTTATCTTATCTTATTACCAAGGATATTTAGGGTGAAATTCTGATCATGAGATTCTTCTCAAAAGTTCATTTCACATTCGATATTAGTGCAATATTTCTAAATAAAAAATATCTAAAATTTTTTTTTTAGAAAATTATTTGTTTTAAATTATTTTTTTAGCATTGTATCATATGGTATTTTATTTCTGAGTTGTAAACGTTTGCTATAGTAATAACACTATTATCGAATATTAAAAATTAGAGAATTACAGTAAATTCTAGTAGATAATATTTAAAAGTATCGAGACCTTGTCTATTGATAATCAAATAATAGATAAGTAAGATGAAGTAAAATAGAAAAGTAAGATTACATTTACATAAAGAGTCAAGGTTAAATGTAAGAAATAGACGAGTTAAAGGTAAAGAAATATAGGGACAGACGTTAACAATATGAGGTGTAATATCAGTAAAGTAATGAATGAATAACAGAAGACAAAATCGGAGATAGAGCAAAATTTGAGAAGAAGGAAAGGGACGGATCTACGTTGGAGGCGAGCAAAGATAAAAAGAGTTCTAACGATAGAAAACTGATTGAAATATGGAAAGCCGCAACTGAAGGAGATGTAGAGGAAGACTTCAAGGAAACAGAGGAGCGAGAAAGAAAGAGAAAGAGGGATATTAAAGAAATTGTCTCAGAGAGACGCAGAGGCGAAAGGGGGAACAGTGTAGATAACAGTAAACAGAATGGTAAGTTTTAGGACAGAGATCGTACAAGGAAGAGAAAAGTTACAAAGGAGGTAAAGAATGAAATAAGTAATTTGACCCGGAGGATAAAATCCATATAGAATAAATGGACGAATAAGGGGAGGAGTCGTGCAGAAAAATGGAAGAAATATTATAGAAAATGGAAGGGAGCACGTAGAGGAGCAGAGGAAAAAATTAATAATAGAAGTCTTGGAGAAGGTGAATAAAAATTTCGGGGATGTAAAATCGACAATTGATACATCTGTTAGATTTTTTTGTTTAAATATCAAAATTAATTGATATTTAATCGTGACCGGTCAAATGATCGTTCTTTGAAACAACTTATATTGCTTAATATAGAACGAAGATAATAACCAATTTGATAATGAAAGAATATAGTTTCTTCTATTTAGAAATAAATAACGTACATTTTATTCTTTTCCACCGCTTTTTTTTTACAAGTTATAGGCTTCTGGATAGCACATTGTTCACATTTTTCAGATTTTGTTAGTCTTATTGTTTTTGCAATATCTTATCGTGCATGTTTTCCGTTCACGTGTACTTACATTTCTGACTGGTTTCGCTGGATCTTCTTTGCCCCCAGCCGTTGCTCTTCTCCCAATTGAAAGAAAAGTTCTTGCCTCATATTATTGTGCCTTGGAATACCAACGTTGTTTTGGTTTGCTAGGTTCAAAGGTAAACGAACTCCCGACAAAATATTATCGTCGTTATTTGTAATCGTCAACCGGAGTTACATTTGTACTTCTTATAATAACACTAGTCGATACAAATAGACGAATTTTTTTTAGATTGCTCTCTAGGACAACCATTAAGGCGAGTCATATACCGTTGGATAGCGAGTCATTGATACACAAATTTCGAGCGACATTACAACCGACATACACTATCTCTGTACTTGTACATATATTAATTTTAATTACGAATTCATCACTCGTCTCTTTATTAAACAAACCAACGGACGATAACTTATCCGATTTATTATATAAAAAGGGAGAAAAGGAAGGGAACTGCAAGCAGTGGAGCTATGATAGGAGTTAAAGGAGAGTGTGGTTAGGTTAGAATAATGAAATAGACTAGCAGGAAGAAAAATAAACGTAGAGGAATAAATATGGATTGTCTGGACAATGTATAGCAATAGAGAGATTGGAAGGATAACAAAAAAGTAAAGCAGAAGTTGAAATAGACAGAGGAGGAATTGTTGATACTGGGGGAGATTTTAAAGCAAGAATAGGAGAAGAAGGAAACTTATATAATGGAGAAGAGGGGAACATTAGTGATCAATGAAGTGATGACAGTCACAACAGGACACAACTGACAGAATTAGAGTTTTATTTAGGAAATAAAGTAGAATTTGATTACTAACCATTAATCATAGTAATAGGATTAGAAGGCAAAAAGATAGAAGAAGAGAAAGTATAATTTAACTTAGAAGTCATAAACAGGTATAAAATTTCAACAAACGTCAAAATATTGAAAGAGGAGGAAGAAGTATTTAGTACAAGAATGGGAAAATCTAAAAACATCAGTGAAAGAGACTATAGATAGGAGAAGGATAACAATGAAATAAAAGAAGATAGGTCATAAATACTGGTAGGGCAGGTAATGCAGTAAAGAGGAAAGGAAAGTGAGTAGGTACTATAATAAAATGAATGTTCCAAATAACGTTGCTTTGTACGATGTTGAACTACTGTTGAGGTACAATAGAGGTATAATGAATACTGGTTTCAGGTAGTTATCTGAATGTCAACTATTAAACCGTCAAATCGTGACTAAGCTGCTACTTAACATTTTTGTTTCGCATTAAGGCACGTCTTTGTAATTTCTAATATATTACGTCTATAATGTGCGGTTCAAATACATTAGACGTATTAGCTTGTTGAAAATATACAAATATATATATGTTCCATTTAAATGTATACTTTATTGCTTCTCTCACTAAATCTACGGACACAAATTTTTCACAGGAGAGTTATTTGATTTTATAGACGGATTTTAATAGAATATTTAGGTCTATAATAATTATTAAATATTCCATTAAATTTCTTCTATCGAGTTAAACAAATTTCATGTGAAAAATATCTTAGCGCTTTCAATAATAGCACATACTCTGCCAAACATAACTATTTCTTAAAAGTATTTGTATTAAATATTAGCAACTATCTTTAGTTGTTAATACAAATACTTTTTATTGTTAATACGAATAATTTTATAGTTTAGGTCGATAAGTATGTATTGTAGATTATTGTAATTTGATCTTAGTAATTTCGCGAAGTATCGAGATGAATTGTGGTGAATTTTAGTAAAATATTGTTAAAGAATATATACTACTTTATCGGTTACAAGTAGTGTTAAGACACATGTTTTAGTAGAAATTGAATGCTTTTTACTGTCCTTATTTTCTAGTTATTTTATTGGGTTGGCAACTAAGTGATTGCGAATTTTGTCATTACCACCTAATGTTAGATGGGGTTAGGTTCAGTTGTTATTTTATTCGTATTATACATTTAATATAAAATACTTAATAAAGAGACATTTGTTACAGTTTTCACAATAAATGTAACAAATAGGTAACCTAATATTTCGGACCAGTAATGCATATACGTATTGTATATTAAGACTAAAATGAACAAATGTGCCTGAATGGTAGATGGACCAGTAAGAAGATATATCATATTTTTATTCTGCTAGGTATCGTTAGTTAGTTCATTTCATTTGTTATATTCAATCTAAAATATATATTTAATTTAAATTCTTATTTTAAAGAGTTATATCTAATTAACATTTGATATAAATTTTTTTAAATTTTTATAAACATTTCATAAAAATTAGGTATTTATGTAATATAAACATTGGATATCCGTATAATTTATAAATAGTTTTAATTAGTTTTACTTAAAGGGATGTATAAGCAGTTATACATAAATTAATAAATGTATAGAAAAAACGAATAGAATGAAAGTTTTAAAAAATGACACAACAAAATGCGATAAATTCGTATATATTTGAGAATCGTATCGTGAACGGTTTGTTGTTTTTCTTTCCTTATGGTAGATTATTCTAAGAATCGTTAAAAGCAGCTTTCCTTGAGTTTTAGGAATTCTGTAAGCATATCTTCCAAAGAATGACTATCGATTTCTTTCGACCTTGTACAACTTGTTTCGTTTAGTGATTCCTGTTTTCTCTTCAGCAACATTCTCCTGTGCATAAATAAATATGTAGATATTTTGCAATCTTGTAATTGAGGATTTATTTGAAATACTGGCGTATCTCGTTTTCGTTTATACAGTTGTCATATTTACGACAAGCTACTAAAATACTAAACAAATTACGTTTTTCATATAGAATACAATAATTTCGAAAACAGCGATTTTTTTATTTATAATAAAAAGTGATAACGCTTAAAAAAATGATTTTGAACGCCCTCCTTCCGAATAGCGGGTTTCTTCATCACATTGCAATATTGAAAGTAACTACATTTATGCACTATCTTATTAAACGCATATTTAAATAGATATTCAGCTATAAAAATAGAAATATACAGACAAAAATAGTTTCTCAAAATATTTATGAAACAAAAACAAATATGGGGAAAAGATTATATTTGTAGCTTAATTCAATGTCAAATTATATCAATAATGGAAAAAATATTTACAAACTTATATTTTTGTATCAAAATTTAATTTTCAATGTTATTTTGTAATTTTACAGCATTGCTTTTATCCAAAAACGACAACTAGTTTTTTTTGCAGACAAGATTTCACCTATTTTTATTTTGCACGAAAAGTATTCATTGAATTCCTTGCATTTATTCGAAGTACAAAAGCCTTAAAAAATACAAATTTATCTAAAAGTAATTAAATGGAAAATAATAAAAATTCTGTGTTGACTTTTCTTGAAAATTAAAATTTCTTTGAAAATGTATTTTTGTTTGTAACTTGCAATATATCAAATGAGAAAAGAACGTTTCTCGAGAAATACTATTTTTCTGTTTAACTTTTTTGTATCTAAGTGAGCTATTGTAGTACAATTATCATAGGTAATTTAGTGGCATATACAGGGTGGTTGGTAACTGGTGGTAAAAGCGGAAAGGGGGTGATTCTACGCGAAAAAAGAAGTCGAAAATATAGAATAAAAATTTGTTTTTTTTTAATTCTTTATTTTTTATTTTTATTCTATATTTTCGACTTCTTTTTTCGCGTAGAATCACCCTCTTTCCGCTTGTACCACCAGTTACCAACCACCCTGTATAGTATATATGTAAATCTACAGATATTTGTATATGTATGTAGATTATAGAAATGCGATAATCAGAAAAAAGGTATACTTATCTCGAGAAACATCCGTAATCTGAAGAGTCCCGCAATTTTATTTTATTATTTTTCATTTATTTCAATATCCATTTTATACGGTTTTATACACTAAAATATTGTGATATTTATATGAGAGACATTATTCAAGTATCATAAATATATTGCATATAAATTTATAAGATTATTAATCAAATATATAAAATTATAAATTAGGTGAGGGTTACAATAGCTTTGCAACATCGTAAATAGAAAATGATAATCTCTTTTTTTTTTGTACGTGGGGAAATCCTCATGGACACTCCGTCGCTGCGGCAGCAGCAGAGCAGTGTCGGACTCTTACCGACTAAAACTCCACGATGGCCTGCCTACGCGTGTGACAGGAATGCCCGGGGCCTCCTGCGAATTACTGCCGGTGCCCTCCCTGCGTCCTCTTGATAATGAGCCGATCCTATAAGTTCCCTAACTGATTAATCTGACGCTAGGGGAGGCCATTGCCCCTAGTGCCCCATCCTCCCTGCTAGTCGTGACCTGAGGGGGGCAACGATAAAGCGGCCCTGGGCCGCCTGACCGCCATCACCCTCCGCCGCGTTACCCTACAATGGTAAGAGTTTTTTTTCTCTCTCCCTCTCTGTCCGCTCCTTAAATTTGGTAAGTGCCGCCGAAAGTGCCTTGCCTTATATTAATATATGTGTTCCATTCTTGTCTAGGGGAGTGCTAAACGTCTCTCCTTTCATACTAAAAAAAAAAATTTTTTTTTATTTTTTTTTTTACGTGGAGGAAATCTTCATAGACACCTTTCCAACCCTGTGGTCCGGGCGACACAGGGCGGCAGAAGGTAGTGCCGGATTCTTACCGGCTAAAACCTCCACGGGCGGGACACGGTAGACCAGTGCGAGTTAAAATTCGTCGGCCCGGATTGCTGGACATACACCCACTCGTAGTAAAGGTATCACACAACAGTCAAGTAGGCTCAGCTTGCCTGTTGTATATTACTTCTAAGAGATAGATTTTTGGGTTTCCCATCCTTTGAAAATATATTCCTGGCGAGAGGGATTCGAACTCGCAACGCGTCGTTTTCACCGAGGAGCCTGAACGAGCGTAGCTGGCTGCCCCGCCGGAAAATGATCATCTGATAGCTTTTCAAGTTTTGTAAGTTACTCGATGTAAGTTTCTGTAGGAAAAAAGAATCATAGATCTACAATATAGCATCAACAATTATTAAAATCTAGAGTTTGTTTAATTTTTTATGTGCTCCTGAGATATTTACATGAAATTATAAATAAATTAGAAAAATATTGGTATGTACGGCTCATTTGGTCTAAATGAACAGTTCCGTTAGGAAATGACCTTAATGTTCCATTTGCGTTTACATTGACATTATTTACGATATGTTTACATTCTGCAGTCAGAGAGAAAGCATGAAAAAAGAGTAAACAGTATCATATTAACGAAGAAACAGGAAATTACTTCTAAGCACAAGAAATAGATCACCTAAAACAAATTCAACTATTACAAAATTAGTTAATGTACGAAGAACTCTTTCAAGCAGGAGTTAAATGACGTCATAGAGGGCACAATTTGTTATTAGTTTCCTTGCAGGAGAGCACGCAGGAGAAATATGTAGATCAACTACAGTTTCTAAGAATAAAATTACATTTATTTGCATCGCGATTCATGTATCTCGTTGTTCCATAAAGGGAATTATTAAGTTGATCATGACAAAAACCAAATCAGGAGATATTTGTTATTTTCGTTTCAAAAGTACAATAATATTGTACTTCATTTGTATAATATTGTGATAATATATTAAAATATCTCCTAAATTTAATACTTTCCTCTGAAGCATTTACATAGGAACACCTAAATATATATCTCCGTTATTAATTTTCCGTATGGAAAGTCTTTAGAAATGAAAGTTATACTTTTTAGAGGGACACATAATGGTAAGTGATATTTTTTCTGAAAGTTAGTCTTAAAAAAGATTTCAAGATCATCATCGTTCTTTTAATGAAACCATATATTTGTTAACACGTCAATTGATCCATCACGATATTTTTTATAGAAAGTATTAACCTATTTATGTAAAAAAAGTCATTAGTCTAGCGGTCATATTAAATTTAATTTTGTCAAATGTAATATATGAAGGACAAGGAAAGGCGCAAAGTGGTATTCCTTTTCTACATTGTGTTTCTTTCATATATTAAATTTGATAAAATTAAAGCTAAAATATCTATTAAACTAATACACAGCATTTCAACCTAAATAATCTATTAATGTATTAAAAAATATGTAGTTCCATTTAAAAAATGTTAATGAGCTTGAAATCTCATAAAGACATGACTTTGACATGACATGAAAAGAAAGTTATCTACCATTGCATGTGCCCCTTCAGATAATTTGTTCTCTGCAACTTTTCATATAACCATTTCCATTGTTAATATAATTATTAAGTGTGTCCATTTAAATGCTCCACCCTGTGTTTATCATATATTAAAATATTTTCTGATATATGAACTAATGGTTTTTGACGTAAACTGCTATTAAGCGCTCAGATGAAATTATGAAATGCATTTACCAACACAGGAATGTGATTGTACTATATTTAAAAAGAATGTAGTTGACGTTTATGTATTCTCTACGTATCCAGATGAAATGATACTAATAACGTCAAATCGTGTCCTTATTGACAACATTCAACTCCTTTTTAAAAAGTTCTTCCATGCAATAAGTAATTTTGCAAGTTGAAAATTATGAAATAGGTGTGTCATTCTATTCAGATTATGTTATCTCATGTGGTAAGGAATACAGTTTTTTGTTTCCTTATCAATATAACATTATTTACTTTCTATATCGTTGCGAAATGTAAACATATTGTAAACAACGTCAATGTAACAGTCAATGGAACTTTAAGATCATTTTCCAAGATAACGGCTCATTTGAGACTTGTATTTCTCGTGATGAGTATAAGAGAATGCAATAAAAAAAAATTGATCTTGAAATTCAAATTCGAGATGAATATTTTTACAGCACCCTTTTTAAAACAGATCTTCGATTAAACAGATCGGTCAGATGAAGAATCGACCGGTGTAGAATCGCTGTAGATATAGCAATTTTTAACAGTCTGTTACAAATGAACTCTGTTGGTAAACAAACGTTACCTTTTCCTGGTGAAAGTCTCTGACTATTATGAAAATTACTTACAGTTCTCTTTGACCATCTAAATTCTGTCTTCCTCCAGCTTGTTGGTTCTTTGTCCTGAAACCGCTCACATCAGAATGTGAACGGCAAAGGACACAGTGAATGCCTTTCATTCACGCGATTTATCACAAAGTTGAATATCGTTGGTACTTGGTACGGAATAATACTCTTCCCCCATCTTTTGTGATTCATAGTAAAAAGAAGAAAGGTAGGAGCTTAATCGATGCCCGTATTCACAATATGTCCGAGCATAACAGATATACAGGGTGGTTGGTAACTGGTGGTACAAGCGGAAAGGGGGTAATTCTACGCGAAAAAAGAAGTCGAAAATATAGAATAAATTTTTTTTTCCCATCCAGACAACGATCTACAGTGAGATCCGTTATACCGAGACGCGATAAAAAAGTGCACGCGTACCGAGCGAAAATTCAAAGTCGATTTTCTCGAAAACAAAGCTTCAAACGAAAAATTGTTATTCTATATTTTCGACTTCTTTTTTCGCGTAGAATCACCCTCTTTCCGCTTATACCACCAGTTACCAACCACCCTGTATATTTCTAACATTTATATACACTTCTATATAGAAGTATAGAAAGTTACCTATCGTGTTTATCAGCTTGGAAGAAATGCGGACATTACGTTGCATATCTTCTGATACACATATAAGGAAAAAAAAAATATTTATTCTATCTAAATACTCTAAACCGTATACACATTATTACAAATATTCGATTATTATAAATGTTGAAGTAATTACCTTAAGAAAAACGAGGAGAATAAAATTTAATGAAACGAAAAATTTGAAATAAGGAGAGGGTCCGTATTATTGTGCCCTTGAATATAAATTTTGTTTTGGATCACAAGATCTAGAAACAAAAGAGCTATAAGTAGATTTCTATTGGCGTTTCTTGCAGCCTTCAACTAGAGCTACAAAGTTAACTTTTTGCTAATGTCCTTTGCTATAAATATAAGAACGTGCTCCCTATCGCTTTTCTTCCTGTTGTATTGTAACACTGTAAGAGTGGGGATCTGGATCAACATATACTATACCTGTATTTACATTTATACTTATACCTGTGCTTATTTCGATATATTTTCTATTACAAATTCATCCACTCGTTCCTCTATCAGTCAACCTCAACAATAAATATCTGTACGTTAAAATAATACATAGAATTGTCTTAAAAAGAAAAGATACTAATCTTCTTGCTAATGTCCTAAGACATACTTTTGCGATTATATTTATCTTATATAAATTGCAACAAATGTTGTCTTTATGAATAGAAATATGTAAAAACTTACACATGATCAAAAATATCATTTTAACTTTTTCTTTAAGAGTTGATACATATTATTCTACTTAAATTTAAAATTGAAAGTATTTTATTTATCTAGATTTTTCAAATATTCTATATTTTTGTAGTTTGTGATGTAGTTGAATATGTATTCAAAATACATATGTGATTGTTTCATGTATAATGGAGCTTGTCATGAGTATGGAGCTATCCGCCAATGCTTATTCATTGGTAGATCACTGATGCTGCCTCTGGAGATTTTAATACGCTTTAATAAATCACAATCTTCTCATCAAACGATTTGTAAGATTAATACGTTATTCTATTGTTGTTCATTAGTTCATTTGTTGTGGAACAGCATTGTTCATCAATAAAAAACAATTTATTCATCAGTTGTTTAATAAAAGGTTTGCTAAATGTTTCAATTACAAATCTTTATAATAAAGCTTTTCATTTCTTGCTTTTATTTTTGTTTAATACGAAAATTCAGTATTAATTGGTAATTATAATTATCATGTTATAGTATGGATATGTAGTTAACTCTGTTACAAAGCAACATCTTCGTTACTTTTAATGATATGCAAAAATGCCAAAGGATTAAACTGTTTAGTTCGAAGAATGTTATGGTAAACAAAAAATTTTCTCAAGGTTATATTTTTTGGGACTCTAATCTCATCAATGTTTCCCTTAATGGGATTACATATTTCTATCATCATCGCGAAATAGCTGAAATTGAAACCTTATACGTGACCTTGTAATATTTATGACCTTCACGTAACGGTGAATATACAAAATTCAGAAATATATTATCCAGTATTGCGTATTGCTATTAAGCGTCGTATCAAAGCGGTTATTAACGAAAGGAACATAACATAACCACGTTTACATTCGGTATAAATGAACGTTATTGATGCTAAATTATGGCAACCTTAGGATAATGATCGGAGGTTAGTCAATTTTCGGTATTGTGCAGATTCATTTGAACAAGTTTCGAGTGAAGTTGGATATATGTAACGTTAGTACTAGGTGAATGCCAACTATACCTAACAAAAATATCTAGACATACTTGGAGAAATCAGCGAAATCACACATAGCATTTAAGCGTACGGAGAAACATCTTTGGCGACACGGCTCTTGCAAACTATCAAAATAAAAAAGAACATGCCCGGTAATAAATAACATTAATAATGCTATCAAGGTTTGACAGCAATTACTGTAAATCTACACTTATTTACTAAAGAAATAAATAAGGATAATGGCGTCAGTAAATCTTCGATTTCAAGGTTTTTATTTTACTCAGTAATAGGATACATCCATATCACATTCCATTACAGCAAGAAATAACAAAAAGTGACTTTATCCAGAGAATAAATTGTTGTAGTTGAATGATAGAGAAATTAGCTCAGAATAGTACATTCTTGTCAGGAATATTCTTCTTAGACGAACGAATCGTCACAATACAGAATTATGCGCTCAACTCGAAACCCACGCTCGCGAAAATATATGAGAATGGCAACAGTGTAACATATACGCTTACTGCTACAATGAAATGTCACTCGCCATCGATGAGCTAGAAGTATAATTTTAGCGAGAACACAGAGCGGTTTGGTTGCCGTGGAAGGACTTCAAATTTGATGTCACGATAGAAGAAAGACGATTGTTGAGAAAGCGAGCCTCGCGCTTTCGCCCGACAATTTCATGTTCCTACGAGCTCCTGAAACTTCGTAGCAAATAACAAGTTTTTAAATAACCTTATCTTGTATTATGCTTATCTAAAATGTAATTACCATGTAATTTTTTCTTAATTTAAGATTACATTCCATTTTTTTTTTCGCGAAAAGTTATTGGGGAATTACAATGAAATTGTTCATATTCTTACAAATATCGAGACCTTTTCTCTATTTCGTTCGGCAATTTTCATTTTTAATGCATTAAATTTTTTTTCTACGTCGTACTTCAAAATTTATTAACGATCATTTTCTATAAATTAATATTACTATTACTTGATTTTGGATCGCTCTGCTGTGAATATGTCGAACGTGAGAACAAAGAACAAGGAAAGCAATTGAGATACGATGAGACACCTCACTGAATTCCTTTTTACACAAGCCAGTTTAACAAAATGGAAATTAATTTAACTCTCGTATTGCAATGCCTGAATCCCTTTTATGAGGTATATCGAAGAGAAGACTTTTTCAACAGAGTTGAAAACACGTGAAGATATAAGCTTGTTCTTCTGTAACAGCAAAAATTCTCGCGAATGGACAATACTTATTTCGCAATCAAATTAGCAAGTGGATAGAAATTAACGAAAATAACTTTGAACACTTATTACGATAAACTTTCCTTCGGTAATCTCTGTATTGTAGTTGTTTATTATTCGCATCTATTAGCAAACATTTTTCAGGGCCACAGGGTCATAGTGTTATAGGTCATTGGATTGGTTTTCGGTCTCAATGATGGAAATGTGTAGTTCCGTTAAAAGAGAACACTGATGGGATTGTAATCTCGAAGCATATGACTTTGAGAATATCGTTTACTTATTATAACATTTTTCGAATTGAACGGCTTATTCCTTTGGCATTTTTGCATATCATTAAAAGTAACGGAGATATAAAATGTAAACAATAAAATATAAAAATATATATAAAAAAGGCAAGTTTATAATTAAAAATATTTGATATTTTAATAAAATAGATATTTCACCCATATATGTATAATGTAATACGATCACGTAGATCACGAAGTGGTAGTTGGTAAGGTGCCCACAAGAAATACTCTTGATGTTCAACAAAAAGAGTTTAATAAGCTATTAACAGTCAACAGTCAACAGTCAACAGTCAACAATTAACGATTAACAACCAAGAGTTAATAATCACGTATCTCGAATTGTGTTTGCTTCGCTATGACGCTAAACCTTTCGCACTTCGCAGCTCGGGGCAGAATGAATCTTTTGTTCGAAGCCAAACGGATTCTTTTCTTTGTCGCCCCTCCATATCTCCACTACGCACGCGTTTATTAGATGTCCGCAACGGTGTTGCCGCGTATGCATTCTTCCGAATATTCGACGAAAGAACCGTAGGGATATCGATGGTACATTAGGCATGTCGGCCTTACGCTTTGAAGGTGTAGCGCGTTGTGTCGCGAAGCCGTTGGAAAGTTCCGTGGTCGAGTGTCGCCACAATCACAGTTATCAAATTTAAAACTTACATTTTTCTCATTAATACACAACCTTAAATTTTTTAACGATTAGACCGTTTGCACTTGTCATCTGTATAACATCCTTTATCTGTATCTTCATTGTGCTTTTCAAAAGGGCAAAGAACATTTTAATATTTTGCACTCGCTTTGTGTAGCCGCGCTATCTTGCATGAGGACATACGATGTCGAGGCGTGTCTGTTAAATAGAGATTACCAGGTATCCGAAGAGCAAAGTTGCAAGAGATTACATAGAGCACGTGGTGTAACTAATATGCAAACCTATTCTATATATATAAGATGATTTAAACCTCGTAATGCGAGAATTTCTATCTATTTTTTATATTTCAAATTGCAATATCGTGTTTATTAATTGTATAATTATTCTGATCATTGGCTATTAATTTAGAAATGTATGGAAATATATAGCTCAGGAAATTCTGAAGGTAAATGTAATGAGGATTAATATTATACTAGGAAATAGTAATATTACTAGTCATTTGCAGATTCCTCTATTGTTTTTCATAATATCTTAAAACCTGTCCTGAAAAGTTGAGTTAAAATATTCGATCACAGAAAAATATTAAATTCGTTGAGCTTTCATCTTCTTATATTCTAATTTAATTTAATTCTGATCATCGATGATGTGTTGATACTTTAATGTTATCAGAATTGCACCCCATATATCTGGACCTCAGAGCCAGAATGTATTAAGCCACCACTTTTCAGCCTTTAGAGGAAAGTGAATCAAAGTTGTAAAAGACTGCGAGCAAGATATAGACTTAATATCACTTTTACACTATTATATTGAATAGTAAACAGCATAGAACGAAAAATTTTTTTCATCGAGGAAAGTGAAAAATTTGATATGGGAAACACGTAAAAAGTCATTTTCTTAAACATAATAAAAATAATAATTATAAATGTTATATACAATAATGTTATATACAAATGTTATAAATGTTATATACAAAATAATATTTACGGATCCGTGGTGACTAGAGTTGCAAATTAACTGTCTAGTTGCCTTAATTATTGTGATTAGTTCACGTTAAACAACCATCGTTTCCTGTTTAATCAACATCTGTACAATCCATTTATTGCAAATAAATTAATTGTAGTATAATACAAAGCGAACGATCTCGCTGATTTCAACGACCTTGAAATATGTCATCAGGGTCAACACTCTGAACAACTTTTCCCTACATATGTTACCATCAATCTTTAATAAAAATCTAAATAACATGTTTTGCAGATTTATGTCAGTTACATACATGCTGAAAATTTCATCGTAATCGGTTAACGTTGCTATGACGAGAATCGCAGTTTTTCACGACTTTTTACTTGTAATTGTAATAAATCTAAAGATTCTTACATCTTTCGATGCTTGTCGCTTGTTTCTGCATCAACCGAAATTATGTGAGTTACCTTAATTCATACCTTAATTCGATAAAATAATATAAAACAGAAATTGTTGTTCATCTATTATCACCTCATGAAACGAAAGAAACTTTTCGGACAACCTAATATTTACAAGAGAAGTACTCCTTATCGATTTCGATAACCTTGGAATATGTTGTTAAGGTCACCATTTTGGATAAGTTTTCCCTATACATGTTATCATCGGTCGGTCTTATGTTCCGAGATATTCACAAAAGCTTCGATTAAATTTAATTTCTATTACGTTTCACTCTGGTGATCGCCTCGCGACGACCACATCTTTATATAGCTCATCCTAAACTTAATTCATTGGTGTTAATCATCTTTAATATAAATAAAAAAAGAAAAATCAATGGGTTATAGATGTAGTTAGATGGTAGAGTAATATTCGGCCCACGCTGGCCAGTAACGCTAGCGTGACTTAATTTTTATTTCATTCCATTTTGTAAATGTATCATAAATACTTTTGTGTATAGTTCAAAATTAAGACTATCAATAGGTTGCGCATGGTGAACATATATGTGTATATGTATACATGTATAAATATCTATTGATTCTTATTATTAATATATATGTACGTGACGAACAGACAGACAAGATGTATGGTACTCGTAAGCAACATTATGTTTGTTATATTGCAGAAGTTTTATTTCGGTGATAATATAGTTTCTGATTTCTTACTAATTAGCCATAATTTAAGTGAAAATTGAAAAGAAAAATAGTATTAAAAATACATAGAGATAAAGATATTTTTGCATATAGCTTGGAAATTAGAGCCGAGTAACTGTAACATGTACTGCGTAAAGTTGTTCAGAATGGCGATGTTGATAACATATTTTAAGCATTTTGTAAATAATTATCAAAATTACTTTACAAATTACTAATCATTTAATACTGTTACGCGATCTAAATATAATAGCTTATAGAAATTCTGTAAATATCGGAGAACAGCTTCGATTATTATTCATGCTAATCGTTGTTAATACCTATTACGGAACTCTTGCGGCGGAATACGTTGTTAACGGCTAACAGTCGGCATTGGCATCGCGTTTCAAGGTTACAGAAACGTTGTGAAACAACCGTGTGCACTTTATGACGTAATGCGGTGCGCAGACACGCGCGGTATAAGAGCGCCTCGAGGTCCTTGTGCAATTAGCTCCGTCCATCGTGTACGGTTACGCAACAACGCAAAAGGTGAGCGCGATCTGTCCTGACAGCTAGTCGCATTAACGCGTCACGGTTGTCGCTGCTGGCAATGTCAAGGGCGTACATATGATGTTTATATCTGCAACTTACTGTTGCAGCATTAAACGAAGCTTGAAATGTTCTGTGACTAAGTAGAGAGAAGCGGATAGCATAATTGGCACGACTCATTCTTAAACGACAACTGACCTCATCTAAATGTAATAATCACATTATTATTAGTTACGTTAGTCACTCCTGTTGACTTTATGCAGGCAAAGAGCCATAGATTCACGTATCAGAAGAATGTTTTCGTTGATTGCTTTGTAAAGTAATTTCTTGCACTTATTTCACATGATTGAATATTGTTCTGTAATAAGATAATACTAAAAAATACGCTTCTTGGAAGCGTTTATTCCGTTTTTCGAAAAACTTCTGAAATTTCTTAATATCAGTATAAAAATACTTGAAATGTTGCTTCGTTTGTTCTTTTTCAGTTAAAAAGTGATAATAATATTTCCATCTAGGCAAAGAGTCATGGATTAATGCTAATGTATCAGAGAAAATGTTTCACTTATTTCCTTGTAAAATAGTTTCTTAGGTTTGTTTGAAATAGTTTGAGTAGCGAAAGTTAGTTTTTGTAATTTCTGTTTTTGATTTAATTTTCCTTTATTTTTACTAGTAGCAAAAATTATGTTATCAAGTTATTCCATAAAAGTTGTAGCGTGTAGTTGTATGAGTTTAACACATTAAAGATGAGACATACTATTTTTTTCTAAGATAATAATTGGATGTCATTCTTCCTAGGCAAAAAAAGGGAATGTCTATCAAATCGAATTTAATAAGATCACGTTGAAGTGGGATTATGTATTTGACTATTTGTTGTGCTATTTTTAAAAGCGTACAGTGGTATCACCTAATTTGGAGTTGCTTATGCGAGCAACAAGACTAACAAAATAAAGAGAATAAATGTATTGAAAATACTAATAATAAGTGAAAACATTAGTGATATAATATTTGTTGTAAAGCCAATTAGACTAATTATCTATATCATGTGAGTAATTTTTAAACTTCATCATCAGTTTATTTCGAATAAGTACAAGTACATTAAAAAATGGAATCATATTTACAGAAGAGATAATAGAAAAGTACGAAAATTTCATTTTGACGATAAAAATGGAAAACCAATTAAATTATTCCAAAATTTTAGACAAAGCAATCTTAACATTACATTTTAACATTTTTGTTATTTAATGAGTTATATGTAAAATGGAAAATCAGTGGAATGTTTTAATTATTTAAGAATTCTAAGCAGTTCAATTGATAATTATTGAGACTAGGGTCGATTTCACCTATTCCAATGACCTTAAAAATATGTTATCAAGGTCAACATTCTGAAGAACCTTTTCCTTATCCACATAACCGCCGCATCGCTTGACTTTCTTTTCCAAAATATTCATACAAAACGTCAATTAAATTCAGGTTATGAAGTGTAAACTTCGTTCTATCTAAACTTAGATTACGAGAGAAATAATTTCTTAATATTGTCTAAATAGAAAACAAAAATCAATGCTATAATGCTAGTAATAATAGAATAGTACCCGAACACTATTAGACGGCCGGCAACACTAACATGAAACAATTTTCGATGAATCGATTGATATACGAAATATTGAACTTTATTCTAATCTACATTTGGTCAGACATGTAACAAATATACTCCTTGTCATTGAAAAATTGTTTGGAGAATAAAAATTTATAAAATGAATTGTTAAATAATACATATAATATTAAATATAACATGCTTTATAACCTGAAAATTAAAGCCTTGCGGTAGTTACATGTAGAGGGAAAAATTGTTCAGCATTGACAACATATTTCAAGGTAATTAAAATTAGTAAGTTCGCCCTAATTTTTAGTTCCCCGAATACTTCTGTTGAATTTTATATCAGGAAAAGTTGAAATGTTTATAATATTCTTATTATTAATTATCGGTTATATAGAAAAGAGAATTTTTATTGAATGGTTATTTACGGAAAACAGGTCGAATCTTAATTTTTATAAAAGAATGTGTATTAATATTTATAATTTATTATGTCAGTGAGTAATGAATATTTAATTAATTAACAAATTTCTGAAATGGGAAATATATATATATATATATGTATGTATGTATATATCTATGCATAATGTACAATATAAATATTTATAATAAATCATTTTCAACAAATAGAAAATTCTTCTATCTTATATCGTTATTACGATGATTAATGCATCGAAAAACGATTAATTTTTGCATTTGTTGATACATATAGGTTTCGTTATAAGTAGATATCGTTGTTTGCTCTATGGCGATTAGAATAATGTACAAGTAGCGAAGGAAAACATGTGTCCGTATCGAGATCAGCGGATGCATGCTTGATCAGACGTTTATTTTTCAATGAATTCACGAGCTATGAATACATTTATACATAGTATTCAAACGTCACGTTGTGCGAGATCAATATCGTAGAATATAAAATTTGTAATAGCGAAGATAGTCACTCTTTTTAATTGGTTGTTTAGAGTTGTTTCAAGTATTATAATAGTTGATTAGCAATACAGCTGATATGATAAGTTGAGTTTTATAATTTCTGGAAAAGACTGGTTGTAACGTTTATGCGGATGTTTATGCAAATGCATATTTCAATAGGATATAAGTACGTAAAATTTGTTTTGTCGCTAGACTATTACAGAAATGTATTTTTTATGTTGCATATTTTGCATATGATTAACGTATTTACTCGTTTGAGTCCTCGTTTGGGTCTTTTGAAAAAACAAAAGCGCTCGTCATATTTGTTATTTTTATGAAATACATCTATATTATCATATATGCATACTATTAGTTTATAAATATTTCAAGTGTTGTTCAATAAAAATTATTGAGAAGATAACAATGAAATACAAAATACCGTCAGTCGTCCGTAACGTTCAAACTTACTGGGACTTCTCGACACAAAATCTAAACAATGCAATCGCGCCGCTTGGAACTCAAACGATTAGTAAATATTGACAAGAGCAGAGCCAGACCCAATGATCTTGACCTTGATATATGCTACCTTCAGAAGGGTTTAGTCGTCGCTCGATATTCCTCAGTTGTTTACAAAAATATAGAAATATGTACTACTAAGTACATTGCAGTCTGCCTATACATAAATTTCCAGTATGTATCTGCGAACACGAACGTAGCCGACGCGATAGTCGCATTTATCTCCCAGTTGTTATTTTAAAGAAACATCGCAAGCATTGCCCCATTTGCTTCGTGAGCTCCGTTTGCTCGTACCAACCCAATACTAATTTCACATACGAGAGAAGTGGCCCTACGTTCGGTCGAGAAACATCTTTCTTAAAATTTCCTCGCTCGTCCGCGTTGCCTATGTGTGGATTCGTTATTGGACTGGACTAGATTTTTACGAGCGATTGAAGCAAGCGCGCAACACTTGTTGCGTTTCTTTACCATACACATCCGAAGATTACTTAGGGAAATGTGCTTGACAACATATGCCAGGGTTAAGATCGTTAGATTTGGGCCCACTTTTCTCAACGTTTGCCTCATATTTTATTATAAAACTATTTGTAGGAATATATTACATATATCATATACATTTATGATAATTTTTTATATTTATGAGAAGTTGATAAAACTGATGTTAAAGTTTTTCGATTCATGTATCATCTTTCCAAGTTGCCTAATTAAGTGATATTATACACAAATGTATGGATTAATAATGACTCATTAAAAGGATAACAACATAAACATATACGTACTTACATACATATACCCTCCCTCTTTTTCTGTGTGTGTGCGAGTTATTCTTTTAATGAATCATTCCTAATCCATACATTTGTGTATACCATATACACCATATATTATACAAGTTATAATACACGCTATAATCAATTTGTAGAAGCTAAATATATCGGATAATCTAAAAGTCAGTGTACCCATGATTTTTTAGACACTTCCGATAGCCGGACAAAAATATGTTTCGAATAAAAGTTTATCAGTTTTCTGTCTACTATAAATTATAATATTATCAATTTCAAAAAAAGCTTTCCTTTGATGAAAAATCAAGTTCACCTCTATTTTTTTTTTTTTTAGATGAAACAATGCATCTTTTATACTCCATTCAATGCTCTTTTAATTTTCTACAAAAAGATATTATGGTAGTTAGGTCCGAAAACCATTATTTTAACAGATGTTTTAGCTTTAATGTTATAAAATTTACCTCATGAAGGACAAGGAAAACATAAGAACAGAAAACATTCATACAATAAGTTACACAACATTGCAGTTAAAATATCTTTTAAACTAATCATTTTTCAACCCAATAGTTTTTTGCAAAGAATTTGTAAATTCATCGAATGCCGTATGCAAAATTGTATTAACCCATTTAAATTTTGTGATTTTGATTTCTCATCGAAGTAAAATTTTCTTTAAGTTCTTAACATTGCATTTGTAGTTGATGGCAAGCTATTGAACTATTCCGACTATTGGAAGAGCCTGAAAAATCGCGGGGACTAATTTTTAGACCACCCTGTAGATCCAATTAAATCAAATATCGCGATTTGCTGTCGCCAGTAGGATATAATACCACTGAAATGAAATATACGAAATGTTTAAAGTAAAGAACAGGAGACGTAGTAAAATTAGATCGTCTCAATAACAGAACAATGTTTCACGAGTTGCGGAAATATCGTTCAGTGTGAAAATATAACAAAATTCGTTGTGAGAAGAAGTCGTAGTTGATACAACACTGAAATATGTATTCTCGTGGACGTAAAAGCAAAGTTCAGGCATAACATAATATGGGAGAATTTTCACAATTGGAAGATACTAACGGTCGAAAAACGATTTTTATGATTTTTTAATGTGTGGTGAGGGGCGTCATTGTGAGCAACGTTTTCCTATACATGTTGATGATGTGAGTCCTTAGTTTTCGAGATACATCTTCGCAAAAAACTGTTGGTATCAACACAGTGAATTCTGTTCATAGTTGGTGCATGTGTGGCAACGTAGACATCGATATTGGTTGCTGGCCGCCGAACGCTTATCTTCTGTTTATAAACGAGGGTCGGGAGTGTTTGAGGGACCCATACACAACGTGCACATACGAGGCTGCAAGAAATGTTTGTTATAACTCACTTAAAAGTGAACATTATCAATGTATCGGTTTTGGCTTAATTTTTTAAAATATGGCCATAGATTTAGGTAACAGACAACGATATAATTTGTTATTATTTTACGGAAACATTGCAGGCCGCTTCGGCCGAGTTTGAAAAACCAGTTCAAATCCAAATTCAATACATTGATGATATCTACCTTTAACTGAATTATAAGTTGTAACAGACGTTTCTTACGGCCTCGCATATGCTCGTTGTGCACGGAGTCTTTAACGGGCTCGCTTGACCCTCATTTATATAGAGGAGATAAGCGGCCGGCGGCCCGAAACCATTACTGATACATACTCTACCGCAGACGCACAACTATAAGCAGAATTCACTACAGTAGCACCGACAGTTTTTTGCAAATATGTATGTCGAAAATTAAGGCCGATCGCCAGTAACATGTGTAGGAAACAGTTGAGAATGGTGCCCATTACCGCATGTTGCAAATTCATCGAAATTGGAGATCTGTACATTTATAAAAAGAAACTTTATATGCACATGTATAGTTACTAATATATCTTGGTGAAACCCTGATAACGAGATATGACAACATTTTTTGGCTAAGTATAACAAACTATTCCAAATGATTCGACGTTACCTAAAAATTACCTTGGTGATTGTTGTAAATTGGCGACTTACAATATTAGAGAAGATATTGCTGAAAACAATGTGCGAATTTTTGTTGATGAGACAACAGATAAAATAGATCGAGACATAGCCAAATTAATGATTGGAAAAATGTTTGAGAATCAAATATCAGTTTCCCATATATCTTTTTTTAAGGAATTAAAACAAACAAGTTACGCAACTGCGTAAATTAGGCAATACGAATACTATGGTCAGATGGTAACGAAGAAACAGTGTTATTGTTGATAACAGATGTAGGTATGATGAAAGCTGGAAAACACTTGAGATATTTTATCCAAACATGGTGCATCTAACGTGTATAATCGATGAATTATATAGAGGTGCAGAAGAAGTACGTTTACATTTCCCATTAGCGAATAATGTAGTACATTCTATTAATAAAGTATTTATAACAGCACCACTTTGGATCGAATGTTATCGTAGAGTGTATCGTAGAACATTCTATTACCACCTGAACCAATTTTAACGAGCTGAGACACTTGGCTTGAGACAGCTATATTTTATACCACACTGGTATTTGGAAAATATTTAAAATGTTGTTAAATTTTTCGATGCGAATGATGTGCTAGTAATTAAAACAGCACAAGATCTTCTTCAGAATGAATTGCTAATACAAAATCTAACGTTTATCAAAACCCACTTTGGGATTTTCTCGGATAATGTATAGAAACTAGAAACAATTGGAATGTCTTTCGCCGAATCGATGAAAGTAACGACTGACACTGATAAATATTTTAGGAGCATTCCTGGAACTTGCGCAGCCAAAATTGTATCAAAGTGGAATGCAGTTTTAGCAAGACATACCAGATTCTAAATAATCTAGATAGTTAATGAAATCTTTCGAAGTCAGTCAGTTGAAGAATTGGATGAGGTTAAAGTATGCTACTGCAGCAAATTTAAATATGTCTCGATTACGTCTTGTGACGATGAACGCTCATTCTCAGCTTATAAGTTGATCTTGAGCGATAAACGTTTGCTGTGAGCAGCAAATTCAAATCAAACTGTAGGTACTTGTAAGAAATTGATCAATTAACTGATACATTAGAAAACAGCAATGAAGCCATTGTTATTTATGAGCTTATTCTATTCACGTTGTTCTGCTTCGTGCTGTTTAAATTGTTTATACAATCGACAGTATTTTACTGCTCGATTATAAAAAATGAAAAATCAGATAAATATAACAAGTACCAAACTGCTCCTATATATATATATGTCGGATTAGCACTAGGAGTAGGGTTGTGGGCGTCAAATAAATCTTCTCGGGAATTAGCCATTGGTACGGTACACACAGGTGTAGTTTATTACAATAATGGAGATATTACAGTCTTGATAATCGATCACGGCGATTTGGCACTCGCGGCTCTAGTGACGATGGTCTTAGGCTCGATAACGAATCCGCGGCCAACGGGATGAGAAAAGGAACGTGCTCACAGAAGTCTAAGTCTGATTCCTTGTTAATAAAACGTGATACAATCACTGATCGCGAAGACGCTGAACTTTAGTCGGTGAGGTCGCGCGAGAGAATGCCTTTCCCGTCCCGATGATGCCACCGAGGAAAACTATGATGGGGTGTGTCCAAGAACACGAGATCATCGGATTCGTCGAGAAAAGTCTTCGTTCCGAAAGTAAGGGAAATTGGCGTAGCTGCTAATTGGTCAATCTCCATATCGGTGGTTAGAGGAAGATGCTAGCCGCCCTAGAGAGGAAGTTGCTAGTGGGAGACGTTGTTTGTTGGAAAAATAGGTCTCCTCTGTCTTCCCATAGTTGGGACAAGGATTGTTTGTTTGAAGGACTTAAGATTTATAACGGGCCCTCAGGCTAGCCGAACATGTACCACCCAGCCGGCCCGCCCCCCCCCCCCATCATCTTACTCGGAGAATAGGCACTGCATGTGGCGAGCTACGGGACGGAGACCGTTGGAATGTTTACTGTCGCGTGCCGTTACAAATTTTTTTTTTAAGGAGCTAAAAAATTACCCCCCCTCTCCTTTGAAAACCAACCCTCCCCCCTCCCCCCCCCCGCCCCGCGCCGCCCCCCCCCCCCCCCCCCCCCCCAACCCCACCAAAACCCCAATCCCACCACCTTCTAAATTAATTATAATAATTTTTTATTTCTTCTATTTTTTTTTTTTTTTTTATTTTTTTTTATTTTTCCTTTCTCGCCCCCCCTTTTTTTTTCTTTCCTCCTCTTTTATTAAAAAAAAAAATAAAAAAAAAAAAAAAAATATAAATATATATAATAAAAATAAAAAAAATACATAAATAAATAAAAATAAAAAAATCATCAATTTTCAATATATAGCCATAAGATTTGTTTTCTTATATCTCAGAATATACGATTTGTACAAAGAGATAAGTATGTTCTAAAGTCCTTCCTTTGAGTTCCACTTCACAAATATTAATACATAGTAACCTATTTACGAATTTATTTAATTTTTATTTAACATTTTTCTACAGTATGTTTAAATATATATATATATAAATATATATCACACATATATATTATATAGTTGTTGATATACATGTACAGAAAAGACCGTTAGCGGCAGCGTCATAATCGCTATAATCGTAATTATCATTAGAGTCACACCATATAGTTATCTATATACATATTACTGTATCCAAGTATCTAATCTTTCTATTTTCATTTCCTGTTCTTCATCCGCATGTATTAGACGTCGTTAAATATATTTCAGAGTTTATTGTACAAAAACGTACATCTTCCTTCCATCCGCAATTATCATCGCGATATCACCTTTTTACTGTATCAGGCAATGGATATAATTTTTAACTTTCACAGTGCATTGATTTTAAGTCAAGCGCCAACGATCGATTGATTTTTTGTCTACGCATACACGATGGAAACGTGGAAAAATCTGCACATCTTTTGTTCTATCTCCTCCTCCGCTTTGACAGTTAAAACTATTCCGTCGCGTTTCAATTTTTTTAAATGTGACTGGTGTCCGATATTAAGCGCCGTCCAACATTATGGTAAACTCCCCCTAAATGATGTCAAGTGTACATCTTTGTTGTGCTTGCGATCAGCATCGTTTTCATAACTGACACGGGGTCCAATCTCTCGCCAATCGCTAGTCGCAGCATACGACGGGGGGCCTCCCACGCCGCACAAAACTCCAGCGTATGCTGGGCCGTGTCCTCGCACTCTCCGCAGTGGTGACAGGTGTTCGTCACCTCTCTTCCGATTTTCTGCAGGTATTCCCCGAATACTCCATGTCCTGCGAGCGCCTGCGTCATCCGGAAGGATAGCGGAAGCCCTCCGCGGTCATTCCAAAAAATTTCGGTAAGTGCCGCCGAAAGGCATATGTGTTCCATCCTTGTCTAGTGCTGCAGAAAAATTTTTTTTTTTTTTTTTTTAAGTGGAGGAAATCTTCATAGACACCATACCACCCCCTGTTGGCCAGGAACACAGGGCGGCGGATGGTAGTGCCGGATTCTTACCGGCTAAAACCTCCACTACGGGGCGTAACCAGCCGCAAGTCGATCTCGTCGTGGGCCGCCCTGCTGTGTGCTGAATAACACCAAGCACACCTTTACCAAGCACACTCCCAGAAAGTACACACACAACAGCGCAAGGGAGAGGGCGGGCTGGCGCTGCCTGCTTGCCTGTTGTGTATATTACTTTTAAGAGAGCATGTGGCTTTTCCATCCTTTTGTAAATATATTTTGCACGCCGAGGATTCGAATTCGCAAGCGCGTCGTCTTGGATTGTGAGCCTTAACGAGCGTAGCCAGCTGCCCCGCCCTGGTTTTAGCTGTTTGGAAAGTATTTGATTCATATAGCTCGACGAAACTCTGGCCCAAGCGATACGTAAACAAACCAGACTGAGCTCAAGAACAGTCACAATACAAGCCGAAATACAAATACCTATGATATAGTCAATTTTACGCGACACTGCTGTTGTGGAAGTAAACTCTAATCTTTTTTCCTTTTATGGATATGATAAATATATTATATTTTGTAATAGATGACGGTTTCAAAATTATATTTCATGAATAAACGATACTTCAATAGAAATTCAAGAGTTTTCAAATGTGATTTTATCCGAAGCAATGTAATAATGTAATAATACTACGCCTAAAAGTAAATAGCATATTATAAACAAAAAAATTCAATTATAAGAAATGTTCACCTTGAATCAATATCTAATAAGAAAATACTTACAACTCTAAAAAAACCTCCATGGTATGATATTTCCTAAAACACTCTGGCAGATGTAAAGCTATCTGTTCACGACCGTGGCTCGTGATATTCACGTTTGGGCCAAAATCACCATCGCGAGTCAGACTCGTTAAAGCACGGGAAGGGGTTAATATGACAATGTATATCATAGTAAGTATTCTAATTGCTTTAGAAGAAAGTTTCTTAATGATTTTATTAAATCAAAATCGAGAATGTTCTGGCTCAATTTTAATTTCAGGATTTTAATTTCAAGTAGCTATAAGAAATGTTCGAAGCGATATTTCATCATTAAATTGAAACATATTATGGAATCATGTTTTTTTTCTAAGAGACTTCGTAGCTCATAATAATTTAGTTATATATGTAACTTAGTAATATATATATATATAATATATATATTTAATAGTATAGTATAATATTATATAGTATATAATATATATACTAGCATATATATAACGTATATTTAGTTACTGTATATATATAATTAAGTTAAAAAATACACTAAATTCTTCCATAAACCATTTTTAGTATTAACGTTATGAAGAATTTTTATAATTTTTTAATACGTAGGAAAACAAAAAGTTTTAATACGTAAATTTTTACACATATTTTGCTTATTTGCTAGTAATTCATTAGAAAGACCTTAAGGCTCCCTACTCGAGGAAACGATCAGTTCATCTCCTAATGGAACGTATCAAATATAGGAGTGCCGCTCAATAGAGGGACAGGACGTGATATTTGATCCATTTGCGCCTATAAACGTAAAGCAGCATTCATCGCTGTAACTATGCTTGTGTACATGTTAAACATTGCATCCCTTTGTTGAGTTGCTAAGAGAGTAACAGATTTGAAAAAATTTCAATTTTTAGACATTTTTAAAAAATAACTAAAAATGTCTTCTTTCTTAAGCATCATAGTTATCCGATAAAATTACACTATTAAACAGAAACAAGTCATAACTTAAGATAGCAAATACTTTGGTTCCATTCTTTAAGCGTTATTTTGAAAACTATGAATTTGCATGAATATCCACTCTGTGGTTATACAATTTCTAGCAACATTCTTTCAAAAAATCTATGTTATGTATTTAAGGATGAAAAGATTCTATGAACCAAGGAAAAGGAAGTCAGAAAAGAGCCAAGTTTTTATTTCGTATTTCTATAAATTATTTCCTTAAGAGAAAGAAAGTGAAAAATGTGTTAAACAATAGAAGAAGAATTTTGAAGGTAGATTTAAAGAGATAAATAGACCAAAGAATATAAAATCAGTGAATTGAAATCGGAAAATATAAACAAATAAGCTGTCTGCGTTGTTTGCTTAAGGATCATTGATTAATATTGGGTTCAATGGTTACGATAGAATGACTTCTCGAGGTTTGTGTCGACGTTTTTGAGTGTTTTCGATGACTATATTCATGGTCGTTGTAAATTATTTTGAAGCTGCCCTGCGTTACTTATTTTCGCTGTGTCCGATATTAGGTGCCATTCTATGTTCTTTTAAAATCAATAACCAACGTTTAATGTTAATTTAATCTAAATATTATGACAATTTTATTTATCTTATTTCTTTACTTTGATTTCTACTGTAGTTGACTTGTAATTAATGCAAAATAAACAAAAACATGGCATTATTTCTTTTCTGTATCTAAGGAAAAGCATAAGTGTCCACTAATAGGGAAACTCCCCCTAGACCGATTTCATTGCTCCCAACAATGTCCGAAAAACCTATAAAAAGTTATGAAGTTATTGAAAAAAGTATTTGAAAATGGAGTGTGAAAGATAATCACTGAATGAAGTTTAATTCCATCGGATCAATTTAGCTTCAGGAATAAATACGCCACGAAAAAGTACATAAGGTAACAAACAAGATCATCAATGCACTGGAGGTGAAATGATAGTGATACTGCACTATCCTATTTTTGGATGTTGAAAAGCTATTTGACAAAGTACGATGTGGGGGACTTCTTGACAGAATTAAACAAAACTTCCCTATCGAGATTCTTCTGTTTGTCAAATTATACTTTGAAAATAGAATATTCTTTGCTGAATATCAGACATTCTCAAGGTTATGTTTTCATAACTACATCGTATACTCTGTATGTATACAGCCGATATACTGGTCAGCTCTAAAAATACTTTATTTTAACGTTCGCGGATGATACTGTAATTCTAGCCACCGAGCTAAGGTTGTATCGACATTATTGCAGCAACACATACGATTGCTGGGACACTGGTTAAATCAGTGTAAAGCCTCCCACTTACAAAGAATTTTAGGCGTGAAAATAACACGATATAAAGTGGAATCCATAAATGTATATAAAAGAAATCGTGTAAAGTGATTATTAAATATAATATTATATATATAAGTTTGTATGTTTATGTGAAAAGCTTCAGTTAACTTTTCCAATTGCAAACAAAGTTAATGTATACAAAGTTAGGAATTCTTATTTAGAAACAAAAGTTATATGATGCGTTAATTTTTTTGTTTGCTATTTAAGTTTCTTTTTCAATGTGTACACAAACGTGTGATTATCTTTTAACCTTTTCGGTACGGTTGAATTTTGGGCAGTTTCTCTATACGGTAGCGTTTGGCGTGAATTACGTGTAAACGATATAGCACTACAATGTGCGACAGATAATGCTGTTCTGTATGCAAGAACATTGGGATGAAGACTTTGATAATTAAATTATAGTTTTTCTTAAAGATATTAGACTTTAACTTTAATAATTTGCTTTGACAATTAATAAAACAATTGAGTGCGATATATTTTAAAGCACGGCACGGCACATAGACCCACGCCACAATTTTTACACTCATCGGGCGATAGTGTTTTTCAAATTGCTCTTCGTTTTCTATTTTGAAGCGACATTTTCTGGTTGAAGATTCTAAAAAGTTATAAGGATACGGATCGGCATGTTAAAAAGAGCATCTAATAATGCTATATTTATTTTAACGAAAAGCAACGATTGATATCTGACTCTGGTGTATCAGGAACAAAGACTATATATTCTGCTTGTATATTGTTAACATTGTTATAAAACGTTGCGAGGACAAGAAAAGTGTGAAGCAAGACAAATGAGAAACATGAATTAGTTCAAACGTTGAGCGAATGAGTCAGTAGGCTGAACCACTACAGTGGCGCGTCCTAATATAAGGTGACATCCGCGAAAGCCACTATAGTGGCGCGTCGTTTCTAAGTGGTTAAGGATATCCTATTGTTGATTTCTTGGCAATATATCGTATGTCATACGTCTTCTCACTTGTACTTTGATGGTAAACACACACGATTGCGCAATTATCGTATAGGCAATGTGTCACAGGAAATCAGAATTCTCAGAGAAATTGTCCACAAAAGCCTACTTCGATTTACTTGTAGATTATTATCTTATAGATTTCGTAAAACGAATTATGCTTGCCTGCGACGTTAGGAAAAGTAACAATTAATATATAATTTCAGATGAAAAACTTGTCATTAATAAATTATAAGTTTAAGTATCTTTCAATTTATCTGTAAATATTGGCTTGGCAACTGAGAGATTGCGGATTTTGCCATTAGGTGGTATTGACAAAATCCGCAATCACTTAGTTACCAACTTCAGCTAGGATCGAGTTTTAGTCCCTTTCGATTATTTTATTAGAATCATCTTGTCAATAAAATATCTGAAATAAAATAGTTGTTTCGATTTTTAGAGGGTGAAGTAAATCTCTGCTTGAGTTCAATTTTCTTGATTACATTTACAAAAGTATGAATTTTCATAAAAATTCGCAGTCTCGTAGAAATGTAAACCCGGCTGAATAACATCGATATGCAGATGAGGTCATTCCTTATGAAAACATAAGAAGAAAATATAGAATCTTCGTTTTCGATAAAATCAAATTTGAAAATGCATCAAATATATATACTTGAATATTGTTAATTCCGGATTGGACGGGTGTAAATAATCGACAAGAAGTCATATAACATGTGAAAATAAGTCAAAAATGAAAAAAATACAATTTCTTCAGAAGACGCATCGCTTATGAGATAAATAAATTCGGATGTTTATCGTACTCGTATACTAGGACAATTTTTAATTAAATACATTCAAATTCTAATTTCATAAAAATGAAGTCATTTTCGCAGATAAAGTAACGGAAGTAGCGGAAGCCCTCCGCGGTCCTTTCAAAAAGATCTGCTAAGTGCCGCCGAAAAGCGACAGTGCCTTACCATTTATATGTGTGTTCCACCCTTGTATACGGGAGTGTTAAACGTCTCTCTTTTCATACTAAAAAAATTTTTTTTTTTTTTTTTTACGTGGAGGAAATCTTCATAGACACCTTCTTTCCAACCCTGTGGGTCCGGGCGACACAGGGCGGCAGAAGGTAGTGCCGGATTCTTACCGGCTAAAACCTCCACGGGCGGGACACGGTAGGCCAGTGCGCGAGTGTGGTCCTCGGGCCCCTGGGTGCTTATCACCAAGCACCTTTACCAAGCGCACTCCCAGAAAGTACACCCACAACAAACGCAAGGGAGGGGCTGGCCACTTGCCTGTTGTAAAGAGAAGGTTTGGTATTTCCATTCCTTTTCATATTTATCCTTGATGCTTATCCTTGATGCCGAGGATTCGAACTCGTGACGCGTCGTCTTCAGTTCTGGGCCTTAACGAGCGTAGCTGGCTGCCCCGCCGAGCTTCTAGCTGATTGGAAAGTATTTGATTCCTAATGTGGCAATGTATATCATAGGAAGTATTCTAATTAGCCTCTTGAAGCAGATATACTTTTTTCATAGCCCTCTCAAAATACAAGGGGTAAAGGTAAATAATTCCCTTAATTAAATCATTATTATTAAATCTATTATAAAGCTCTTAATATATTTTTGCTGCTATTATATTTCTTGTAGTAAGAGTAGTGTTGAGGGGCAAGGGGAGGATCCTGAGTGCCCTAAAAGTTCGTCAAAAAGTTAATTTAAATAATTGTTATATCACCTTAAAGCCTATTTCTTCTTTTTAAAAAACACATTTTTTTAAACCCGCCAAAATTTTTAATTTCACACTATTTTCTGCCTTCTTTTTAGTTCTGCAGTCTGCTACAAGTAGTATACCAATAACTAATTTTTTCTACGTTAGTTTTACTCATATTGTTAAGAACGGTGTAAATAAAATAATAAGAAGAGCCTATCACAAGGGACGTTCGAACGTGTACGCAAATGAATGGTCAATAGCATGAAAATGCTTAATTAAACTCTTTGCATTAAATACTTTCACGTGACATTTCTTGTCTATGAGAAAAATTTGAATTGATACCAAATAAATAAGGGTTTAGCGTGGATAATGATTCTGATGTAACTATTTTCATTCCTACAACTCATATGTTATTTGTAATTGTTTTTAAAATGATTTCGAAAGTTAATAGAAAGTTGTATACTTTTTTATTTTATTTTCTGATTCGAATTTCTACAAAATTTGTTAAAGGAATTATCTTTTTTGTCGAAACTGAAAGGTTAAAATATAGCACCTGTTCATTTCTTAAAAATTAATTTACGTGCAAAATGTTACAATACATGCCTGTATTAATCATATTTCTTAATTATTTTACTATTACGTTATATTACATTTCAATTTTTGTATTGGACATCTTTAAATTAATTGTAAACTGCTATTACTGAAATATTCGTTGCTGTTCTGCAGACATATTCAATTGTAAAACGAATAAAGCACGACTTGATCTTGTCTAATCTTTTTTTTCTCTATTTCTTTCTACAAATGTAATTTTTTTTTTCATCCAACTGGCGTCTACTGATTTTCAATTAGAATTCAGGTATCTACATACCCTTCTCACAGCGGTCAAATGTATTGCTTTTCAGTTGCGATTATATTGTGACAGTTTACTTGCCGTGTAAAAAATATCTGATCTCGTTCCGATAGCTATATGTTGGGTTAGCAACTAAGTGATTGCGGATTTTGTCATTACCACCTAATCATTACCACCTAGTCATTACCGCAATCACTTAGTTGCCAACTTGATAGTATCGAAAAGCTTCTTTTTGAGATTGCTTCGGTAGGGAAGCTCTTGTTTCTGAGCGCTCTCGCTCTACAGAAGTTTTTTGCCTTTTGTATTATTGCAATGTTTCTTTTTCATGTTCTCGTTTAGGATGCATGAAAAAGTTAAATAATAAATTTCCAAAACAGCTTATTGAAACATTCTTCGGTTTACAGTTTAATCTAAACAATTTGACCACAATTCGTTTCCCTTTCCTCTGATAAGTATTTAAAAAATTGACTACCTACGATTACAAAAAGTTTTATTTGTGTACCTCCGGAATCGCTATCGATATGCTGTTTTCTATTACTTGATGACGATAGTTTATTTGATAATGAACGAACATGTTGGGTTGACAAATTCGGGATATTCTTCGCTATTCTAATAAAGCTGAGCAAATCAATATACTATACAAAAAGTATCTTTTAATTAATAAGATGAATTATACTAACTAAGCAAACCATACTCTATTCTTTGTACTATTTCAGTATGAGGCACTATTCCAACTGGCAAGCTTGCTTGCAATAGAACAAAAATCACGACTGTGTGTTAGCCTGAGAATATTAACAATAATATTCGTTTCCGTTCACTCGCTTAGCAATTAATAATATTAAGGTGCGATAATAAATAAATATACACACATATTAGATTGACAACTAAGTGATTGCTGATTTTGTCAATACCACCTAATGACAAAACCCGCAATCACTAAGTTGCCAACCCATATAACTATATGCAACGTTGATTCGTAAAAGGTAAATTAATCATTTCGTCAGCGATTAAAAAGTATGGATCAATAATTAGGGAATACACAGAAATATTCATGAAATTTCTCTTCCTGACGTATTAATTGCTTTTGAAGAGGAAATTTTCCTTCTTCTCGGTTTTGCCCACAACGTACATAATGTACGTTAAATCGTTTTCTCTTCCTTTGTTGCTCTATTTCTTCCTCCTCTTCTTCATCCAGAAGTATCACTATCGTAGCTAACTGTAAGTCTTCGATTAAAAATGGCATTTTGTTGTATGTTCTTTTATAATGTTTGATTTCCAACTGAGTGACACATTTATCTCGAGCACGTTCCGGACGATCGTGCAGAAATATTAACGCATAAACGCCCGGTCACGGAACGGACGCGGCACGGTTGTGTATAAATCGACCTTAATTCTGCTTAGGCGACACCGGAAGTAAGAACAAGTTACGCGTCACGAAATCACGATACGTCGGATGCGTCGACACACCTCGATCGTCGACGTAGCGCGACAGAGATTGGCGAAATAAATTCTTATTTCTTATTTCTTATTCTGTTTGCAAAATGATACTTTAAACATAATTTTTTATTGGATGAAAGTCAATTATGTTAAGCATCTTAATATATAGTGTATCTTATAATATAGAATAATAATGTATCTTTACATCTTAGATTAATTTTTACATTAATTTTTATACTCGTATGTATGATTTAATAGACATTTAAAACATCTTTTCAAATGATTAAAATTAAAATTGGATAATTGTACAATTTCGTTATATACAGGAACGTAGCTTAATTAGAAATATTTAATAAAAGTTTATGCAGTTATTTTTTTGATTAAAAGTTTATTAAAACCAAAGCAGGAATTCTTACAGTTTCCTTTGATGTAGATGATTATAATATTTCCTTTAGATAAAGGAAGAATGTATTTGAAAAACTATGGTAAAAATTTTCAATACAATAATTTATTGAATACATAATATAGGATATTATATATAATTATACATAATTAATAAGTAAACAGATACTATCAATGTTATAGATTCTTTTGGAAAGTATTTGTACTTAAATACTTTGTAATTTGTAATTAAATACCATAAATTAGGTGATCATCTGTTTGATAATTTAAGGATGTACATCTGTTTCAGTTACAACAATAAAAGTTCCTTTTCAAATTACTAATGAAATTATGAGAAACAATGCTGGAAATGAAAAATATACGTGTACCTATATGTAACTGTTTATAAGAAGGTCGAATGCCTGCCAAATATTTTTTCAACACATTAAATGCTGCATTTGTACGGTAAAAATGTTATTCGATGTAACTTGTTATTATATTGATTAGCTTGAAAGGCAGTGCGCACATTATATCTAGTTTTATATTTCAGAGGTTGCGGTTACATATTGCTTTTATGTTCGGCGATGACGGCATTGTAATTCAACTGAAATAGATCCAAGAATATGTATTAGTCGGTCAGAATTCAGAACACCTATAGATCATTAAAGTGTCCCTGGAATATTTATTATCACACGTAAATACATTATTCATGAAATAGTTACTACTTCGTAGCATTTTAACTAATACCATTAAATCCATTCATTAACTTTTTCGGTGTAGCTTCGTATTGTAAAAATAATTCTTGGTCTTAATCGTTTTCTCTAGCTTAAAGAGGAAATGAAAAAATAATATTTGTAATAAAAATACAAATATTATTTTAATAATCGGAGATTCTACGATAGAAAAAATGTTATACTATGTATAACTTTTTGTTAAAATTGAAAGTGTTAAAATGCAATTTTTGCATGTGTCTTAATACGGCCTCTATCTTTTTCAAATTCCTCGATTCTTTCTTCTTTATCTAACTAAAAGCAATTTTATAGCATAGTTACAAATTTTTCACGCATCGT
The DNA here is from genome assembly GCA_019677175.1 of Bombus sylvicola. Taxonomy (NCBI): domain Eukaryota; kingdom Metazoa; phylum Arthropoda; class Insecta; order Hymenoptera; family Apidae; genus Bombus; species Bombus sylvicola. Next base: position 334,825 of record JACSOB010000093.1, read on the forward strand.
GTAATAGCGACGAGTAGACTTTGGATTTTAATGCATTTATACGAAACTCAATGTAAAAATACATATTTTTAAAGCAGAGTACTCGTCATAATCTTTACTAGATAAATTAGTAGGCAGTAAAAATTAGTAGATGAAATTTACATAAAAATTAGCAATCTGATAATAACATTTACGCTCCTATCTACAGAAAAACTAATATCGTTAGTTACTTTCCGATATAATTGTATAATATTATCAGAAATATCGTTGTTAAATAGGTTTTGGAGTTCGATATTTAATTAATTCACATAGATTCAGTTTTTGTATTCTGTATTTCGCCACCATGTACAGCCATATGAACACACTGGATACATTCAGATAATTAACACGTGACGGACGCCAAAAACAAAAGAGCGTCGTTAGAAGTCGTACCAACTTTACATGTAGCAACTAGTGATCATACCAACCTAATATTTTTCTGAACAAATATTTCAGTTTATTTCTACTGTTAGGTAACTCCCTGTATACACGGTTTATTGATTGAAGCAATTTAGAAAATTTAGATGGAAATGTTTACCTAACAGAATTTCAGAAACAGACAATTTACACAGAAGCTACAATAAATCGCTTCGTTTAAGACAAATGAGTTCCAAGGAACGCGTGATCGCTATATTTATCGCAATCACCTGAAGAGATCGAAGGTTGTCTCTAATAGTTTTTGCCGTGTTTTTTAACACTAGAATTACCGGTATTTGAGACGTAGCTATCTCTACCAAAACCAGTCGAAATGACTGGTCTTTAAAAAATACCTAATAGTAGAATATTTTTATATTTATTGATTTATTATTATCTTACAAAAGGAACTCCATGTTATGAGATCATAAAAACAACTTTAATAATAACAATAAGTACAATAATGAAGAATATTCGGTACCAAAACCTTTGGTAATCTTTGGTAACAAGAATGTTAAAATAAATTTCCATTAGTAAATATAAGAAGTATAATATAATAATATAATAATAACAGTAATAAGCGTAATAGAATAAATAAAATACAAATATAACATATTATTAGGTACCAAATTTATCATTCATCACAATTCTTACAAACGTAAACATTCTTCTGCTTGCATTTTCCGCATACATATTTTTTACAAAGATTGCACCTGGTGGTGGTCTTATTATTATTACAGTACCCTATCTGACACCATTTGCGCGAATAAGGTGAGTTCGGATCTCAGATGCTCTATGATGTGCTATCCGTGATTTTTCATTGTCAGCGGCAAGCTCATCTGCTAATTGAAACATAAAATCTTTTCTGGATATCTGCTCACATGTGCTTTTTTTTATATAAAATCCAGGCAATTATACCAGCTAAATCTAAAATATTAAAAAATACTTGAAGTGGCCATCTTCTTGATTCTGACTTCGCGCTATATTTTTTTGCCATTTTGTCCGCTATATCTATCTCAAATTTTGTTTTATTATAAAATTCCACCGTTTCAGGTAGGTCCTTTTCGCTTTTTCCTAAATAAGGAAATCTATTTACAACATACTTTGTTTGAACATCAGATGCCAACCAAAATTTAATTCCGAATTTGTCGGGTTTATTACATAACTCTATGCTGGTTATAGTCGTATCTTTTGAAACATAGGCAACGAATACCGATTACGTTGATCTAGTCATCGTTGACTCGCATTGCTTATTTAATAGCGGTTTGTATGACCCCAATCAAGAACGTAGATCGTCGCCCTTATTATGCAGCTCGCGTTGCTTAACACTGTTAGGGTTATGAAGAATAGTCTACACGGTACAATCAGTTTCTTGACTCTATGAAAGAACGTTGAGATTTTTATTGCATTTTAAAACGTGATTGACATCGAATGATACATTTCTAATAAATGTATTCTTAATTAGTTAGAATATAAAAAAATATATGTAGTTAGTCTTTTCAATATCGAGTTTGTTGTCAGCCTGTGAGAAAAAATAATTTTATTAGTTATGAACAGTTAATTATAAATCGGAAATGATAACAACATATAAGAAAGATAGAAAAGTCTGACTAATATGTATTTTTACTGATAGACAGTTTCGAAAGAAACGGAAGTTATATAAAATTCAAAACCTATGGCTTCGTTAGATGCCATCAATAAATCAATAAATTAAAGTTTTTCGTCAATTTATAAATATTTTGTTTAATTTAGTTCTCCCAGAATAAATACAAATTAATAATTGTGTGTATGAAAAACATCGTACAATTTAAACGTTCTGTCCAAAATTAAATTATATTCGATTCATATGGTTTCGTCTCTGCTCTCCTATTACTTCTAAATGAAAAATATTTATGCAAATGATTTATTACGATAGATACATGAAACTAAAATCTATTATTTATGAAATACCATCCTTTAATTTTCAAATTATTATTATATCAAATGTTCTTTGTATTCCATTGTATTCTTTTAATGTCAAATGCATGCCAAATTGAAAAAATGTAATTTCTTCGATGTAATGCATATCTTTTGTGCAAATATAGTAATTATTGGTATAAGTTATCAATCTTTAGTATTTGCTATTAAGGGACTACATATACTTACAAAAAGTACATTCAACACTAATTATAAGAAATCGACTATCACTTATTTGCATATATTTTATATTATACAGGGTGGTTGGTAACTGGTGGTACAAGCGGAAAGGGGGTGATTCTACGCGAAAAAAGAAGTCGAAAATATAGAATAAAAATTTGTTTTTTTTTTCATTTTTCCATCGAGACAACGATCTACAGTGAGATCCGTTCTAACGAGACGCGATAAAGTGCACGCGTACCGAGCCAAAATTCAAAGTCGATTTTCTCGAAAACAAAGCCTCGAACGAAAAATTTGTACCGCTCTTCGCGATACAATGGTCATTTGACATTCTAATCACACATTATTACATAATGATTTCTGTAATAAAACTCAAATTGTGTATCGAAAAATTCTGACAAAAAAGTATTTAAAATTATTTAATTATTTATAAGCATAAAATAACTTTCAAAAAATGAATTCAGTAAGTTCTACAATATTTCTGATATCACTTTTGAAAACATTGTTTTAAGGATAATTTAATGTTCATGATAATTCAATGTCTTAAAATAGCTTCGTAAAATAGCTAATAGTGTATACATATATACACACAGTCAAAGGTTTGTTCTATGGAATCTAAGAAATGAAAGAACAAATCAACTTAAAATTCTGTTGTTTTAGAAAATTCTTTAGTTAAACATTTAATGGAGTAAAAGGAAATTACCGTTATACGTGTGATATTTCTGGTATTAATTTCCAATAAATATATAACAATAATTAGTAGAAAATTATGGTATGTAAATTATTGTAAATGAAAAAATATAGATGCAACAAGGAAAGTCATACTAAATTTTTACTAATGTATAGCATAGTTGTTTGTATCAGTTTCTAGCGTCAATACCACATTGAGTAATTCCATAATGATTAAACAAAACTCGGCTAAGTTGTCAAATATAATATCATAAATTTTACATCTTGAATATCATCGTACGAAACGCAATTCTTAATATTTGAAAGCCGCAAGTAAAAAACACCATAAGTCACATTTCCTATCTTGCGCGTAAAATTATTTTAAAAGTGCAACTTTTTTCTGGGATTAAATCTCGTATTTTTTCACCCTCTTGAACATTTAAAAAATATAAATAACATTAGCAGAGGGAGAGAGAGAAATTAAAGTAATAAAACAACTAAATTAAAATTATTTAAGTCTTGCAAAATATTGTGAATTTATCGTGCATTTTCAAAAGCCTTGTATCTTGCAATGTATCAGGTTATTCCCGTTTTTTCATTTTTTCATATTAAAATATTTCTTCTTAACCATCAAGCGACATAAAAATCAACGAATCAACAAAAATCATATTTTTATCGTATGTCGTTTATTTTTTCTGTATGAAAAGTTGAAGGTTCCTATAGACTTTAATATGAATTTATGAACATTAATATGAAATGCAAAAAATCATAAAGTTTGAAGGATGATTACTTTCTAACAGTTTACTCTGAATTCTTCGTTCTTTTATCAGATTGTCGAACGGTTAAATAAAAAGCGAAGGCGCTTTTTCTGCTTTCCTTCTCTCATAGCACATGCACATTAAACGGAATTTCGAATTGCGCGATCGTTAAAATTAGACGTGTTCGCATCCGAACATCTCGTACGGAATTCGAAACATGCGAACCGATTGCTTTGGTCGCCCTCTATGCGTTGAATACGTCGGGGCTAAGGGTCTGCCACAAATCCGAAATAGAAGTGAAATTTCTCTGCCGCATGTCGCAACGGCTACGGCGATTCACGTGTTTCGAGAAATTAATCTTTGTACGGTAATTTAAGCTGACAAGCATTTACAATGAAAGTTGCTGCGCTATCAGGTAACTCTGTAGCTAACCAGTTGGAGCTGGTCGCTGCGGATGCGATCACCAGGGGTTTGGAAATTGCTCTAACTTGTTAGTTGAGATGCTCGGTAGACGAATTAAGGGTTCGACCTAATTAGAAGAAGCGAGAAGTTGTTTCGCTAGGGATTCGATTTTCTATTACAATTGGAAATTAGCTTTTGGAATAGAAAAAGAGCAAAGTGACTTAATTGAAGATAAAAATGATGAGAAATTTATAAATACATAGATTGCAAATTAGATTTGCATAGATTGCAATTTATAATTTATATTATGAAAAATTTGAAAATTACAGGAAAAAAACATGATAAGTACTTCTAATGTCACTTTATGACTAAAAGGGGATTTTGATATAACTAAGTGTTAGTTAGTTGCCAACCCCATAATATCTATGTCGTGGTAGATGTCTTTAGTACGATTAGTTATGCGTTTATAGTGATCAATGAAAGTGTTGGCACAGATTGACTTGTTTTGTAAACTTTTATATGAATTCGTTAAAAAAGATGCAATTGTTTGTTTAACTTTTTTGTAAAATATAAGAAGTGGAGGTCGAAGACACTTATGGTATTGATTTTGCTTTTTACGATATTTATGAGCTTCTATTCTGAGTAATTCTTGTAAGGAATTTCTGTTTCTATAACGATTTCTATTTTGGTTCTTATGCACTTTGTTTCTAGATTAATTATTTACAAAACTTTATTATTTCCGAGACAGTTCTAGAATTGTTTCTTGTATCGATTTTATAGTAATTGAAACATTACGTTTCTATAAAAACAGTTCAATATACAAGTATCTTTTATCATTTAATTTTATACTTTAGAGTGGATAGTTATTTTGCCAAAGAATTAAATAAGGCATCGTATGTTTTACAAATTTACTCAGCATTTTATAAGAAAGTCTAGTTACTATTAGCACCTAATGACAAGATCCGCAGTCACTTAGTTGCCAACCCATTAAAATAGTTAGAAATGGGAGGAATCAGTCAGGTTTAAAAATATAATTGACAGAGTTTCGTAGACGGCAAAGATATAACTGTTAAAGCAAGTAATTATGACAAGCAGTATTTCAAACGTTATGAAGAGGCTGGAAAAATGTACGTTTAGTCCCAAAACCAAAAAGGAAAGGATATTTGTAAGATGATTCGATTGATAATATAACAATATATAAAAATTTGAAGTTGCATCTTTTAAAAAAATGGATAATATGGTTTGGCGTGTTCTTTCTCTGAAATTTCGATTTTTTACAACAGTATGTTTTTTACACTTTGCAGAATTTTATTGTAATATTTTAAATTCCATTATATTTTTCTTATATATTTTTGTTCATATTACATTTTATATATACTATTTATATCTCCAATGTATTTTGATTGAAATATTTACTTGAAATATGATACTTGTTAAAATCTTTACACTTTGCAAAATTTTATTGCAATATTTTAAATTCCAGCATATATCAGTGATTTTAACTAGCATTGTATTTTTCTTTTCATATATTTTTGTTCATATTACATTTTATATATACTATTTATATTTCCAATATATTTTAATTGAAATATTTACTTGAAATATGATACTTGTTAAAATCTTATGACGTGGTTGGTTATGAAATATAATTTATGTCAAGCGTGACAAAACGAGTAAAAAAGAGAGACGTTTCATGTATACAACTTGAAATGAAGATAAATCCTCTTAGTAATTTGATCTATTATATCATTATTTATGAAATTGTAAACAAAACATTTGTATTATGTTGCAGCCTTTGAAACGTGTATAGAATGATTAATTATTTTTTTTTACATCTCTATTGTGTATCTAACATTTTAAGAAAAATAATCAGTGAACTACAAAACTAACGAAAACAAATTATTAATAGTTTTTGCTGAATAATACTTTAGGAAATTTTACTGCCTTATAAATAGGATAAAATTTCCAAGGTATTAAAGAAAGAAATGATTTTTATGATAAAGTACTTGCACTATTTTTTGTTAATTTCATATATGAATTTTATCGCGATTCTTACACTTAAATTGTTCAATTACACGTCACTTTCATTGGTAATTTTGTATTCAAATTGATTTAAATTTAATAATCGATAAAAGTCAAACCAAATTTTGAGTTTAATAATTCAAATAAACCAATAATTGTGAACACTTTTGTTAAATCAATGGTAAAAGATTTATATAATCTATCCAAAACCGAAGTTTTCGTTTACGTAACAGCTGTTAGATAACTTCAATAAAAGTGACGAAAGAAAAAAAGAAATCAATAAATTTATTGATATATTTGTACTATTTGTTTCTGTATTATTATTATAATATATTTATATTATTATTATGTAATATTATTGCTTAAATTTCACTTGGAATCAATTTTAAAAATATTATTATGTAATACTAATCTTTTTACAAAACGTTAACTACAAGATCTAGTATTTATATTTTACTGCAATTAAATTTATATCACTTTTAAAAAATATTAATAACAATGTAAAAAGAGTTAAATTAATTCTTAATGTTAAGAGAAAATTTTACACCTAATTTCTTTCAATAAATTCTATTAACACTATTTTTTTTTAAAGATGCTACAGATACGCGGAAGGATTATTAATTGTATATTACAACAATCAAATTGATATCAGAGTTTGAATTAATTACAGTCCAGAGGGTGTTAAATTACTAAAAGAATTGGTTTATTTATCAATTGTTATTTAAGAAAAATATCAATCTTTGGCTACATCAGTTACAGTGTTGAAAGTGTTAAATGAGAAACAGGATATTTTTATTTCCCAACTGCCATTTTAAAGAAAACTTCATTTCGAATGTCTTCCAAAAATTTTAACAAATTCCATTAACATTCGTCTGTTTAGAAAATGGTATATAGTTCTATTAAAAAGACTAGTGATTTCACGATGGCTAACATGATATCAGTATTCGAAAGTGGTAATTACAGCTTGAAAAATGTGAAATTAACCGTAGTCTTTCTACATGTAAAAAATCTGCTGTAGCTTCGATCGACGAACTCGATTTCTGAACCGCTGAAACACTTTTCTCCATGATTACAGCATATACTGGCGTAGTTTGGATTTAAAGCTGCTTGAGTCACGCCTACTCTTATGCAGCCCGGCATGCAGGTCTGCAGTTCTGCTGCGCGAGTCTGCAGGCGTCGCGATCGATTACTTTTACCTCTGGACACGACCAAAGAACGTTCCACCGTGTTTCCCAAGGTCTCGCGGTGAATATTGATAGGGACACTTCTCTCTCTCTCTCTCTCTCTCTCTCTCTCTCTCTCTCTCTCTCTCTGTTTCTATCTCCACGACGAGTCGACATAAAAATTGCCGTATCTACAATTTCCTACGATAAACTAAACGCAATATACTGGACTGCGTGTAAAAATGAGACGAAGCGATTTTACAAATATTCTGTACGATCAAATGACGACCCTGGTTTCTGAAAATTTATATAATGGTAGATATTTTATTTAAATTCAAATTTCTAGATCTTTATAATAAACTATGAAAAATGATACGACGTATGTAATTTTAAAATTCAGTACGTCAACTAATTCCATATCATCAATATTATCTCTTTATTTGTCTTTCTTAAGCTCTTGAAAAAGTATTGAATAATATTAAATGTCAACATCTTTTTTCAACTATTTCATATAAAATACTTTCTTGCTTAAAGGTAGAGAGACACTAAAAATGGCTTCATTATGTTTTTTCTATTTAAACTATAATACATTATTTAAATAGAAAAAAGATATCAGAGATTTTTATTATTATTAATTGTAATAGAGTTTTTAAAAGTTAGTGAAAAAGTTTATAAAATATAGGATTTTAATTAAATTTAATGTCTTTAATTTAATAAAGATACATATAAAGAAAATATATAACGCATTTTAGGATTATATAAATAATAAGAAGAACATAAAGAAGAAGATATATAAGATTAATATAAAGAAGGAAAGATTTCAGCTCGTTAGATATTTTGTTTACTATTTTTCTTGCGTTTACGTATGCCAAAAAATTAAACACTGTTCCTCTATTCACCAGCATCATAATATTAAGCAAGTTTTCTAGTGAATAGCATTAATTGAATTGCTTAAGTATCCTTTGAATAGCATAAAACTTTGTAAAACGTTGGGATATTAAGGGGTTAGGTCTAATATTTTTAGAAATTACTGAGTTTTCTCTTAGAATAATGCTTTTCGTGCTTTTGCAATCAGTAAATTTAAGAAAGAAAGATGTAAAAATTATTTGCATATATTATCATACAAAAAATTTAGAAACATAATTATATATCAATTATATAAATTATGTAATATATATAGTTATATAATATTTATTCTAATAATTAATCTATAATAATTGCTTCCATTAGGAAAAAATCGTTTTACATGTATATTAATATAATAATATAGCTTATTAAACGTAATTGAGACGCAATCTATTTTATTTATTTGTTTTTATATTTATATGGACATTATATAGATACCAACCCTTTCTTCTAATAAGAACAAATTGCATTTCGCCATTGTAAACTTTAATTTGTCCAATTTAACTAAATTGTTAAGACAAAAACAACATAAACATAATACGGCTTCGCATCTTACCTTACCTTTCGTACGTTAAATTTAACAAATTAAAATTAAAATATCTGCTAAATTAATAGTTTTCTTTAACGTAAATAGGTTAATACATAATAATAGGTTCCATTTGAAAAAGTGAAATCCCTTAAAATCTTCCCCGCAAAAAATATTTTCCGCATGACGTTCCCCTGAATGAACGATGAAGCAAAGAATTTTAGTTAAAAAATTTTTTTGATAACCTCAATGATACCGATCATTGCTAAAATATGTTTAATATGAAAATTATAAATAATCAAATCTCATTTCCTCAATTATTACAGTTTATTTACTACGTCCTTTCAAAAATTTTTAGAATAAATATTTTATAAATTATAAAAATATTTCATTAGGCTATACTAAGATCGAAATATGATTTAAGTGATCCAATTAATCGAATATTAAACCTATCCAATACATCTACAGATATGATTCACTTTTCCTGTAGCAAATTCAGCAACAATATTCATTGCTTATAACAATATTTATTTAGCAACAATATTCATCGTTTCAAGAAATTTTTATACAATTAGAGCTTTATACACTATTTAAATTTTATGAATTTTATCATTATCACCTAATGACAAAATCCGCAATCACCTATGTATAACCTAATGTGTATAGTAATTTAGGCTTTTTTTATATAAATCTGTGAACTATACAATAATAATAGCTAATACTGATTTGTTTTATTATTCACCTCCCATTTGAGCTACCCAGCTTTCTTTCAAACCCTTAAGCGTCTGTGATTGTTCTCTGTCACTCAGACTTAGCACAGAACTAGCGCGTTCACTGTCGCGTCACCCACATTCTGACAGTGTCACCCCTATTCGGGTGACGATTATTTGACTACTTGCGAACGATCGTCGTAGATATTTGAAAAGATATTGCACAGGAAGTGATAAAACTATTGAATTGTTATAAAAGTAATACGAAAATCGTTTATTAAGAGAATTATTTAGAATGTAAAACTTTGAAATATTCTATACGAAGCTGAGGTTAGTCGGGACAATTTGGACAATAAGTTGTTGTTCTCTTTAAATTCTCTCGTGTCTTTGACCGGTCCATTCAACGTCTTTTATCTGCATAACATAGTTTGCATGCGCGTCTGATGCTTCTTCCGGAATCAATTCGTTTTTATGATCTTCCGAAAATATTTTGTTGTAAAATATGCACATTGCATCATTTGATTCTGATTGACTATTTGAGTTGCCTGGTTGGGTATTAGCCAAACCATCTACTTTAATTGGTGTCGTTATTGATTTCCTGTTTCTTTTACTAAGGTTCTTTCGAGATGTCGCAAAGGCAATTATCTTTATACGATGATATCGTTAATAATGCAAAACTTCCGGCTTTACGCTATCGATTCATAGCCCTGGGATTAACATGTTGGTCGTCACGTCACCCATATCTATGTGACGGGTATACTTCCGTGGGAGGGCCGTCGCCCAAATATGGGTGACGCCCTTCTTGTCCGAGTTAATTAACACGTTCGTCGCCGCGTCACCCATATCTATGTGACGGGTATACTTCCGTGGGGGCCCCGTCTCCAAAGTATGGGTGACGCTCTTCTTGTTCGAGTTAATTAAATATAGGATATTATATATAGTGTATACAACATAAAAATATTAAAAACACATTATACCGTACTTTTTATTAATTATATTCTGGATAAAGTATTGCATTTTGCTATATCGCATGGTATTTGTTAAAACATTCCAAACACATTTCGGGTAATTTTAGGCACTTTGAACAATAGTTGTAGACTTCGTCGTCACTGCTCTCCTCACTTTCAACAAATATATTTTCACGCTGTTTACTGAACATTTTGAGGATGAAAAAATCACTGATGTACGTCTCACAAGTATGCTTCTCGACTAAATCAAAGATCTGAGATATTTATCGCTTTCTCCATTTCAGAACTAAATAATCTTTTCTTTACAATGAATCGAAGGCGATAAACAATGAATACCCGCTTGTCGCTCTATTTACGTTCTGCGTACCAACGGTCGGATTTGGGCCCCGCAAGGAACTTAGCCGAATCACGCTGCGCGACCAACGTGTTAATAGATGGGATTGGCGATATGTGATCAGCACTTTCGATCGAAATGCTTGATATTAGGCTGGTGTCTCGAAGAACCTGAATATTGCAAGTGCCTGAAGAAGAACTCTGTGACATCGAATCAGCTACAGTTGTTGATGGAGTTAGGATAGTTTAATATTCTATTTATTATTTTCAGATGCAAATTGCCTTCCTTCGTCAGTCAAAGAAGCTGCATTTCCAGTTAATGCAGTAAAGTCTGCTTTTGGAAAAGTTTCTTTGTTCAGTGGATAAATTCCAGTCGCTCGGGTTCAGTATATTGCTATTTCAGCTCTTTGTACTTTTATGTACGTCTTCTCTAATAGTCTTGCCTCGATCAAATATCAAAAGGCCTCAATGTTTTTTGTTTTTGACGCAGAAATAATCGCATCTCTTCAAAACTTACCACAGAGTAAGTTCTCTATGGCCTTATGAAAGTTTTATTACAAAGCTGAAGTTTCTGTGTAGAATGTGATGGTAGGTATACGATTGATACAAAATTCTTTTTGGCCAATTCAATTATATTAGGTGAAGTAAAAAGTTCTGAGCGCTTTTTCGCTATAAATAAAGCGAAAAAGCGCTCAGAACTTTTTACTTCACCTAATACTTACATTATGGATGTGGCTGTAATGCCCATCCTATATCAACAAGATACAAGATTCTTCTAGAGGTTTAATAAAATTAGTGAAGTGTGGGAACCACTTTGTAAAGAGTGGTGCTTGAATTCAATCAGATGGATAATATGTACCGATCGATCTATTGAGTTGGCAACTAAGTGATTTGTTAGGTGACCGTTAGATGGTAATGACAAAATCCGCGATCACTTAGTTACCAACCAAATACATGCTACCCTCCTCATAAGTACACTATTTTCATTTTTCCTCGGAAAAGTGACTACAGGTGGCACAAAATTTCCTGCTGCATTCAGGTAATCAACAGTACACGACCATTACCAATGCACCAGATTTTGCTGCTGTTTGTTTGCCTTTTCCTCTAGGCCAACAACTTTTGGTATTCTTAACTGTGCAACGGTAAGCATTGTCTCATTAACATTGTAAATTCGATCAGGAGTATAACAATATTTGTCATACTCTTAATCAATAGTATCAAAAAGGCATTTACATTTTCTCTACTAAAGCTGATAGTTCTGGCAGCTGGAGGGTCTGTTTAATATCTTCAGTGAAATCTTATCTTAATGACGGGTCAAAAAACAGTCTATTGAGCCTCTTCCGGCCATGTTATTCTGAGAAGGATACTTGATATCATTTGTAACCGATAGTTAATGGTCTATTAATTTGATATGTTATTAGTTGTTCCATGGAATTTTTATTTCATTTTCAAGATGTAATTAAGTAATTGAGTTTCGAGGTCATTTCCTAAAATTCTTTCAAGCTACATTCTTAGTACTAATACTTTTATTAACTTTAGAGCACATACGGGATTATAGTTGATCGTGATATGTTAAATACTTTTGCTGTTTTAAAGTGGCCAAACTTTTTTAATTTGACAGCTTTAATAGCTTGTATCGTATCTTCTCCAGAATAATTCTTTCTTAAACCTTCCTTTTCTTTATTCAGTTTCGTTCGTGGCATCTGAAGAAATGATTGAAGCCATTTTGTAGTTTAATTATAAATTATAATATGTATAAATAAATTATAAAATTATAACTAATTATAATTATGATTATAATAAAATTATAATATGTAACAAATTGTAATAAATAATAATAAGATCTACCAATCAAGAACCTTATATTTCTACCAATTTGCATTTCATTTTCTCTTATAATAATGTATTATAATCAAAACACAAACACTTCAAATACTTTTGGATATATTAAAACTATGATCATTATATAACTTACTTTTTTCTTTTTTTTTTAGATCATAAAATATACCAAAGTAAATTTCACTTTAAAAAGCATTTGTAGAAACTTTCTATTATGACCAAAGGATAAAATATCTGTTAAAAAAAAAAATTCATCAAGAACGGTTGCTATCTACCATTATTATCCTACTCGTCCCGATTCTGAACATACGCGTATCCATACATTTCTACATAGAATTAAACAGAAATAGGTACAGTACCATAACTATTGATATTGTAGGAAAAAGAAAAATAAAATCGGTCGATTCGGTTCGCTTTCTTTTTTTAACGATTATTTATCATCGGGTATCAGCCTTTGGTTGCATCAATAAATGAATAGGTGAGACCCTAACTGTTTATACTTATTGATCCTTATACATATTCGGTTTAAACATTTCATATAGATCTCGGTGTGTGTTGTGTGTGATGTATAATTGTGTTCGTATTTTAACAAATAGTATTTGTGTACAAGTTGCCATTTTGTCTTGTCTTTTATGTCAGAGGCTCTTATGGAAAAATATATAATAGTATATAACAAAAATCATTAAATTACTCTGTTGGATTAGGTTACTTATCCTGAGCTCTATCCTAGACTATATACTAAGGTTTATTTACATATTTACATATTGCACGTTATTGACGACGTGATGTATTTTGTTTTCATTGTTATGTGCCTTTTTATTGCGTCTTCTCCCCTGACTTGTGCTGATTGTTGCATCTTTGTCTCCTGACTTCTTTCGTCTCGTTTTCATATGTGTTGTATGTATTTGTTCTCTTTTGTGAGCCATCAGTATCCTTCGTGTGTCCTGTGAGTATCTCCTCTGTTACATGTTGGCGTTTCTCTGAAATATTTAAATAACTGTAGGTGTCTTTGCGAAGCGCGTCAACGGGAGTCGCAAATTTCCGTTACGATTAGACAATCGACGCCACGAACTGATCGATCCCCTATTTCGATTAGGATAATAGAGATAGCTTAATGAGTAGAATGCTTGATTAACAATTCAAAGATATTATATATTTCCAACAACTTTGTAGAGAAGCCAGTTACGCTGGTGCGTAAGGTTTGAGTTAAGTAGGTGACTGATCGAAGGGTGGAAAGCCAGTAAAGAGATGTTGACTGTTCTAAAGTCGATGAACCAGTGAAGTCCGGTGACGACGATGCTGTCGCAAAGGAAAACTCTTACTCGGTGGTGATCGCTCCACTACTGGTCGCTTGCGGGTGGAATCCCGGGAAACATGGGAAGACCCACGTTTCCCCAATTTTTACCTGATGGGCCGATAGCCATAAGGAACCTCTCGACTCGAAGATATTTTATGCCAATTGACGGCCTTAACGGTAACTCAAAAAGCCTCGATTTATGACAGTTCCTTAGGATTATTGCGATCCGCTTAATTCTATGTACACAGCTGGTGGCCGCCCCGAACGTAAAGAGTCACCGGACGTAACAGTAGGTGTGTGAAAAGTTTGGTTCCTTTCTTTGTCTGGTTTCTTTTGCCTCCGTGGCTTCTTGGTCAGTGGTACAGCATTGGAATGTTGTCTGTGTCTGGTATCAGTTCCATAGGATTTGATTTGGTGTATTCTTGAGCTATTATGTAGCCTATGGCGAGGGATTTGTTTAGGTATGCGGTGTCTATTTCTGTGAGACTGTAGATTATTGTATTTTCTTGTTACTTCGATGGCGTGGTTGTTCATTCTTGGCATCTCTGCTTCTTTATGTGTCTTTCTGTTGCTTATGTATTTAAGAGAGTTTTCGCTGATCGGTGTTTCTCAATGGAATATCTGGGGCAAGTTCTTTCGAACTTTTTGATTATTTTCCAACCGGCTATGTTCAAGTTGAACCACATTGGAGCTGCGTAATTATTGACACGATAAGTAGCACATAGCGCAATAACTTGTCTTTTTCTACATACAAGATATTCAGCTACAGGTGTAAAAAGATTTAAGGGGTAATTTTTGAAGTTAAAGTTAGACAAAGATCAGGAATAAAAAAATTGCGTCTGCAGCTTCGTTTTTACTTATCCACGATTAAAAATCGGTTGAAATGTCCTTGTGCGAGAGCGAATCTCTTTACGCGGATGAAAGTAGGTCACCTTGAGCAGAGGGATGCACAGTGATTTTCAAATCGAACGAAACATGAGCAGCAGCTTATCCTGTACAAATCGAAGAGAAGAGGACTATGGCATTTGGAAACGTACACCATCCTGCGCGAAAACGTTCTTGCGGCAGCGAAAATTCCTATGCCTATTGAGAAAACAAATAAGTTTTTTTTTTTCATTTACATTTTACAATTTGTCACAGTAGGACATTTGGTAAAATATTATAGTAAAACAAATAGGTTGCACACCAGGTGTGTTTAAAATGGTTAGAACTGCCTTGCAAGGCTAGTATTATTTTGGCAACGAAAGCGAGAACTTAAAAGAGCTATTCAACGCGATAAATATAATTTGTCATTTGATTATACATCCATTGATATTATTACGCATTACTCCATAAAACGAGAGCTTAATCAATCCTTCGAGTATAAATCGAAATAATTTTTTCGTAGCTTTCTTGTGTTTCTTCCCTTTTTATTGCATGTGTATGTATGTGAATATCGATGACTTTTTAATGAGCTTTTGCTTCTCTTCCCGGTATTGATTGGCGGATTTTCTGAATTCTTTACGAATTTGCTTTTGATTCTTTTCAGTATGCTGTGGGGCATCTGTATTTCGCTGTTGTATCTGCGTAGTCTGGATTTGTCGAGTTGCGCGATTAGCTACGATTACTTTTTCTATCCTCCGGTTTATATACTTTTTAAAGTTATCTCCAATAGTGTTTTTTTCGTACGATTTTCTGTGCGGCGGAATATATTAAGTTGTTAATGTCTGTTAGGTAATTGGCCATTTGTTTTTCGAACTTGGTGCAGTCAGCCTTCTTGTATTGCAGCCTGATTGTGTTTGGCGATTCCTGCCGTATAATTCCTAGGTCCCCCGCTGTTGTTGCTATAATTTCTATCACTTTGTGATCGCTGTTGTAATTTGCGGTTTGTAGCTTACCGTTTATTGTCCGTGCTGGATATATTCTGTTGTCTGCTGTACAAATGTCCAGGAAGGAGCCCGCGCTTGGAAATGACACATATTTACATACATATATACATATTTTTCATTTATAGTGCATTTATCTTTCGCTTCCCCGACTGCGAGTGAAACCGCCTCTGAGATTCGCTGCTGTGTCTTCCTGCTGCAAGGATATAATAGTTACTGATCTCGTTGGATTTTAGATCCTAGAACACCGAGTTTCGTCTTTTTTACTATTTGAACCTTATTGTTGTTCATGCCATAGGCACTGATGATGTAGTGTTGTTGCTTTCCGTGTGGTCTTTAGTATCGCGGTTTCGAATATCTTGTTTCTTTTTATTGCGGTGGGGTGTATTTATACGTATGGTATGTGTTTCTCGATTAGGATTGCTATACCTCCTTGTTTGGCATTCGATCTGTTCGATCTTAATATACTGTAGTCTGCACTAGTGTGTTATTTAGTTTAGTTTCGCAGAGTAGGGGTATGTCTGGTTTCATTTAATCTAGGAACTTTTTTAGGTTGTATCTCCTTATGCTCCTTATAATTGATTTTAAGTTGGTTATGTTGGATTATATTTAGGTGTCTTATTTTTAATTCTATAAAATGTTTTGGTTTCGTACTGCTAAATTGATTTTCATTGGTCCGGGTGTGTGTTTTCTTTGTAGGCTGCCGCGAGAAGGAATCTATTATTTTGTTTTTGAAGCCTTCGAGCAAGTATTTTATGTCCGGTTGTGTTGTTTCTTCGCACTTCGGTAGATTTGTATTGTGTATATTTGTTATCTCGGTCTTCATTGTGTTACGAGCGTAATTTCGGTGTGGTTGTGCTGCATGGTAGTGGGGTTTGTCCAGTTTGATGGCGAGCTGTGATCTGTGGGTTTACATACTTGGATGTCCTGTGGACTGTGTCTAACCTTTTCTCTTTCTCAACTATGTTTTCCGTTTATTGTTGCTCGTGCAAATTTTAAGAATGTGCATCTTTTGTAGTTTGCTGGATGCCTACATTCGCTGCAATTGATGCAGCCTAGTCTGTTATCTTCATTTTCTGTTCTATTGCATTGTTCAGGTAAATGTTGATCGAGACATTTTATACATCTGTATCTTAGTTTACAGTTTTTGCTGGAACGCCCTACTCATTGACAGTTGCGGACCAGCAATATCTGCTTTCCATGTATGGTTCCCATGTTACTGTTTGATATGCAATTGCTTTGATTTTTGTTAAATCGTTGGTTATGCTTCCAAGCATGAGTGTTGCATAAAGAAGTATTCTGATGCCCCTGGATTGGCGTTGAACTTTATTGTTGTTATTTTTGTGATTTTTAAATTTGGTATTTTCATGTTGATTATATCTGACAGGATTTCTTGTAATGAATGATTTTGGTCTTATGTTTTTTGGTGCGAATATGTGTAGTATTTGTATATATAGTATGTAGTATTTGATACATTGAGTGATTGAGTGTTTATTTGTGTATTGCCATTCCCTGTGTTTTTGAGGGTAAAGTCGGTTATGGCGCGAGATGTGTTGAGTTTGTGTTATGTTTTTAATATTCATTTATTAGCTGTATATTGGTGACGGTTTCATTTTTTTTATTTGTTGAATGTGATGTTTAACAGTTGTGATTGAAGTTAGCTTCTCTCTACTTTTCCGCTTTCACTTCGTTTGCTTGCTGAATTTACATTTTTGATTCTTCGTTTCGTAGATGGCTAAATTGGTTATTTAGTTCTATCGGTTCTATCATTGTTGCGTTTTTCATTTTCGTTTGACTTAATGAACATTTTAGTTGGAGCCATCTTCTTTCCATGTTTTCATTGTTTTCTTATTGATTGATAAATGTGGTTGGTGTTTCTCTGATTTTCTCGCCGTCGGTAGGGTAGGAATCTTTTCTCTCTCGTTTATGTTAAACTGATATTTTAGGTTGGTGATGTCTTCGTCCAATTCTTTAAGAGCTTTATTCTAATATTCTAATATTTCCTGTCAAGCTGTTGGATGCTGCTTTTACTGCTCCTTGGTTGTTGTGTATGTTTTTAGCGCAGTCTTGCTTGCACTTCGTGTGCAGCATTTTATGGTTCTCGTACGGCGCGGTGGGCGAGACTCGTCGATTTCCTGCACCTTTGTACACGATATTTTTTCTTTTTTATTTTTCTCTTGTAGTAGAGAGTATCCCTATCACGGAAACCACCAATTTTTCTCGCACAGTTACCATGAGCGTACACTGTTACATTCTTTGGAGGTTAAGTTGCGCGTACTGACCAGAGGTGTCGATGTTTTGGTTGTTACCGCGCGATTTTGTGGTTACTTTCTCAATTAAGCTACCTAGATCGTCAGTGAATACGTCAGGGAATCGTGATCGTCAGGGAATATCCAAATTCTTAAGCGACACTAGGAGGCCCCTTATACAATTGAAGAATAGTTAAATTCACAAAAATGTATATACATATTTACCATATATGGTTAAATATAATATTAATAAATAAGAAGATATTTCTTATTATAAATATAATATTAATAAATAAGAAGATATTTCTTAGATTCTTGTGGGAAATTCTTGTGGGATTCGATTCTCTGTTTCCAAAGATTGTGATAATATGGTATTACCCTTACTTTTATACGTCGAGTCTTCATGGATTTGTAAGCTATAAGATTTTATAAGTTTCCAATTTCCGCGGGATCAGCAGTGGTTGACTTACTTTGTTTAGTTAGGAGGCTGATGTTATTCTTGTAACTATTTGCTTGTATAGGTTTCAATTCGTTTTTCAAAGACTTTTATTTGAAGTTGAATCATTAAATAAAGATACGAAGTCCAGCCATGACTGCTTTTTACCTTCTATTATTTTCCTCGATTTAGCCCTAGTTTTTTTGAAGGCGACGAGCTTTTCAAACGAAATTAATGAAACGAAAGAACAAATCCATCGTTTAAAAAAAGTGCTCCACCCAGTGATCTTTTGGTAGTATATCTTTACATACTGTAAAATATACTATACACCGCTTAGAAACGTATATTTAACTACATAGAATTAAGAATTCCCTAAGTATATAAGTAGAAAAGTTATACAAATGGCAACGACTGTTTGAAACAAATGATCTTAAGGAGCTTCATCTACTCATTATCACTAGAACTATCACACCAGTGAAATTGACTGGTTTTACAATTTTATTTTAAAATTTCTTCTTCATGTTATATTTTTTTCCGCAATAATGTAATGTCTTTCGCAACGATAACTGAAAGAATAATATAATGAATTTTATTTTGTTTTTTATGTATTCAAACTGAAAATAACTTTGTATCAAGGCTACTTATACCAATAGCAGTCAAAATGACTGGTATTTGTCTAAGTGTAAAAGAGTGCTGCAATCTGTTTATCGAATCCCAATTAACCAGTTTCCTCGTTTTCTACAACTTGCCACGCGTTTTTCAAATTTTTACCGCGTATCATTCTATATGACGATATCAGTTATCAGGAAAATTACAGATCGATCGCCAGATCGCTAGATGCTAACGCTAGAAATACCACAGCAGTCAAAATGACTGGCGCTACAATTTTATAAACGTGTCGACTCTCGTTTAGAGATTATGGTCCCAGATGGATCAATAATACCAAAAATCTACTACGTAACATGGAATTGCTTCTGTAAGAAAGTAATAAATCAATAAATATAAAAATATTCTATTATTACGTATTTTTTAAAGACCGGTCATTTTCATTGCTTTTGGTGGAAATAGCTTCGTGTTAACTATCGGTAGTTCCAGTGTTAAAATGCTGAAAACATTCACGCAGAAGAAATTAGCAGTTACGGTTGAATCATTCATAAGACAATGGGTGCAGGAATTCAACACGGGTAGAAAAACTGTATGATCGCGTTTTCGCCGTCTGTCTCTCATTAACCGTTTTAGTGCCAGGGGTTTTCAAGAATCCGTGTCGGATTGTGCCATGCAGCGTGACAGCGTTTCGTTCATTTATTTGCGAGAAATTTTTTTTCGTTTCTGCAGGTGGTTTACGATTATTTGAAAAAAAAAGAAAAAATTACGAGCTACTTTCGAACCGAGTGCGTTGCGAATTGACGATTGTGACCAAACATCGCGACACAGTTTCACCACAGTACGCGAACAGCGTGATCGCGCTGCGTAGCGCTAAAACGGTTAAAGAGGATCTCAAGAAACACGTCTGCAATTTGTATTTGGAAGAATTTTACAATGGGATAACTCGATGTTGAAAACCGTCAAATATATTTTAAAACATGAGGTGGTATGGTGTAATAGGTACTGTAGGTACACTCAAATATGTTCAACAACCAATAACGTTTATTAGATTCTATCACTCGATAGCAATGAACGATTAACAACGGTTGAATGACAATTAACAATTAACTACGGTTGACGCTTGACGACGATTGACAACAGCGACGATAGAGACCGATCTGTCGAAAATAGCCGATTCGTTTCTCTTCACCATTCGCGCGTCACGGCTCGGGGTAGAATGTCCTTTTTGTTCCAGATCGAACGGATTCTTCCCTTCGTTGCCCATCGATATCTCCACTAGCGTGCGTTCATTAGATGTGTCGCAGCGGCTGGCGCGTGTTGCCCTTCCGAGAATTCGGCGGAACATTGGACACGTCGGTGTTGCGCTTTGACGGCGTAGCGCTTTGTATCACGAAGCCGTTGGAAAGTTCCGTGGTCGAGTGCCGCCACAAATATTTAACAAATACATAGAATGTTCGCTAAGACGCTTGGTACTAACGAATTCGCTAAAGACTGTGTATAGATCGCTAATAAGATCGCTCGAGACTGAGGCTGATAAACTGCTCAGCTTACGATCGCGTTCGTTTATTTATACTGGCCGGGGAGAGCCGGAAAATTCAAAATATCTACGTTCGACGGTTGCACGTAGCGGCAACATTGTTTTGCCCGGAGTTTATTTATTATTACATTGCGCGTTTCCTAACGATATCGATACTCCGAGGCAAAACAACAACATGAGTCGAATTGTCTTCTAGCTCATATCTCGCTACATTTCCATTTATCGCGTTTGGTTTTCTCCATAGACGCCCTGTGTACTCGAGAATTTCCCAACAAAATTTTTTCCACGAATCAACTACTGCCTCGAATACGCGCATACCTCTCTATCCGTTTGATCTCTCTCATCCACTGCCACTCTCGGACAGCTTGCTCAATGTGCTGTCTTGCTCTTTTATTGATAATGAATAGAGCAACGTCACACACGTAGGGACACGCGTTTCCAAGAACAATCGCCAGCAGGGAGGATACATATGCTTTCAATTTCAACGAGCAAAGGGGCAAATGGTCGCTAATAGCATTTTGATGAGCCTCTTTTCTTCTCTGTCTCGCACTGCACCATTCTCTCGAATAATCACTGTCTCTTGGTTCTCTTTCTCTTAGTTTCTCCATGCATTGTCAGTGCGTGTTTCGTGTGCATTCCGAGTGCAAGGAGGGGCCATGCTTAGTTCATTGATCATTCGGTAAATCGGTGACTCATGTGCAAGCCGGCATGCGTCTGCCCCTTTCTTTGCTTCGTTCTACTACTTCGCCCCTTTCAAAATGAAACGCTCGTTCGATCGTTACGCCCGCATAACGCGAAGCGTTGAAAACACGCGTCTATGCCTTGCCCTCTCGATAGTTAGCGTTGTAGAGCGGACCGTTGCTCAGTGCCGTCTGTACGTAGTCGTGGCACCCTGTGGTTCAGGATATTCTGAAGAAAATATAGAGGCGAAAATATATTAGGTTGTCCGGAAAGTTTCTTTCGTTTCATAAGGCGATAATTGATGAACAACAATTTCTGTTTTGTATTATTTTATTGAATTAGGTATGATCCATTTCGTTATATTTCTATTATTACGTTCGTGCATAATTCAATAAACTAATATAAAACAAAAAATATTGTGCGTCTATCATTTCCTTATAAAACGAAAGAAACTTTTCGGACAACCCAATATATATATATATATAGAAATAACTTTTATAATGTAGTATACTAATTATAAATAAAAACACACATATCCATATTCTATATTGTATATATATATATACATATGTCATTTTATATATTATTTATTTTTATATATATTTTTATATATTTTTTATATTTATTTTATATATACATATGTCATATAGATAGAGGAATTAAATTGAGAAGAGGGAAGAGCTTTTTTTCAAGAATAGACCAAATAACGTTATAGTGCATAGTGTAATATATTCAAGTTTAAAAAATGGTACATGTAGTTCCATTTATAATGGGATTCTATGTTCCCATGGGATTTAGACGAGTCAGAAAAATTGTAACGATGTAATAACAATATAACACATTTTTCTAAAAGGTAAGATTTATCTAAATTAGTAAGAATTTTGAAATCTACAAGTAGTTGCGATTAGGAGATAAAGGAAAAGCTATTTTCTTTTAGGATATTTAGTGTTATCACTCTCAGATTATTGAATATATTTGTTGATGTTTATCTAATATGTTTATGATTTGTAACTTATGACTTTATAAAATTCCATTAATAATTATAATTCGATTGTACAAGAGTTTAGTACAAATTAAATATGTTTTATCTTTTTTGCTATTTAATTATTTTGTTATAAATCTGCCATTTCATTTGTATCGCGTAATTTATAATATTAAGTAGAGTAAATGATGATATTGGCTGACGGTATTTACATCTATAATTTATAGCTATCTACGGTTCCCACTTGACACAAGTGTGACGTGGATTAAAAATCATGAAATTGTAGAGAAAAATTGCATAACAATTGATATCAAACAAATACCTACAGTTTTACAATATACAGATACAGTCGGACAAAAATTTCTCCGTGCACCCTTTAAAACAATAACTTTGTATAACTTAATTAACTAACTTAAAATTGCACCAAACGAATCAAGTTTTTTTGAGAAGTTAAAAAAATTAGTTCATAAAATTTTGTGAAAATAGAAATTGGTAGGTATGACGACGAAAAATGTAAAACTCAGTTTTATAAAAATAAAAGTTTTATCTGCGCTTGCAATGAAAATTTGAATAATACACTTCGAACATGTATGTCAGTTAGATACATGCCGAAAATTTCATAAAAATCAGTTAACGTTACTATAAACTACGAGCGATTAAAAATAGTGAATTTTTCAGTTTTTCATAACTTTCGGCCTATGACTGAAAAATAAATTTCAGATATCAAAATAAATTTTGATATCTGTTGCTTGTTTTCGTATCAACCGGTTTCGGTGAATCTTTCACCATGTAATTGACATATGTTTACAAAACGTACTTTCTAAATTTTCATTATAAGCTCGGGAAAAAAGTTATATAACGTGATCTTTAGTACTTCCATCACCATTCCTATCAATTTCAATTTTCTAAACATTTTTTTCCCGCGTCGTCTAGTTAAAACAATTCTTGCAATTTCTCGAAAAAGCTCAAGTCGTTTGGTTCAATTTTTAAAAAGTTACTCTACTTCAAAGAGTGTTTTTTGACTGACCATGTGTATTATGCACGTGAAAATGATCTGTTAGTGCACGATGTTGTATCTAGATGATGACATTTCTACATATTACAAGGCTAATATAAGCGATTCGTATAAACATCTTCAGATTTATAAAGGGGGAGAATAATATTTCTACGCCTTTGACGTTATTATCATCGTATCAAAAAGTCATTTATGTTGTATTTGAGGAAAATGCGTAAGAATGCTACGATATGCGTGATTTTTCGTTTTACAATTTTTATTCGTAACATTACATTAAAATTTTACTTGAAGCGTTGAGAGGTTGTTTATCTGTTAAAACTACAATGAAATTAGAATATAATAGTTTAAAACTCAAAAATTTTGAGTAGACTTGCTAGGTCTAAATTAATTTGTTGATTTAGATAGAATTTATTTAGGTGAAATATAATTGGACGGAAGTACAGTTTCGTGAAGCTATCATTTTTCCAGTCTTACAGAATTTTAACTTTGTTTTACAAGATTGAACATTTATTGTTATTAAACCACATGAAAATTATCTTTGTAACTTATTCCTCGTATTTTCATTCCTTTGTGTCTTAAAAATTTATTGAGAAATCTACAAATAATAGTTTTCTTAAATCTTTTATAAACGATAATTATGTATTTGCGAGTTTATTTATTTGAGAAATTATTCTGATCAATAATTTCGAGAAACTTACAATCAAAACGTGATAATAAGAATACTAGCTGAATTATTCTTGCTCCTTTTTGGCGTCGAAAATAATAATGGTAACTACATATTGGTATAATATGAATAGTTGCTGTATTGTTATTTACTAACCTGATGATTTAGGATTATTTAAATTCTTTACATGTACATAGAGTTTATAATAAAGATGAAAGTTTAGGTGTAAAATTAGCCTTATCGTTAAAGATTTCTAATTTGGTTTAAAAGTGTAAAAAGAAAATGGAGCTCTATGTTTTACAAGTATTATAATATTTTGTTCTGAGTGTTACAGTTTTTGCAAACATATTATGTTATTTGAGTAATATTTACATATACCAAATGTGTGTGCTGTCCTTTATATTTAAGCGTCATGTTTAAAGAAATTGGATAGTCAGATGCTTCCCGGGTACGATCAGCGCATACTGGGGCCATTTTGCAAGACCACATTATGTATCCGGTACTTTATGGTTAAAAACCTTATGAACGTATCACAAAAATTTGCTTGCTTAACTTGTGTTTAAAGAAATTAGAAATGAAGTTAGTGTACATATGCGCGGGGCAATTAAAATAAATAAAATAAATAAATAATGTAATTTCTTTCAATGTAAGGAGGATCGTACGAAACTACTTGAAATCAGTTGAAACATTTTTAAAACATTGTTGAAAATATTTCTGAAAGGTTAAATAACGTTGTAAAAATAAATTTAGTAGAGAAATTTTCCAAGGTTTGAAAAACAGCTTAACAGATTATTAAAGAAATTAAAATGTCGAATTTATGTGAATTACACGAATGAATTACATATCTGAAATAATGAAAATACAAATCGCATATTGAGTCGAGAATTTAAGACGTAAAAATCCTACTTCTCATTTATTTCGTATTAATTTGTATTTTGCTTTATGGAAATATGGAGAAATATTCAAATATAATATAGTACGATTTATTAGGAATTAAATAAAAGTCGGAGGAAATCAAAATAAATTTTAATAAATACAATGATCTTGAGATACTTATTTTCATCTAATTTATGTAAAATTATCAACTATCTGTGATGAAGTATTGTGATATACCTTAAAATATGTTTACACTATCACATACATGTTTTATTCTAAATTTTCTGAAATACCATACTCATCGTTCTGCGTGTGGAAGGCTATTAGTTGCACAAGATATTTAATCAAATATATTCAATCGTCAAGTAGAATTTCTAATTTTAAGCATTTAAAAGTCATTTGTTATTTTAACACTGTATAAATAATTACAGAAAACATCGTTGAAGTAAAAAAAGGAATAAAATTTGCCTGGACGGATATTCAAAATGAAACTTCAAATAAGGTAGTGGATAGTGTATATTTAATAGATTAATAGAATTAATTAAAAAAGAGAGAAATTCATTAAATATTGAACGAGAACATAACAAAATTGACACTGAGTTTATATTTTTTCACAGAACATAATTTCACAGAACAAGATATAATTTCAGGAGAAAATTTAATTTTTTCCAGACTTCAAAAGAATACAATTTTTATTTGTTATATCTTCCGTTTTGTCTTTCATTATAAAATGTTATTATATAACCGATGTTGTCAATTTTTCTTTGAATATCATGAAAAATCAAAAAGTGGCGTTGAATTTATAATTATTCACACCACTGTACAATGTCAAAACACGAGAACAGAAAGAGGCTATTGAATTACATTTAAAAGTAGATTATAAGTGAATAAAGATTCAATTACATAAATTAATTACAAAGAAGGTTTGAAAACATGATAAAGCTTTATGAAGGGAAACAATATTTTTATTGAAATTGTTTGCAAATAAGCATGCATTAATAAAGTGTATTGATACAATCCCAATTGACTATAATTTATTGTACTTCATTTTATTATCATTAGAATGCAAATTTTTATACATTTATAAGGAAAAAGGCAAAATGCACAGAATACACATAGTATGCGAAAATATATAAAATATTCGAAATATAGTACTCGTTCTAAGATTTAACGAGGTGAGCAATTTTCTACTTATTTATTTAAACATTTATTTAAACTCCATAAACAAATCTCGTACGATATATTTCAAAACATCTTTCAGACGTATCAAACAGTGAAAAATATACCTAAATACCAGAAAAAATGGAGCGATCGAAATTTCGGTCTTCGTGTCTCGAAATTTTCGTTGGCTTGTTCGTACGGGCCTGAGGGTCCCGTATGCTTCGACTGCGCGTAACGAGCAGTTGTCGAGGTTCCCTGAGTTGGGCCAGTGGCAGCAGTTGCTGACTCTCCAGTACAATCACCGAGCGTATCCTTCGCGCGCTGAGTAGCAATAGTAACGCTTTGAAACGTGCACGTGTTTTCTCACTCGTGTGATCAAGAAAACCTCTGAAAATACTCGTTAACATAATTTTCTATCATAATCTCGCGACTGAATGTTAGTCGTATAGTGAATAGTGTGTTTATAATCGACGATATCCTATTCATCCTGGTTAGTTCATTATCGTGTTGCAAGGCGGCGTCACTTCAAACTGATTATTCGCGCGTTCGTTTCTCGTGATAAATACCGCGATACGAGGATTTAATCGAGTAATATTCGGTTATCGCAATATATTGTCATTTCACGGAAATCGGCATTCTCGCGGAGAAAGTCATACAGAGTAAGCGTTAAAATCACACTCTGACAGTTAAATAGAAAATTGACGCCCAACTGTCCAGCAGTTTGCGTTTTATTGTAATGTCCCATTAGTTCTAAACTATTTTTATTTTTCACTTTATCATTATTCAACTAATTTTTTTTTATGTATGGTTAAATTCTTCCCAAATCTCATGTTTAAACTATTTTTCGTTTCATCTTTCACTCCATAACTCCAGTGTCGATTAACTCTAAATTGACTGAACAGTGTATAATGGTGTGTTGATGTGAGTGCAAGTTCAAGGGATACGTACAACGAGGAAAGATTTCACGAGATAAGAAGAAATTCTTGAGCGATGGTTCATATGAGCTACGCGCAATGGGCTTGCCTGCCCAGCACTTATCGGAACAAGGTTCGTACATTTGTTTTAACGTGCTTTTTTCTCCAATCTAGTTGCCAGAATAGTTTATCAATGCCGCGCGCATACATCGTCGCGCGTAATATTTCTTCGTTACACGTTCGTTTGGAATGTTTGTGATTCACATGAAACATTTTTTTTTCTTTTTTTTTATTTGGTAGACTTTTTACAATCACTTCTCTTTGAGAATTATAAATAAATTATCTTGGCGTGGTACTGTAACTTGGATTATAAGAGTTTATAGTATGTTCGATTCTAGTTGAATCTAATGCTTCGATCTAGAGGGTGTTGCCTTTTTAGCCTGCGAATCTGATCCTAGTACCTACCTAGGAAGGACACCTAGTATAAATTTATTACACAGAATATGGTATAATTAATAATGCAATTGGTAAACGGATGTAATTAGATGATATTGATTATAAAGATTTTGTAAGTTTTACTGAATATTTCGCAGGATAGAGCATGATGATAAGAATCAAGATCTATGTGTATGTAATGCAATTTGTACTTGCACTGACATGGAAAAAAGAATAGACAATATAAGATAATATTTTTTCGTTTGAAGCTTCATTATCCAAGACAATTAGGTCTGAACTTTATACTTTATGTAAAGTATAACATATTTTGCTTAATTCATTAATTTTCCTTTTTTGGGTTTTGGTGGTTGTTTAACTCTTATATTATATCAGTTACTGAATTTGGATATACATGAAACATTGAAATTAAATTAAATTAATTAAATAAACGAGGCTGAGATATTGAAAATTTTTCATGAATTTTAAGAAACGGAGAGAGTTATATGCGTTTAAAAAACCGGACTGTTTCATCATGCCATTATATATTTTATTTATTATATTATATTATATATTATGATTATTATATATTATATATTATACATTATATATTATAATTATAATTAATTATATATATAATTAGTCGCTAATATACAAAATGCGATAAACAAAATAGAAAAGTTGTTGATTCTATTTATTTGAAGTTTTATTGTATTCTATTTACTGTGTGTATGTGTGCACTGCTTTTATAGTATAAATTAATATCTTTATCTTTATTGATTTTTCCCTTATGCTTGGAAAAAAGATTAGATATAGTCTTTAAAAAATTTCCTATCTCTTTTCTTTTCAAATTGTTTCTTGGTTTCTTGTGAACATTTTTTTAATTACAGTAGTAAGGGGACTTTTTATACATTTTCTACTTTCTCCTTTTTGTAATAATTTTGGAACTGAAAACATATTATTCGTAACTAAATCTTTGGCTTCTAGAAAACATTCTTAGTGAATGTAATCTTTCATTAAATTTTCAATTAAATAGGAAATGAAAAGCTAATCGATATTTGTAACTTCATATTATACCAATCATTTATTTTATTATTTAAATTTTGCATTTTATTAATTGAGCAAAGCATTTTTTAATTTCTCTCATTTTTACGTTCATCGACTTGGTGTTCTGCTCTTCTCTTAAATAATTTCTCAAAAACTTCGGTTATAGCTTCTTTCACCATTGCTACTTTAAAAACATTATGTATATTCATTTGCGTACGCCATACAATTGTTTTTAGTTTATAATAATCCGTATTATCGTTTATATTAGTCAAATTTAATATATTAATTTAGGAATTTATATTTAAAAACATGTAGTTGTTTGATGCAGAATATATCGTGAAATTATACAGCATATTTTTTAATAATATTATAGTTTCTCTTTCTTTTTAAATAAGATAGAAATAATTATGAGTAAGATAAAATTGATAAATGATCCAAACTAATTAGGAATTTAGGAATTTATATTTAAAACGAACGAGTTTTAAGTGTTGCGTCGGGTGTTTAGATACTACGTGACTTTCTAACGATTTCCATAAACAACTGTATAGCGTGTATTCACAAAACAGCTTTAATATAATAATAATAATAATAACATAATCGTGTGATATTGACTGAAATGCCGCAGATCAATAAAATATTAGTTATAATGAATCCAATCCAATGGCTTTAAAATTCGAGTATTCACAGAGTATAATTTCTGATATTTAATTACAATATTTGCATTGAATATTTTATGCTTTCTTAGGGCATACGAAAATTATGTTGATGAAATAAAATAAATAAATGAGATAAAAAAACATAAAATAATATAAAAGGAAATAAAGTAATATAATAATGTGATAATATAAATAAAATAAAACAAAATAATTAATTAACCAATTTACAAATAGAAACTTTCGAAAAAATTCAAAGAAATATGTTTACTGAATTTGATCCAGAATGTCGGCAGGCGCCACTTTCTAACCACCAGTATGTATCCAAGTTTTGCCTATGATTATATTGTTCAAGTCTGGAATTTGGTAATTAATAGTGTAAATTTACTCAGTAATTCTGTTGTGTATCAAAATTTTTTATCTATTTCGTTTTTGATTACACGATGTCAATGGATCAAACATCTAGATTCGCATCTAATATATTGTTCGAAATCCAATGCTCAAAAGGAAAAATCATTAGCACCTCCGTAATCCGGAAGGATAGCGGAAGCCCTCCGCGGTCCTTCCAAAAAGATCTGCTAAGTGCCGCCGAAAGGCGACAGTGCCTTACCATTTATATATGTGTTCCATCCTTATTTACGGGTGGCGTTAAACGTCTCTCCTTTCATACTACAAAAAATGTTTTTTTTTTTTTACGTGGAGGAAATCTTCATAGACACCTTTCCAACCCTGTGGGCCGGGGGACACAGGGCGGCAGAAGGTAGTGCCGGATTCTTACCGGCTAAAACCTCCACGGGCGAGACGACAGTAGACCAGTGTTGTGCGAGTTGATCGTCGGGCCCCTGTGTGCTTAACACGAAGCACGTTTAACCAAGTACTCCCACAAAGTACCATCCACAGCATATGCAAGGGTGGGGCTTGGCCGCTTGCCTGCTTGTATATTGTAAGAGAAATTTTGGTTTTCCGTCCCTTTTTATGCGCTACTATCTGCCGAGGATTCGAACTCGCGATGCGTCCTCTTCAGTTCTGGGCCTTAACGAGCATAGCTGGCTACCCCGCCAAGCTTCTAGCTGATTGGAAAGTATTTGATTCTTAATGTGGCAATTTCTCATAGCCCTCTCAAAATACAAGTAGTAAAGGTAAATAATTCCCTTAATTAAATCATTATTTGGGATAAATCATTATTATTAAATCTATTGTGAAGCTCTTAATAATATATTTTTGCTGCTATTATATTTCTTGTAGTAAGAGAAGGCCGTTCTAAAAGAATTCCTGCCTCTTCTAATGCACTTATTTTCAAGATGCCTAGCCTTGCGTTTTCTATCGCATTGGCAGAGATTTTATAACGTATGGGATTAGCATAAGTTATAAATAGGTCTAATTAATGATTTGTAACAGAAAATTTTAAGCTCAGGATTTAAGTCCGATGCAAACGATCGAATTTGTAACAAATGACCGCAACGGCAATGGGTTGGAAGAACAAGAAAATATATATGTATGCATCCTTTTTTTTTGAAACAGGAGAACTTTATTTATTTCTTTGCTTTTCCAACGGCACTGGAACGATGTCTTACGATAAAATATCGCTCATCTGCATCGACCCTTAAGATACACGAATAAAAGGGGTTCCGTTAGCGGAATTTTCACATGTTTATTACAAGTTGTATGTGTATTAATACAAGCGACGGGTGTGTATATCGCAACTGGTACCACTATGCGATTGGCCCAGACAGACGATATAAATGTCGTCTTGTATTGGTATTTTTAAGTCTGTGTATATTCTCGTTTCTGACATACCATGGGGCGTTGACTATTGTTCTCAGTATCTTCGATTGTAGCGACTCTAGTTTATTTATGTGGCTCATTGCTGCTGTCCCCAATAGCGGTATTCCGTACGTCCAAATTGGTTTTATTATCGTTTTATAGATTTTAAGCTTATTTCCTATGCTGAGTTTAGAGTTTCGATTAGTTAGCCAATATATCTGTCTTCTTTTATTTCTCAAATCGCCACTCGTCGACGACAACGCGAAAGTAAAATCATCCTTGTATTCGCATTCCGGTTTCCAAATTTTTGTTCTGGTTTTTTCTAGAGGTGCAGATATGTGTTTCAAATAACATTTTACTATATGCTATTATACATAAAATAAAAAAATTCGCTTATTTGGAGATTATTTCTGGAATCTTTCAAGACAAATCACTATTTCTTTGGAAGAATGTAGGACAAACGTAGAATTTGATACTTTGACAACTTGAAGTGGCAACAAATATTCGAAGTTTAAGAAGTGGTGCACTATTTTTATACAGGTTAGTTGTTATAAGTTACCGAATTTTCCCGCATAAATAACAGCTTTATTCTCTCTTCCTCTTCTCCGCCTCTTCTCAGTATGTACTCCATTTTTTCTATCCTCTTTCTTCTTTGCTTCCTTTTTTTTAATTATGTTAAAAATAATTAGCATTGATGTGTCAAATTTAGGTTGAGCTAGTTTAGTTTATATAAAAATACAGCCACCTAGATATCCGGATGAAGTGTAAGGAGACTAAATTTAATTAAAGCTTTTTATGAATATCTCGTAAATAGAAATCGAGTTACGGTTACATTTATAGGTGAAAGATTGTTCAAAATGTTGGCGTTGACAATATATTTCAAGCTTATTGAAATCGGTAAAGTGTCCGCTGTTCTATTTATATAATTGTCCAGGCTATCTCGACCGTAGCCTCGTACTTATGTATTGGGTTGGCTATTAAGTGATTGCGGATTTTGTCATTAGGTGGTAATGACCTTAAACATCACTTAGTTGCCAATCCAATACGTCCCGAAATGGACCAATCGCATATTAGTATTAGGTTGTCCGAAAAGTTTCTTTCATTTTACAAGGAAATAATGGACGCACAATGTTTTTCGTTTTATATTAGTTTATTGAATTATGCACGAACATAATAATAGAAATATAACGAAATGGATCATACCTAATTCAATAAAATAATATAAAACAGAAATTGTTGTTTACCTTACGAAACGAGAGAAACTTTTTCGACAACCTAATACTGTTGTACTGATGTAACTTTCATGATACTATCGATTGTTATATTAAGTTTCATCTTTGCGAAAATACGTGCAACCAGATGTTATTTTTTCGAATTTTTTAAAGGCTTATTATGACCTTGTCCATCAAAAAACCATAGCCATACTTTTCATTCCTTCTTAAGCACTGATAATTCTCCCTAAATAACTTCAAAATTTGCGTGTGAAAATAAATGAATAAAAATCAAATGACCAATATCACTGACTCTCTAATTATAGGTAGTTTCATAAAAGGTGAACGAAAGCACAACTCGCTCAACTTTTTTTTCTTACAGTAGTAAATGAGAAAGTCTGAAACTAGCGGTTGATGCGTTAACCGAGTGTTCTTTCGTGAATCGACCGACTACGTTCTCACAATCGTTTAATTACAAGAGACTTCTCCTGTCTGTACTCCATGTCACATCGCGTTCAGCTTTACGCTCGAGGAGAAAGCATTTGTTGCTTGGATGTTGCAAGCCACTTATTTCTTCCCTGTAATTCCTTCGTAATTACATAACGAAATTGCATAAGTGAAACGTTTGTGGTATTTTCATAATGTTGTGCTTTTAGATGCGACTAAGGCAATTTGTTTCTTTTAAACTTCTTTCTTTCTTTTATAACAGGCAGTATATGTTTTTTAAGAAGAAAGAACTAAACCTAACTCAAAGATATATATATATGTCGGAGATGAAAGGACATCGGGGCCTTTCTTTTGGAATTTTTGGGAAGATCCTCAATACTTTAGTCTAAACTTTTTATCATAGCTGTGCTTAAATAATAAAACTTAGAAGTAGTTGTTTATGATTTAATCCGATTATGTTTGCTCGAGATTTGTAACAGTGGGTTTGGGCTCGAGGTGACACAACTGGTCGCTAAACGTAGCCACGGTCACGGGAGGGCGTTTTTACCTAACAAAGGTATGGAGTAGTTGTATAGCTTTCCTTAAAAATATAGTTGACCTGAGGGGTACAGAGAGGTACAGAGAAGAGTATATAAGTGCAGTTCCACTTGGACTGAGATAGTTAGTTGAGTTCTGCTTATACTGTGGACGAGTTACTTGAGTTACACTTGAATTGTGGACAAGTAAGTTGTGTTTGACTTAGACTTTGGAAGAAAGCGCATTCTGTTACCCCGTTGACCGCGGATTCGTTGTTGGACCTAGGATCATTGTCATTAGCTTCTCAAGTATCTAATTACCACGGTTACTTGTCAAATTCTGCAACAATCATATTTGTACCAGCAAATGTCATCTATATTGTATAACAAGGATGGCTAATCCAAATGAAGGTTCGTTACACGCCCCTAACACCAATGTGAACTCGACATATGTATATGTAATAACGTAAATCCTTAGGGTAAATCAGACGATCGATTCTGTAAAATCGAGTTTATTTTAGGAACAATTAAATTAAATACAGTAACAGTTAATAACAAATCTACTACAAGTTTCACCTGGAAAATGGAGAATCGATTTTCTACGTCCTAAGTTACCGTTCTTCTCTCGTGATCTATTCTATTCAGCAAATGACTGTCGGTAAAACAAAACAAAAGTACAAAATGTCAATTGGCGGGTAGTTTGAATCCTATAGAATTTACATAATATATATGTCGGAGATGAAAGGACACCGGAGCCTTCCCTTTTGGAACTTCGGAAAAATCCGTAAAATTGTAATCTAAAGTCTACCATAGCCATAATTAAACAATTGTCGTCATTCTATCTAATTGTATTTATTCAAGATTTGTGATAGTGAGCTTGGGCTCGAGGCGACAGCCAGTCGCCGAACGTAGCCGCGGTCACGGGATGAACGCTTTCTCTAACAAATGTACGGAGTAATTCTATAGCTCTCCTTAAAAGGAAATATTTGTGGCGGCGCGCGACAGTAAACATTCCACCGATTTCTGTCCCGTGGCTCGCCACACGCAGACCCTATTCTTCGAGTAAGATGATTGCCAGATGTCGATGCGTTGCCGCAGTACACGTGCAGCTTTCCCTCAAGGGCGGCTGGCATCCTTTTCTAGCCACCAACATGGAAATTGACCAATTATCAGCAACGTCAATTTCCCTCACTTTCTGAACGAAGGCTATCCCCGACCAATCCGACGATCTCGTGTCCTTAGACACACCCCATCATAGTTTTCCTCTGCAGCATCATCGCGACGGAAAGTCATTTCTCTCTCGTGAGATCGTATTAGCGAGTAACTTGTCGTCTGTACGCTCGGTGGATATTCCACGTTTTAACAAAGAGTTAGTTTAGTAATACTTGCACCGTAGCCAAGCAAGACGAGTACGACTTGGGTTTTGGAAGAAAGCGCATTCTGTTATCCCGCTGACCGCGGATTCGTTGTTGGACCTAGGATCATTGTCATTAGCTTCTCGAGTATCTGATTACCACGGTTACTTGTCAAATTCTGTAATAGTCGTATTTACACTAGTCAGTGTCTTCTCTATTGCATAGCGACAATGTGTAGTCCAAATGAGGATTCGTTTCACGCCCCTAACCCTAACCATATTGTGAACCCGACATATATATTAGAGAATTTATCATTTTGAATGATAAAACGATACTAGTCTTGTTAAAAGGGCTGTGCAAACCCTAAACTAAATATATATATATAGGTTATTGGGCACTAGATATCATAACGCTGATTAAATTGTTTTAAATCATGGCTTCGTTCAGCAGCAAAGTTAGAAGCAAAGCAGCTTGCAAAGTAGCATTGGGCGATCTAATTACAGTGGTCTAAGAGAGCAATTCGATCGTCTTGTAAAGAACAAGCTGAACAACCCGTACAGAAACGTGTTCTACGTATTTTAGCGTGTAGACAGAGTCACGTTTTGTAATTCACGCGCGTAATCAAAGCTTGAGATCATTTCATGTTACATCGTCAGCAGATACATTGTGCAGCACGTGTTTCTACTATTGGAAAACACGCTTTTTTTGCAGACTTGCCATTTTTTGTTGGAATAAAAGATGATAACATTTTGGTATAAGTACATGTTAAAAACACGATATAATTTTTCTCTGGGTCTCTTATTACACGTTTTTCTTCCTTATCGCACTGTTATTACATTGACACGCCAAATAATATGTCATTGGTCATCGCATTCGTATAACTTGCACGTAACTGAAGAACACATACAGAAGTTGTTTTAATTAATTTTTTATTTTTAAATTATGTAGTGACTACATTTGAAAAAATTAAAGCCATAAATCTATGGAAGTGTACAAGCAATCAAGGATATATTTAATATTATAATAATTGATATTTTTGAAGTGTTCAATAGGTGCAAAAATGCACATGTGATCTCATAATCAAATACGATTTACCATTAGGATTTACCATTTTTAGAAAACAAAATTCATGTATTGCAAAAAGATGACATAAATGATAATCGATTCCAATGTAAATTAAAAAACAGTGTTTGCAACATCTTTAATATGCATAACTACATATACTATGTATAACTAATTAGACTTAAATCATTCTAATGATTTCAGGTTGAAATACTTTTTGTGGTAAAGGCTATACCAAATTAGATACTCTTTCGTGATCCTTATCACGTACGATATCAAGCGTAAGATAATTTATATAATAATAATTTAATGTAAATTAAATTATTTTAATATCATACTTTAGATCTTAAGAAAATATCCATTAACATAACACTGATATTGAACGTATTAAAAATATTAAATCCACGATAAACGTTCCTTCCAAATTTAAACGAATTAAAAATTTTATGTGCTTGACTAGATTGACCGCGCAGTAGTGACACATGTATGTGAATATGAGTGTATGGAAATATGTGTGTGCGTGGCGCCTCGAAAACAAAGGAATGTAAATTGTTCAGTCAACAGTTTGATATGGAAGAAGGTGAGACGCGTGCAAGTGTGTATCGATGAATATCTTTGAAATCGTTTATCAAATAAATATATAACTATTCTAATATAAATTCTAAGTGTAAATTTAGTGTTCCTATACCATTATTTCGGCAATTAAGATAAAAAATTCTCAACAATAAAAGGGCTAAAGAAATTATAGTAGACTGTCGTAAAGAGCAATGGGAAACTTACAACAATATTGATATTGAGGCAGGACCCCAGACGTAACAACATAGAACAATTATTTAACAACGCGAAGAAACAATATGAGATAATTGATCATCGTAAAAATAAGTGAATCGAGTGAAATTGATGATTGTACACCGCAACTTATCTCTTGTAGGTAACATTTCAACATTATGTGTATCGCGTAGTAAAAGATTCATCGTGGCGCCACGGCCAAAGCTTGGAAAATTTTCGTGGCATTCGACGTGTTAAGAAAGGTGTACGTGACCATCTTGAGTCGACAGTTGTAAAACACGTATGCGTCGTAGTAATACCGAAAACTCTGGTATAAAAAGGAAGTGTTGGTGGCGAGAAGGGTCAACGATCAGTAGTCAATACTTGTAGTTAGAGTTATGACTGAGTTGTGACTAGTGGCAGTTGCGAGTAAGCTGCGAGTAGTTGTGGGTCAATCGTTGCTCATAAGTTGTGGGCTGTTAGTTGTAAGTCGTAAGTTGAGTTGTGAACTATCGATTTAGTTGTCCTTAGTTGTATCACATTACTTATTACATTAAGTTCTAATTAAATAGTTATAATTCTCTATTTCAATCGCAATAAATAAATCTATATAATAAACAAAAATCACTATAATTCTGATTGCTATAGTAATAATTGAATTATTATCTATTTTGATCGAAAATGGCTTGCCTTTTATACCTAAAGTAAAATTTACTTATAGTATTTAACACGTTGACCGACACGACGCCCGTATTCGGGTGTCAGCAAAGTTTCTGGTCAGGCCACGTAACCCATATTAGGGTGTCGCTTATTTGACTACTTGCGAAGGATCGTCGTAGGTATTTGAAAAGATATTCCATAATAATAAATTGTTAATTAATAATTAATTGTAATAATAGTTGAATCGTTATAAAATAAAAACACGAAAATGGTTTATTAAAAAAATTATTTAGAATGTAAAACTTTAAAGCAATTGTATACATAGCTGAGGTTGGTCTGGACAATTTGGACAATAAGTTGTTATTTTCTTGAAATTCTTTTGTGCCTTTGTTCGGTCCATTCGGCGTCTTTTATTCGCATAACATTGTTTGCACGCGCGTCTAATGCTTCTTCCGGAATCATTTATTCGAGCGGCGATATTATGCTGACTCCGTCGAAGACAAGGATTTTTTGTATTTTCAGACAACCAGAATAATTTTGCAACTAATAATCGTCTAAATATTCTAATATTTATATTTTTTCTTGTTACAATTTTGCAAACCGTCAAAGCGTTTACAACAGAAATTCCCAGAAGGAATTGAATGCCAAGCGTTCTGTACCATTTGATTCCTTCTGTAATTGTGGTGGCATAAGAAACCATTTGGTCGGAATAATCTATACCACACTTTCCTTCGTTATATTCAACAACAGCTAGTGGTTTTAATGTTGCGAACAAACGAAACGAAAGATCATTCTTGAGATCACACTTGAGCGATTCGCAGTACTAAAATATCGATGGGAGCACCTAGCAGAGAACGCTTGGTACTGCTGTACGCGTGGTCTGACGGACATTTCTTTGAAAACACGCGTGGCAGTCAACGTGTTAAAGAAGCAAGAGTAACGTTAACATTAAAATTAGGACATTTGAAGCAACAGGAAATTTGTTTAAATTTTCAATCTGTCGATCAAACATATTTGTTTACAGTCTTTATTCGTAGCTATTTTGTTGATATGAGACCGTTTCACGAAAACTATTCGTGCAACCTTCTAAAGATCCAATGGGACGAAGAATAAACACGTGACATAATATACAATGTCTTGAACTTTTAAGGTTACGTAAAAATGATCGTAAAAATAAACTGCAAGCTTTCCGCCTGTATGAAGCATCTAATTTTTTAAATCTCGTATCGTTCCAAACAAATAATGATTTATCTCAGAAGATTTCAGAAATAATTCCAAAAAAGTGAATGTCTTTATAGTGAATATTTTGATTTTATATAGAATAGTATTAGAGTAAAAGGTTCTTCTTTGGAACACATACTTACATCACTAGAACAACCCAGAACAAAAATTTGAAAACTGGAACACGGGCCGACAAACGACATCGATGCAAGAGCAAGATCAGTCTTATATGCGCGTTCCACTTCTCATAGTTTCGTTCTGGGTTGTTCTGGTGTTGTAGGTAAAGAAGAAGTAAGAAAAGAAGATTCTTTTATTATACGGTATTATTATTAAAATGAAGAGAAATGTCCTTAATTTAAGGAATTTGTAATCTAATTAAATAAATTAGCTAAAAGGATTCTTGTTGTATACTTTTAATTATCGTACAATGAATGAACCTATTATTTAACACTAGCACTACCACACCAGTGAAATTGACTGGTTTTACAATTTTATTTTAGAATTCCTACTTCATGTTATATTTTCTTTCCGCAATGATGTAATGACTTTCGCAACGATAACTGAAAGAATAATATAATGAATTTTATTTTTTTTTTTATGTATTTAAACTGAAAATAATTTTCTATTAAGGTTATTTATACCAATACCAGTCAAAATGATTGTTTATGAACCCCAATCGATCGCTAGATGCTAACGCTAGAAATACCACAGCAGTCAAAAGGACTGGTTCTACAATTTTATAAATGTGTCGACTCTCGTTTAGAGATTATGGTCCCAGATGGATCAATAATACCAAAAATCTACTACATAACATGGAATTGCTTCTGTATGGAAGTAATAAATCAATAAATATACAAATATTCTATTATTACGTATCTTTTAAAGACCAACTATCGGTAGTTCTAGTGTTAATCAGCGAACGAACGTATCTTGAACGAATGTTTTCACAAACAACGCCAAATATAAAGATTTTATATTTCCAAATAAAATTCTAATATTTATTTATTCCTATGAATTATCCAATGCTCAGTATTGCTATCATTAAACTAGTTCTACTTCGATGCTATCAAGTATACTTCGCTATTACATTAATTAAATGTTCCGAAATAGTTATACAATTATAATAACAAAAACTTATATGCATTATTTTACGTATTAGGTATTTTGGGAAGGCAGATTTTTAGATAAGATAAATTCAGTATATGTAGTTAGTACGCTATTTTTTAATTCTCAAAATTTTTGTTGTTGTTCCAAGTTGTTCTACATTTGTCCTAGATTGTTCCAAACAAACAATGATTTATCACGAAAAAAGTGATTTTGTACTAGGCCCATTTTTTTGAAAATCGAGCGTTTAAAGGTTCTTTTAGATTGTTTTTGTTGTTGGAAACATTGTTCCCAGTTATAATTCCAATATTACGTTTAGTTTCGGAATTAATCGATGAAATTTGTCGAGTGCATGCAATTGAACGCATGCATATCTAGATACGTTGCCAGTTTCAAACAACCGTAAGTTTTTGCTTCATCAGCTCAATTTTCAGTCGTATTACTGTCCAAATTTACAAAGCTACATTATATCATTTGCTAATATATATTCTTGTTATACTATTTAGAGAAATTGTTCGAGCCTTGAATAATAATACATTATCGAAATGAATAATACGAATCATACGTTGTTGTTTTGTCAACAATAATGGTGTACTTGTTAATACTATTAATAAATAAATGGTAAAGATTGAGATATATATCGTATTATTTTTCAATATGTAAATATAAAACTTATTTAAGTAATTACATACAAAAGGGCACACCTCACCGATTTTCATGATTTTGAGATGTGTTGTCAAGGTCATCATTCTGGACAACTTTTTTTTTTATACATGTTATCGCTACTTGGCTTTAGTTTCCAAGATATTTGCAAAAAGCTTTAATATAATTTATGTTGCGATTACACTTCATTTTGGAGTAGACGCATTTTTATGTGTACAGCCTAAACTTAATAAATAAATAAATAAATAAAAATTAATTAGTCGAGCAAAATATGTTATACTTTACATAAAGTATAAAGTTCAAACCTAATTATCTTGGAAAATGATGCCTCAAACGAAAAAATATTATCTTATATTGTCTATTCTTCTTTCCATGTCAGTGCAAGTACAAATTGCATTACCTGCACACAGATCTTGATTCTTATCATCGTGCTCTCTCCTGCAAAATATTCAGTGAAACTTACAAAATCTTTACAATCAACATCATCTAATTACATCCGTTTACACGATACATTTATCGTTTACACGATAATTACACGATATTCTGTGCAATAAATTTATACTAGGTATCCTTCAGAAATTTACCACAAATTTCTTCAGATCTACATATTTAGATACCATTTTTCACAAATTCAACATGATTTTCTTCAGATCTGCATTATGATTAAATTTTATTATCCAGTGCTCTAAAATCTTCCGTAAACGCGCCAAAACGATCAGTAAATATTATAAACTCAACTTACAACCATTATTACCTAATTTCTGTAATCTCACGAATATCCATTTATGGATATAAATGCATATTTACCAGCAGTTACTATCAACATTACCTTTTGCCAAACAATTGGGAAAGTACCCTCAATTAGAAACTAACAGACGTATCCTTGGGACAATTTTCGATTTTCTTGTCTTTTTAACTCCATCCATTTCCCTAGTAATCACAGTGGTTTCCGATTTTTCTTCCACCCTAAGTGCCACCCTCTTGCTTCCTTACATTGGCCGTGACTAACGCGATTCGAGGTGCGTTGAAAGGGCTCCAGATATTTCCACACAGCACATTCTTGGATTCTCTCTAAAGAAGAAAAGAAAACAAACGTTAAGACCAAATTCCTTTTACTGCGCTTCTTACAATTAATTGAAATGTTCTGACTAGCATTTTTTCATTTTTTAAAATATCTTCAAATCAGGGACTATGCCATTTGTAACCCAAA
Source organism: Bombus sylvicola (assembly GCA_019677175.1). Classification (NCBI taxonomy): domain Eukaryota; kingdom Metazoa; phylum Arthropoda; class Insecta; order Hymenoptera; family Apidae; genus Bombus; species Bombus sylvicola. The sequence goes on from JACSOB010000093.1 coordinate 376,084, forward strand.
TTTACAAAGTTATAGTATAAACGTTAGCATCTTACAATTATTTTAAATTGTGTCGATCAGAAATAATCATTATAATTACTCAAACTTCCTTAGTTACAAATGCCGTCACATAATGATTATCAATAACTAAAAATTACATTACAGTAATGGTTATGGATAACCAAAAACAATGTTTATCGTTAATAATAGTTATCGGTAACCGTAGAGATCATAGAACATTTGTAATAATTATTCGTAATCAGAACACTCGAAAATTAATATTTTTTAATCACTTAATTTTTTTAAAACATCTTTTATAATTTAGTAGGTTTTTTTTTATTGCCAAGGAGAGTTAACAATTTTTTTTAAATAACTTCTCTCGTAAGAATTTTGGGAATAATCGTTATTCTTGCCCACTAGTCGAAATATTTCAAGCTCTTCATACTTTTAACCTTTTAAACAAAGTCGGAAAATCCTATGCAGCTTGTAGGGATCTAGAAACAGCATGATTTATTTACTCTAATTGTTTTTTAGATGTCTTTACCAATTTATAATGTTCTATTAGAAAGTCTCGTAAATTAAATGGTCCTACCTTTAAAAATCGATAGGACATTTTATTGCAATACCACGTACATATGTTGAAAGCACTAATGTCTTAACAAATTTTTCTAGCTTTCACTTCTATTCTTTGTTTTCTCCTTACTGTGTTTGCGTTTACGTATATTTAAAAATACTAATTAAATCATTTTCAGAATTTTGGATCTTAATAGCCGAAATAATGGTATAGGAACACTAAATTTATAGTTAGAATTTATATTTGATAATCGATTTCAGTGATATTCATCGATACACACTTGCACGCGTCTCAGCACTTTCTTCCATAACAGACTGTTAACTCAACAGTTTACATTCCTTTGTTTTCGAGACGCCGCGCACACACATACTTCCACACACTGATATTCACATACACTTATCGCTACTACGCATCTAACCTAGTCTAGCACATAAAATTATACATATCTCAATAATATGATTTCAAGTCGTTTCTAGATAAAAATGCCCTTTTATAAAATTAAAATGTTCTATCTGAAGCATTTAATTAATTAATACATTATTATCTATTTATTTATTATTTATTTCTCATTATCTATTGCTATTATCTATGTATTATCTACGTGTACGCTTAATTACAATGGTAGGTATAGGTATAGGCTGTTACGAAAAGCTGACTAAATTAAATCGAATAAAGAAAAGCAAGAATCACGGGAAGAAAATGTAAAACCTCAGTTTTTTCAGTCTCCAAGTGCCAGATAGAATACTAAGTAACGATAGAAAAGACGGTATAAGCATCGGATGATAGCGTCTGATGTATGGCTCAGACCTATTTGCATATACTGAAACAATGAAGAAACACGCTTCTGTTTTCCAATAAGGCGCATTCCACATCAAGTCGATCATTTTTTGACGTACAAGTTAAACATTTTTTCAGTGAAGTATCATATAATTTAAGTGAATTGCTCATTTTCATGAAAATGGAATTCAGAAACTATTTTTGTAATCGAGTTGCTCCTTTGCAGTTTTAATGTCTATGGTTTAACATATTTAAATGAAATTTTGTTCGCATTAAAAAATCAGTATTTTGTGACGTTGGAAATAATAAACACACGTCTGTCTTTCAATTTTGAAAATTTTACTTCTAACTGATTTTCAAAAATTGTCAAATATTGAGTTCGCCTTAAACGTGTGTAAGTACACGTCTGATAATCGTCTGTTTCAATAGCAAACTGCAGACGCAAGTACATTGCAATCAAAATTTTTTGTTTCTTTTCAAGCGAATGAAACTCTATTAGACTATATTGCGAGTAAATGTGTTTTGTGTTTTTGTGCAGCGTGCAAAGTTTAAAAGGATATATTAATCCCTTCTTGTTATTTATACAATTGATATACAAAATAACACGTTTGAATATTGATTAAAAATTCATTTTTGATTGAAACTAATCTCACCTAACGCTTGGAATGCCCCTTTATATTTAACTCACTTTACTGGTCTTTTTTTGTTGCGAGGTGCTTTGCAATCCGAGCACGCTTTTCCTGGAAAGAGTGCTAGACAAGGCCCTATTGTCTAAAGATGGAATTTCCTCAGCCGTACTGCCGCGCCTTACGCGGTTGCGTCTGAAATCCGCAGTCTGAGTCTTAAATCCGAATTGTATGGGTAACGTTGATCACTTGTCTGCGCCACTCACACAGCAACACCAGCTGATATACGCGTGCGACGCTTCTGTTGATACACATAGCACAGACGACTATGCTAATATCATTGACAGCAATGCCGCTATTTTTTGACAAACGAGTTTTAAGTGTTGCGTCGGGTGTTTAGATACTACGTGACTTTGTAACGATTTCCATAAACAACTGTATAACGTGTACCTTTTTTAGCGTGTATTCACAAAACAGCTTTAGTATAATAATAACTATATAATAATATAATATAATAATAATAATAACATAAACGTGTGATATTGTTTGAAATGCCGCAGATCAATAAAATATTAGTTATAATGAATCCAATCCAATGGCTTTAAAATTCGAGTACTCGCAGAGTATAATTTCTAATATTTAATTACAATATTTGCATTGGTTATTTTATCCAAGTTTTGCCTAAGATTATATTGTTCAAGTCTGGAATTTGATAATTAATAGTGTAAATTTACTCAGTAATTCTGTTGTATATCAAATTTTTTTATCTATTTCGTTTTTCATTACACGATGTCAATGGATCAAACATCTAGATTCGCATCTAATATATTGTTGGAAATTCAATGCTCAAAAGGAAAAATTATTAGCACCTGCGTTTTCCGGAAGGATAGCGGAAGCCCTCCGCGAAGTGCCGCCGAAAGGCGACAGTGTCTTATATATGTGTTCCGCCCTTATTTACGGGAGCGTTAGACGTCTCTCCTTTCATACTACAAAAAATTTTTTTTTTTTTTTTTTTACGTGGAGGAAATCTTCATAGACACCTTACCCACCCTTACGCAGGTGGGCAGAAGGTAGTGCCGGATTCTTACCGGCTAAAACCTCCACGGGCGAGGTAGACCAGTGTTGTGCGAGTTGATCGCTCGGGGCCCCTGTGTGCTTAACACGAAGCACTTTTAACCAAGTACTCCCAGAAAGTACATCCACAGCACATGCAAGGGTGGGGCTTGGCCGCTTGCCTGCCTGTATATTGTAAGAGAAATTTTGGTTTTCCGTCCCTTTTATGCAATGATCTGCCGAGGATTCGAACTCGCGATGCGTCGTCTTGAGCTCTGGGCTTTAACGAGCGTAGCTGGCTGCCTCGCCGAGCTTCTAGCTGATTGGAAAGTATTTGATTCCTAATGTGGCAATGTATATCATAGGAAGTATTCTAATTAGCCTCTTGAGGGAGATGTACATTTTTCATAGCCCTCTCAAAATACAAGGGGTGAAGGTAAATAATTCCCTTAATTAAATCATTATTATTAAGTCTATTATGAAGCTCTTAATATATTTTTGCTGCTATTATATTTCTTGTAGTAAGAGTAGTGTTGAGGGGCAAGGGGAGGATCCTGAGTGCCCTAAAAGTTCGTCAAAAAGTTAATTTAAATAATTGTTATATCACCTTAAAGTCTATTTCTTCTTTTTAAAAAACACATTTTTTTAAACCCGCCAAAATTTTTAATTTCACACTATTTTCTGCCTTCTTTTTAGTTCTGCAGTCTGCTACAAGTAGTATACCAATAACTAATTTTTTCTACGTTAGTTTTACTCATATTGTTAAGAACGGTGTAAATAAAATAATAAGAAGAGCCTATCACAAGGGACGTTCGAACGTGTACGCAAATGAATGGTCAATAGCATGAAAATTCTTAATTAAACTCTTTGCATTAAATACTTTCACGTGACATTTCTTGTCTATGAGAAAAATTTGAATTGATACCAAATAAATAAGGGTTTAGCGTGGATAATGATTCTGATGTAACTATTTTCATTCCTACAACTCATATGTCATTTGTAATTGTTTTTAAAATGATTTTAAAATGTTAATAAAAAGTTGTGTACTTTTTTATTTTATTTTCTGATTCGAATTTCTACAAAATTTGTTAAAGGAATTATCTTTTTTGTCGAAACTGAAAGGTTAAAATATAGCACCTGTTCATTTCTTAAAAATTAATTTACATACAAAATGTTACTCATACATACATGCCTGTATTTATCATATTTCTTAATTATTTTACTATTACGCTATATTACATTTCAATTTTTGTATTAGACATCTTTAAATTAATTGTAAAATGCTATTACTGAAATATTCGTTGCTGTTCTGCAGACATATTCAATTGTAAAACGAATAAAGCAGGACTTGATCTTGTCTAATCTTTTTTTTCTCTATTTCTTTCTACAAATTTAATTTTTTTTTCCATCCAACTGGCGTCTACTGATTTTCAATTAGAATTCAGGTATCTACATACCCTTCTCAGAGCGGTCAAATGTATTGCTTTTGAGTTCCGATTATATTGTGACAGTTTACTTGCCGTGTAAAAAATATCAGGTCTCAGACGGCAAGGCAGTGCACGTGGCAGCAGGGGGTCCAGGGCGCAGACCCAACACCCGGGGGTTCTCCCTACTTCATAAGATAACCACTTGTGTAAGGATGCGGCCGAGTCGTAAGAGCTCCAGTCTTTGAAAGTCACGGCTGGAGTTCGGAAGTAAACTGTCATTAGTGTAAACAAGATGTTAGCAAATAAATTCTCTGTTTTTTTATTTTCACCTTCGATTTCTTTTTTCACTTTACGTGACACCGGCTTCGGCGATCCTCATATGCATCTAAATCTTGTTTTAAATGCATTTAAATTTTCTTACTGGCTATTTTACTGGATCGCAACTTTCTAGGCGGTGTTTCCTTAAAATTTGTTTCTTTGTATAATATTTCCGATAATTATATCACATCCTTATTTTTTTATAATTTTTATATTTAAGGAATTATTTTCTTCCGATTCCGTTAACTCAAAGTGCTATCTCAATTTTGATGCGAGTTCTTCAACTATCTTATCATTTGTTGCTATAAAAAGTCAGCTACGTATATTTCAACGATCGGTTGCTTCTGTCCCTTAATTTATATGCACACGATTCTCCTTCAAATTGTGTTATATAATATCCAATGGTATCCATATGCGCGTTTTTTTAACTCGCATACTTTGTTACCGTCGGTTATAAATCCTAGTGGTTGTTCCATATATGCTATGTCCTTTATATTTCTGTATAGGTATGACGATTTGACGTTAGATTGCTTGATTTTCATTCGATTAATCGGTGTTAGAGCCAGCATAGCCCTTGCTGTGTCCAATCGTTTGACAGGAGCGAATGATTCGCCGTAATTTATTCCGATTTCTAGTTACGTCCTACTGCGAGTAATCTTGCTTTGTACTTTATATTTCCTTCTTACGAATGTTTCTGACTGTACACCCAATTGCTTTCCATCGTTTCTATCTCTTTTTCGTGCTGCACTAATCTCCATTTCGTGTGCTGTCTCATCATGGTGAGACACGATCTCTTATTCTATCGCTACCACATAGTTGTTTGGTAGTAATGTGTCCTGTGTATTAATAACATTCGTTCACTCATTTCGCTTTTCTAATCTTACGAAACGTCTTCTTCTCTTAAGCGCATTTCTCTTTCCATTAGCAACCTGTCATGCTTTTCTCGTGGGACTTTATTAAGCCATCTTAGTTTGCGTCCGCGTTTTATATTTTCTTGAAACTCTTCTGCTTCTGGTTAGTATTTTCTGCTCCCTGTATTACCTTCGTTAATTTGGCTTTCCATATTGTTGAGATTTTATCTCGGAATAGAGAAAGCAAACGTGTGGATGAATGTATTGGGTTGACAACTAAGCGATTGCGGATTTTGTCATTACCACCTTATGACAACATCCGCAACCACTTAGTTGCCAACCCAATATTATAGAATTTCTTTATTCAGAAATGTTAGAAATTAGGATTTCCAATGGTTTCTATTCTATATGATAATTTATTTATAGATGGATTTATTACAATAGACTAAACAGAAAATGGATGATTATTTATTTATTATAATGTAGTACTGTAAATAATTGTGATTAGTTTATTAATGATAAATGGATTAAACAGATGTTAATTAAACAGAAAACAATGGTTATTAAACATGAACTAATTGCAACAAACTTATAATAATTAAAACAACTAGATAATTAATTAACAATTCTTGTCAACGCAAATTCAACTCTCTCTTAACAACGCTAACATCTCGACAACTCAAACCGCACTCTCCGACTTCTCAACTCATACTGCTGTTAATCGTTTATCGTCCCCTAGCAACCCCTTATCTTTCGTCTTAGCCCCACTACGCACATGCTCAGCAACCGCTTGTTTATAATTCGCACCTCAGTAACCGCTTGTTTTCCTCCGCCACAACATCGTCACTAAACACTACTCAGTCTCCATCTTTAGAATAGTCAACACCTTTTTTCCGAGTTTCTACCCTTAAACCAGTCGCGTACTTAGTTTATACCTACGCATCAGTGTAACTAGATTCTATATAAAGTTGTTGGAGTGAACAGTGATTTATACGTGTCAATTCAGTGTATATTCAATTGTGATTATTGAATTCATAATAAAGATTGATAAAAAGAAAACTAATAGTTGTGTTACGGTTCAACCTTGTTATTTTTATATAATCCGAGTTGTGAATTGTGATTTTGCGTGACAAACGTGTGACAGCGACCATACCCAAATCCACGTTATTCCACACTATGAGCACCTGTCAATGAACTGGTACACTTTGATCTTACTTTTGAACGTGGCCCAACACCAAATTTTTCCCATTACGTACGTCACTCAGGATCATCCTCTCCTTGCCCCTCAACTCCTACAAACTCAACATATAAAAACTGGGAGTATTCGACCACGAGACTAGTCTTGGGTACCGTCTTGACCGCGATTTGAACGACTATTTTAATACTTTGTAACTTCGCTACTCCATTGTAATATTGTACTTAATCGCTTTTGTGAATAAAAGCATATAAAAATATAAAAGGATTAAGGATTTAGGATTAAATATAAAAAATTATACGTAACAACCGGCGTTTTGTGAATAAACGCATCGTTTAAGTAAACCAAACACTAGAAAAGATGTAGTTTTGTCCAAAAAAAACCCCCCTTCAACACATATATTCTTCATTATTAACTGCTTCAGTATACCTTTTTCTTATCTCATTTCTTTTACTTACATATATAACATTATTTAGGTCATCTTGTTCTACATTTCTTCTTAATAGCTGTAATCCTATAATGCCTTCGTTAAACTTTATTAAACTGAGCGAGCTGCGTATATCTTAGCACTATCTGCATATCATATATTCGGCATCCTTTACTATCGTCAAAACCTCCAATAAATCTTGTCCTTTTTTATACTAGTTCAAACTTGTTTCTACAATTCTTTGGTATATAATAATACGTTGTACAGATAAATACCTTAACCCTTTGCACTCCTATGTCGAGTGTGACTCGACATCAGTTTTTATCTCAGCAGCTCTTTTGTCGAGTCCCACTCGACGTTCTTTCATGTCCCCCTTTTTTTTGTGAAACGTGCGAAAGAAAACCAAGATTGCATCCTGGAAATTGTTTCAAGATATATCATACATTTAAAAATTACAAAATACAACAATATTGTGAATAAAACTGGTATTTAAGTGAATTTCTTTCTTCCTTTATTTATTTAAATCGTCTTATTTTGTAGTTAAAGTAAATTTCAAATAAAACACTTAAAAGCGTTGGCAGCTGCTGAAATAAAGTTCGCAGCGCAGAAGGTTAACGCGGGTTGCAGTCCGTTTTCTTCCCATGCCACTATCGCTGTTACTGTAGCTCCTTCTATTGGACATATGGATGTTTTTGTAGCGGCGGTTTCCGCCCAGAACCTATTACCTAACGCCCTAGGAAGTCTGTTATCAATTAACATCGCTCTTACCTTATCTAACACGATTCTGTTCATTGCTTTCCGGGTTGTATGGAACAGTCTTTTCGTATCGTATTCCTTTGCTCCTAAGCAATGCTTGAAACTTGATATTTATAAATCTTCTGCCATTGTCAGATTTTATGGGTATTATTCTTTTATTTAACATACACTCATACCTATTCATGTATTCCTTAAATCTACCTATTGCCCCATGTTTGTTTATTAGAAAAATACGCACAAAATATACATATTTACTGTAAGCATTTATCAGCATGTACCGACTATCATTGAGAGATTTTACTGGCATTAGCCTACATAAGGCTACGCGTATAAGATCCAACGTTTAGATATTTTTCCCATTCTACACAACTCATAAATATCTCTAGTTTTTCTACTGAGTAATTGAGACCTCTTACGATCTCTTTCCTTCTCATCTTTTCTCAGTGTTCCTCGCGTACAAGGCCTAGTCTGCGATGCTGTGACATCATATCAACTTTTGCACCTCTAACATTTCCTATGTCTGATCTCACCAGTATATACTCCTTTTCTTATCATTCCTTAACCTGGCTTCCAGTGTATAAACCTCTATTCTCTTCTTTATCAAGTCTTAATTCTTTCTCTGATCCGGTTATCTTTACTGAGTTCCCTGAAAAGGTAACTTCATTGCCAATTTTTGTTAGGTACCTTATCGATAACAAATTGGTACGTAAGCTTGTAAACTGCAGGATTCCTTTGATGTATACATTTCTATGTTCATTCATTACTGGCATACCTACATGTATGGCACTTCTGCCTGTGCTAAGTTCGCTTTGGTCAAGTAGGGTCCAACATTCGTCAAGCATATAGCATTCAGTGACGTGTGTGATGATGTGTCAGAATTCACAATCCATATTTGTTCAGAGTGTCGAGAGTTATTGTCCTTCTTAGTATATATTTTGGAATATACAAACATATGAAAAGCATATCCTTCGTGGGCTTCAATAATCATACTTATTTGCTGCTTGCTATTGATAAATTCTCGCCTAATTCTTGTGCCTTCTCTTCTTTTATTAATTCTATTTTCTAATGTACCATCTCTTTTGTCAGTTCTGTAAAAGCAATCTTTTGCTTTGGTTTATGGAGGAATATGTCTTTTCATATTCTATGTTTTTCATCAGTTGAATTTGCTTCGTAATAGTAATTACTATTGTTAACTTTCATACGATTCTTTTCTTCGTAATAAGGTGCATTATATGTCTTCTAAGATGACATTTTGAGTTCTCTACACTACAGCCATCCTTTTAAATTTTATACGTACGCCCCGGACTACACGGTATGCTATTTCTCGGGTTCTATTACTTTATCCAGAAATGTGCTTCTTTCAGCAGCATTCTCTGCACGGATTATATATTTCATTGCAGTTTCAGGGCTTTCCTTTGTAATATCTTTTAGCTCTAACTCTATATCTGTTATTTGATCTTCAGCTTCCCCCACATAAATATATTTTAAATCGCTCCATATCTTTTTGCGCTCGTCTCACCTGAGCACAGTCCAACCTGTTCGGTTATTATAATAATTTCGAACGCCTCGTTATTTTTCACTTCCCAGATCAGGCAATTATTTTCTTGAGTATTTTGTGCAGGTTTATCATTTTCTATAAGTTCCTTAAAGAGTTTGTGGCTTCTCAAGGTTGCACCTACTTTCAACAGCCATACTCGATACTTTTTATCTATTAATCGCTCTACCTTACTTAATGACATCGCTACACTATCCATCTTTCCGTTTTTCTATTCTTTCTACTCTATTTTATTTGTTCGAAACGAAAGCGGAATTCGTCACATGCTTCACTTTTCTTTCTTGCCTCATGTTTTAATATTTTTGCGGTAACCACATTCAGCCACTATTTGTGGATTCGTGAATTCTCTCTCTCTCTCTCTCCCCCTCTACGAAGCTTACATTTCATCACGATCTGTCTAAGAAGCGTAATTTTTCAGTTCCTTGCATGCAATGAAATGTCGAAATTCTACAGTGGGAGTCTATAGTGTCTATAATGTTAATAGTATCTATAATGTCTATAGTGTCTATAGTGTCTATAGTGTCTATAGTGTCTATAGTGTCTATAGTGGGAGTGGTTCAAGGGATTTACTGTATGCATATGATAACTCTTTAAGATTTCCGAGAATGGTACCCTCTCAGATGTTTAGCAGAAGTGATATGCCAGGCTGTGTTTCAATATTTAGACTAATATTTGTAAAATAATGACGTTTCTATTTCCCTTGCAAAAATTAAGAAAGTATATGTGGAGGCCTATTTATAACAATGGTAATATGGTAAAACAGAAAGTACTGATGGTATTTTGATTATAATTTTTGTTATCTTTAAGATGTTATCGCTTTGAACTGAAATAAATATAATTTAAACCGATTCAAATATCGTGTGTTCTGCTCATTAAAATATAAGGGTAAACAAAACGTCAAATTCGCTTACTATGTTAATGCTGATCTAACTCACGTAAACCGCACCCATCTACTTTGCGTCGCGCCGCACCTACATCGAATATAACGCTGAGAGTTACTGTTATTCGCTAATCACATATGTACATCACGAGGTCATTGGAAATTTTCACAGTTCACGTCACGAATCTGTGGTGTGTTCGATCGAACAGTATGTTTGGGCGTTCGCGCATAAGATTTCAAAGATAAAAGTTTTGTAGTACCGTGTTACGTAAAATGTCAATGCAGTTCCAAAGCGTTTAGATAATTATCGTTAATAGGTAGTGATTATTCAAACAAAATTGTCCTTTTTATTATCTCCGCGATACTTTATTCAATTTTTATATTTATCAATATTTCATTTAATTTTTATATCTTCGCCCTATAAATTATCCTTCTTTTAGACAAATCTAATGCTATATTTTACGTAATGTATATCAAGTACTAACGAAATTTTATTAAAATTTATCTAGGATACATACTTGCACACTCATAGATGACATTTTATTTTTATTTTAACCTTTATGTGAGGTTTACACTGAATATGCTTATGTCTGATACAGTTTCATTAAAAAATTTAACAATTTTCTTTTAATAACTAAACATTACAATTTTGTGTATTATACATAATACACAAAATGAATTGAAAGAAAATTACTAAAATAGTTATGTCGCTCAATTTTTCTTTTTCTTATTTGTTACATAAAGTCGCACTACAGATTCATTTGTTTAGAAAATTTCAGTAATTGTAATGTTTTAAGTTATATTTTATTATGTGGAATTAATATTAAAGTTTGATTTAGTAGCAGAAAATTTGCTGTAGTGTAAGATGAGATAGTCCAGAGTAATATTTTTCTCTCTTTATTTTTTGATATTATTGTTGAGAATTTTAGATCTTAATTGCCGAAATAATGATATAAAAGCACTAAATTTACACTTGGAATTTATATTAGAATAGTTATATACTTATTTGATAAACGATTTCAAAGATATTCATCGATACACACTTGCACGCGTCTCACCTTCTTCCATACCAGACTGTTAATCGACTGAACAGTTTACATTTCTTTGTTTTCGAGACGCCGCGACAAACATACTTCCATACATTCATATTCACGTACATGTATCATTACTATGCAGCTAATCTAGTCCAGCACATAAAATTATACATATCTCAATAATTATAATACTTTTGCATAAACTACATTTTTAGTTCTGTTACTGGTAGAAATTGATATGTATTAATTTTCTGAGTTTTTAGGGTCTGCATATACAGGGTGGTTGGTAACTGGTGGTACAAGCGGAAAGGAGAGTGATTCTACGCGAAAAAAGAAGTCGAAAATATGGAATAAAATTTTTTCGTTTGAGGCTTTGTTTTCGAGAAAATCGACTTTGAATTTTGGCTCGGTACGCGTGCACTTTATCACGTCTCGTTATAACGGATCTCACTGTAGATCGTTGTCTCGATGGAAAAATTTAAAAAAAAAAGAAGAAAAAAAAAAAAAACATTTTTATTCTATATTTTCAACTGCTTTTTCGCGTAGAATCACCCTCTTTCCGCTTGTACCACCAGTTACTAACCACCCTGTATATATAATATAATATAATTATATATATATTTATGTAATGGTGTAATATTTTGGAAATCAGACGATCGATTCGTAAAAACTCAAGAATCGATTTTCTAAGTCTTTTTCCGTGTCTCCTTAAAACTCTTCGCTTCTAATCTCTCTTCTCTTTCCCTTTCTAACTTTTAAACTTGCTTTTCTTCTTCTTTGTTCAATCTTCGCTTCTTGAAATCCTGTTCTATTCTCTCTGCTAAGTCCCTGTCCTTGTCTATTTATATTGTTCGACCGACTCCCAATAAACACAGGGAAAGTCAAACCGTCGGTTGATGTTTTATATTCTATCGAATTTACATATATATATGTCGGGTTAACATTAGAATTTAAGGCGCATAACGACTTTTCGTTTGAATTAGCCATCGTTTTACGAAACCGAGATTATATTTACGCGTATATACAAGATTTTACAAAATATTATGAATATTGAGTTTAATGAAAAATAAGATTAACAAACGATAAGTTTAATTAATGATTAGATTAAAGAATAATAAGTGTAACGAATAATAAGAGTAACTAATAATAATTAACGCTATTTAACAATGTCCCTGGGTTCTAACGAATCCACGGTCAACGGGATAACTATTTACTATGCTTAGAATAATTTCAAACACAAAAAAATACGACTGCTGAGACACTCGGTAAATTGCTCGATGTAACACTTTCCAAGGCGATCACACGAATGAATATCTGATGAAAATCTTTCTCGCTGTACGACCGCATTTGTTTGTTATATGCTCGCTGGAAGCATCGAGAAAGATCCAAACGCCGTTGCTAGGCAATTTCTGTCTGGAGTTTGATTCCTAATACAACGTGTGTCCCATTATTTCGACATCTTCAAAGTACAATTCTATGTGATTTCTAGTGAGAACTATACAACCGATCCACGCCTTCGTCTGGCAAAACGTTTATCCCGTGACCGTGGCTACTTTCGGCGACCAGTTGTCACCTCGAACCCACTTTCGCTATCACAAATATCGAAGAGTTACAATCAGATTGAATGACAACAATTGTTTAATTACAGCTATGATAAAGTCTAGGCTAAAGCATTAGAAGACTTTCCCAACAGTGCAAGGGGAAGGCTCCGGTTTTCCTTTCATCTCCGACATATATATATATACCAATGAGAGAATCATACATTTATTGCATATTTTATGCATTTTACCTATTTGAATACCATTCACGTGAAATAATTGTTGATACTTTGATCGTAACGGTTGAATGCTAATCTACTGTTACTGCGTAGTGGCGCAGTATTTCTTAATTGCGCAGTCTATTTGTATTAGGACTAATTGTAGTAGGACGTTCTCGTTGTTCGTTAATTCTTTGAGTACTTAAATTTAGCGCTGATTTTTCTATTTCGAGTCTGAAAAGTTCGAACTCTATCGTCGGGAAATCGCTTAAAGTGTCTATCGCTAGTTTCTCGAGCCGAGGCTACTATCTATCTATCGTCTTTTCGTAAACAATTTTCCCCTTTTCCTTCAGCTTCATTAAACTTGAGAATACTCCGTTACCTTGTCTTAGTGCCGGGTCCGCACTTGTCAGTGGTCAGAGAGCGATTCCCGTTTTAAATATTCACGGTCGTTAGCGAAACTATTGCACGATCTGGTAATCGCTATAACTCGAGACATCTCGAAAGTATCTTCAGTACGACGCAAAGCAACTTCACAGCGTCGTAACCACGTGGCAACATTGCCTCTCCCCCCTCTCTCTTCAATGTGCAACCGTTTCGACTGCGCCAACTGAATGTTTCGTGCTTACTCCCCACAATTAGTTTCGTGATTTAAGACTCGCTATTATTTATTATAAAAATCAACATAGTAAATAGTATTCGAGAGATATTTCTAGGAAGTGACTATCAACTGACAGTCAAGCGAAACGCACCCATGCAATAGAGGCCTGCTTGGCCATATCTTATATTCATTGCCCGGTTTCCTGAGAAGTAAGCGTAATAAAATGTACCAGATATAGATCTTGCAGAAAATGTACTTTTCAATGTGAAAGAATTATTATCAAATCATTCAAGTAGCTTTTCAGATTACCTCGGACACAAGCACATACATACCTATGCACAGACCTTCTCTGTTTTTATAAATATTATAAATATTATTTATCGGTACATTATATGAAAGATTCACAAGAAAAGGAAGAATGTCAATTTCAACGACTTTTGAGTTCAACGTTAATTCTTTCGTATGCCTTGCGTGTTTGCTTTATCGCTGGTTATGTCGTATTAATTTGAATAAAAATTTTTTGAATTTTAAGATAGTTACAAGAAATTGAGGTGTAGAGCGCACTCTTCATTTTTACATGTTATTGGGTTATATGTGTGTATGCCAGCAAACTTCATTACAAGAACGAACAAGAACGCTGCCGCCCATTTATCGTTCAATTTGAGGATCGCAGTGCGCCCCGTTGTTTACGCTGACCTATTTTCCTTCGTGTAAGAAGATTTATTCGCACAGGGGGGTATTTCGGTTCATTTTTAATTGCCAGTAATTAAAAAACGAAGCCGAAAATGCATTTTTTTTATTCTTGATGTCCATCTTATTTTAGCCTCAAGAAAACACCTTAAATATTTTAATGTCTGTAGCCGAACATTCCGTATACTGAAAAATAAATTTTTATTTTCTGAGAAATGCTAATTTATGTCATTTCTCTCTTTCTCCGTGGAGTTCTTATATTATAATCGTTAAATAATAACATATTCAAATTTTCTGTATTTTAGTTTTCATATTGCGTTTGGATTATATATGATTTAAATTGAATTATTTGTTACGGATGCAAAACATCCGGTTTCCACCTGCATTCTTCTAATTGCTCGAACCCCCGTTTCCTAACGTATTATTAGTAGTAATTACATCTATTTGTAATTACGTTAGTAATTATATTGATATAATTCTGTTTTTATTATTAGAAGATAATATAATTACGAAATAATCACGTGTCAACGTTGTATCTTTTTGTTTTTGCGTTATGAATATTATATTAGATATAGAATTGACATTATATAATAGTATACTTATAGAATATTGTAATTAATTAAGCTGCTTGAAATACTTTTATTGCACAAATAAGTTTGTTCTAATATAATATAATATAAACTTACACATATCAACATAGCAATTACATGATTATAATTATCATATGTATGTAGCGATAAAAACGAATATTTGGAAAGGAATTATTTAATATTTAAATTTTATTCATTTACTTTTACCATATATTTAGTGATATAAAGTATTTTTGAACAGGAAGTATTTAATAATTACATTTTAGTTATTTATTTTCTACTAGATACGACTACGACATATTAATAAGAAAGAGTTTCGATTTAACCTTCCGAAGATTTATTAATTGCAGCGTTTCCGAGCATGCGTTACATATAAAACTTTGCATCAAGTTTCATAAAACGGAACAGTTAATTCATAGTAAATCAACCAGACGTAAGTTACAAAGTTGCATGTTTAAGCAATTTAAAACTTATTGGCAAAAGTTTCGACCGGCCTTTTCAATAAAGATAAAGCCTGCACTTAGTGTTTTCGATACATAGAACTTGGCTTAAAATATTTGCCTTATTTACGAAGTTTTATCTCGTTTCGAGCAAGCGTGATTCTCGATGGAGTTTAGAAATAGTGGCAAAACGCCAGAAGACAATGTTGGTAGATGGACGTTTAAAGTAACTTTAGCTCCGAAGCAGTTCAGTGCCGAAAAGCAAACTCGTTTTCCCGAGTTAATAAAGAAAATTTATTATAATTTTGTCAAACATATTTTTAATGTTCTTTCGTAGAAATTATAATATTCTTAGCCTTATGGAAGGTGATTACTGTTTTAAGAAATAATATTTTCTTTGAAAATAAGGACACATGGAATATTTTTATTTATTTTCTTCTAGCGGCTTTTTACTACAATAAAAAATATTGTTCTCCGTTAAGGAACGATAATTTCAACTAAAATCATTGTACGTAATGGATTAAAAACGTAAAGCTTTATGAAGCGCAGAAAATTGTTAAAATTCTTTACAATTGCCAAGGTGTATCTCTTTCGAGTCCTAAATATTAGGTTGTCCGGAAAGTTTCTTTCGTTTCATAAGGTGATAATAGATGAACAACAATTTCTGTTTTATATTATTTTATTGAATTAGGTATGATCCATTTAGTTCTATTTCTATTATTATGTTCGTGCATAATTCAATAAACTAATATAAAACAAAAAACATTGTGCGTCTATTATTTCCTTATAAAACGAAAGAAACATTTCGGACAAGCTAATAGTCCCATATTAAACAAGTTAGAATGCTTTCAGAACACTTCTCTTTATATAATTACGTAGAAAATCATTTCCTACTTTATCTTACTATGCAAATTCCTGCTATTTAAACCTATCGACGTTATACCATTTCGCGTACGCTCGTTGATAGCCTATTATAAACACATGTCATATGAATAACTAAAGTTAAACGTAAAAGTGTTTGTGAAAATGATGCATTGTAAGACGTTTATAGTTTACGAATATTACATAGGCTCGTGCCCAGAAATTTGATGATTTTACTCCGAAATATCGATAAGTGTGCTTTACAAATCCGCTGCAATCGATTTCTTAAATTTAACGTCACCTTCGCCATCTTTACCACAGAAGGTAAAGGGATATAAACCAAACTATTTTTCATAACCTTTCTCAATTTATTTAAAGTAAATATAGAGTAGAAAATGTTGTTTAAATAAATGTAGATTTACATATTAGAGTAGAATTCAGTTACAGGCATGATCGTGTCGCAGATTCCAGATACAACGCAGACTGCACGACGAAGCCTAACAAATCGATTGATGTGCCTTGCCTGAAACATTTTCTGTCGCTAAGAGCCTTATCCCCACCACGGGTATTTCCATACATGTATATACGATCGTACTGTGGAGTTTAAGAGAAAGGATAGTTTATATAATGTCATTTCAGTAATTTTTTTTAATTTGTACTTTGCAATTTGTCCAGCTGGGCATTTGTTCAATTTTTCTAGCTTTATTGCTAAATAATATGTGGATGGCTACGCCCATCTGAATACCATCTTCCAGTTTGTCTATTTTATTTCTTTAGTGAGGTCACTGAGGTGTTTTCTCTTTAGTCTTCTTTTTACCAGCTCTTTCCTTGTATTTCTTTGCGTACCTGCCGATAATTTCAGTAATGATGGCACGATGAACCGAATGTTATCGTGCATTTGTATCAGAAACGTTTTGTAGAAATAGTGAATCAGTTATTAGAACAAAATAATTATTTATTTATTTTATTTTATTTATTATTACTTAGTCCGTGCCTTTTGGTTTTGGACGAGCTTTCGGTTTTACATCTCGTTTACCTATTACGCTTTTACATTCTATCAGTCTTACGGCGTTATCACCCTTATATCTATCTAATATCTCTTTTCTTATATATCTACCTCCCCTCTTATCCACTCTATTATATTGCACTCCATTATATAATCTGTCTCTAAAACTATTGCAACTTTGCGCTTTTGCCTCCTTGCTGTGCTTCCTTATTGTCGTTCCTCCCCGTCTTGTATCGCCCTTCTCTTCTCCATTATTGTTTTCAATTCTATTAGTCCTTCTCCAGCCTCGTTTAGTATTTTTTCTGTGTCCTTTGGTCCTCCCGTTATTTCGCATTCTTCTATTCCGTGTCTCAGGTCTTCTTCTTTCCTTTTACGTAGCCTGCATCTCTTTTCTCCCTCTTGTTTCCAGTATTCCCTTACTTTGGTCTCGTTTCCACATCTGAATCCTGCTAATATTTTTCTGTCCTTCCACTTCATCCTCCCTTCTAAGTATTGTGGTAACTCTTCTGTGGCGATTTTTCTATATTGTTGAACAAAGTAATTATTTCGCATACATTTTTAAATTCCGCGCCACGACACTGTTCATTGCCGTAACTCCATCAAGTTACAGGTTCGGAATTTTTGGCACAGTGCTTCTGTATTAAACGCGAAGCTACTCGCTGTTGCTCGTGCAATACGAATTGCAGAGGACATTGAAACTGTGAGAATAGCAATGCAACAAGATCAACGCTGTTCAATCAGGAGACACGCAAGCGCTTTATTTTCAAGTCGAAGTCTTCGTAGTTGTCGTCCAGCAGCTAAATTTTTCTCAAGAGTTACTTGAAATTTTGACTGTAAATAGTGCGCTGAACTTTCTGCTTATGTCAGACCAGACTCACTTTGTATTATCTGGTTGTGTCAATAAATAAAATTTTCCTGAAAATCTTCACGAAGTTCAGGTTTTCACACCCAGAAAATTACCGTATGATATGGAGCAGCATCGTTTAGTATCGTTGCCTCTTTTTTGAGGACAGGCTATGCTGTTACGGTGACATAAAACCGCTATGTGAAAATTCTGTGTAATTCTTTGGAACCACAATTGCATCCACTTGAACACTGTATGGTCTCATTAGGGTACTAGGTCGTCCGAAAAGTTCCCTTCGTTTTATAAGGAAATAATGGATGCACAGCATTTTCCGTTTTATATTATTTTATCGAATTACGTATGATCCACTTTGTTCCAGCAAAATAAAGATCACAACGTTCGACAGATTAGGATTCATATTTATATAAAGATGCGTCGTTGTAAAAGACGTGTCTGTAAAAGAAAGACACTTTTCGGACAACCTAATACAACTTTGCACATCACAATGGCAGTGTGTTGAATGTTTGTGCGTGGAATGTTTTCTGGACATTCGATTTCATGGTACGACGATGTTTCTTATTTCTCTTGATCGGCAAATTTAATTTATTGCGATTGATAGTGATAGTTGCCTCAAAAACCAAAAAACAAAGAGTGTGATCCTCCATTTGCCAATATTTAGGAATTGAAAGAAAAGATAAAATTGCAGCATTCCATAACGAAATGATTCAAAAGGTAATAGGACATCTTTGGAATCAACTAGAATAATATTCGAGAGAGTCTTTTTCAAAAAATAAAGAGGCATCTTTGTACTAACATAAAAGCTTAATAAGAAATTGAAATCTTAAAATTCTATTTCATTTGAAAAATCGTTCAGATTCCTGTGCCCTGCCATGTATAATCTGTGTAGTAAATATGTTCCTAACTTGCAATTTAAATTATCTAAAAAATAAATACTCTAAACTATCAAAGAAACAGTTTTGTTTATTTTGTTATATTTGTTTCAAACAACTAAGTTTAAAACATTTAAAAAACTAACGAAATAAATAGAAAATATGTTATATATAAATTATTAGAAAGAGATTATATCATAATAATTTTCAAACCTTGTTCCATTATATTCAATGGCTTAAAAATTATACGGAAATGCCACTAAATTCTTCCATTCAATGTGCATTTTCACTGAGACTGTTGAGAAATTGTAATAAATATTCAATAATTATATGGACTAAAATAATAAATTCACACATGCTTCTTAAAATAAATAATTAAAAATTTGATTCAGTAGAAGATACAGGCACGGAGTTTTGTCATTAATAAAATTTATTTAAATAATAATAAAAAATTATAGTACTTGTACGACTAATTAATCTGTTAAATTTGTATATATTTGCAGATTGCATATAACGTGAACATACATACAAAATATTTAGATCTATTTATTCATAGAATTTTTTCATAAATAAATAATTATACTTACGCACACGAGGGACATTGCAAAAGCTCCGGAACCTCTTTAAAGAATGTAAGATGTTTCGTTTAAAAAGTTGTCTAAATCTTTCAAATCTAATACAGATAAACGATATAAAAGTATTTATTTAATATTTTTTCTTTCATATTTTTAATGAATTTAAACAACTGACGTTAAGTAGTGATTCGATTCTTAAAATATTTAACCACTGCTGATCCCGCGGAAATTGAAAACTTATAAAATCTTATAGCTTACAAATCCATAAAGACTCGACGTATAAAAGTGAGGGCAATACCATATTATCACAATCTTTAGAAACAGAGAATCGAATACTATGGTCAGATGGTAACGAAGAAGCAGTGTTATTGTTGATAACAGGTGTAGGTATGATGAAAGCTGGAAAACACTTGAGATATTTTATCCAAACATGGTGCATCTAACGTGTATAATTGATGAATTTGTGACGGATGAAAAGATGAGTTTTTGCGTTTACGTTTCGTCCCGGGACTACCGGTGGACTCGTCAGTAAGGCTATGCCCGGTAGTCCCTGCCTTAGACGTAGAGGGAGTCTCGCTAGGTGCGGTGGTATTTGTATAAATCGCCTGTATATTCGACCGCTAGCGAGACAGACAGACGGACTCGTTGTCGTCATAGCCCTCTAGTGTTGGCGGTCGGTACCAGCGGATCGCCCGGGAGGTGTTGCGCCGCGTTGATGCCTTCGACCGGTCGGCGTCCTGTTGATACCGATCGCCACACAGCCTCCCCCTAGCGCTATAGCGTGACCCCAACGCTATATAGCGCGATACAAGTTAGAGGGAATGGCTCGTCGTCGATGATGGAAGGCTGATGTCGTGGGGACGAGGTGGTTGGTTCGTTCTGACTCCTAACGTGCTGCTGGAGGTGATGCCCATGAACTGTTTGCGATGGCTACATCACTTCCTGGCTTGGTCGTCGTCTCGTATCCGCTCACCTGCTTGGCGTGTTCGTCGTCGGTGGTTGGCTCCTTCTCTGGCTCCTTCTGCTGAATGTGCATGTTCTTTGTCGGTGGTCACCAATGTGGCGGATGAAAAGATGAGTTTTTGCGTTTACGTTTCGTCCCGGGACTACCGGTGGACTCGTCAGTAAGGCTATGCCCGGTAGTCCCTGCCTTAGACGTAGAGGGAGTCTCGCTAGGTGCGGTATTTGTATAAATCGCCTGTATATTCGACCGCTAGCGAGACAGACAGACGGACTCGTTGTCGTCATAGCCCTCTAGTGTTGGCGGTCGGTACCAGCGGATCGCCCGGGAGGTGTTGCGCCGCGTTGATGCCTTCGACCGGTCGGCGTCCTGTTGATACCGATCGCCACACAGCCTCCCCCTAGCGCTATAGCGTGACCCCAACGCTATATAGCGCGATACAAGTTAGAGGGAATGGCTCGTCGTCGATGATGGAAGGCTGATGTCGTGGGGACGAGGTGGTTGGTTCGTTCTGACTCCTAACGTGCTGCTGGAGGTGATGCCCATGAACTGTTTGCGATGGCTACATCACTTCCTGGCTTGGTCGTCGTCTCGTATCCGCTCACCTGCTTGGCGTGTTCGTCGTCGGTGGTTGGCTCCTTCTCTGGCTCCTTCTGCTGAATGTGCATGTTCTTTGTCGGTGGTCACCAATGTGGCGGATGAAAAGATGAGTTTTTGCGTTTACGTTTCGTCCCGGGACTACCGGTGGACTCGTCAGTAAGGCTATGCCCGGTAGTCCCTGCCTTAGACGTAGAGGGAGTCTCGCTAGGTGCGGTGGTATTTGTATAAATCGCCTGTATATTCGACCGCTAGCGAGACAGACAGACGGACTCGTTGTCGTCATAGCCCTCTAGTGTTGGCGGTCGGTACCAGCGGATCGCCCGGGAGGTGTTGCGCCGCGTTGATGCCTTCGACCGGTCGGCGTCCTGTTGATACCGATCGCCACAAATTATATAGAGGCGCAGTAGTAGTTATTTGCACATTTCGACATATTTTATTGACATAAACATCCGCAGTCTGTCTGTGAGCAGCAAATTCAAATCAAACTGTAGGTACTTGTAAGAAATTGATCAATTAACTGATACATTAGAAAACAGCAATGAAGTCATTGTTATTTATGAGGTTATTCTATCCACGTTGTTCTGCTTCGTGCTGTTTAAATTGTTTATACAATCGACAGTATTTTACTGCTCGATTATAAAAAATGAAAAATCAGATAAATATAACAAGTACCAAACTGCTCCTATATATATATATATATGTCGGGTTAACATTAGAATTTAAGGCGCATAACGACTCTTCGTTTGAATTAGCCATCGTTATACGAAAACCGAGATTATTTTTGACGCGTATATACAAGATTTTACAAAATGTTATGAATATTGAGTTTAATGAAAAATAAGATTAACAAACGATAAGTTTAATTAATGATTAGATTAAAGAATAATAAGTTTAACGAATAATAAGAGTAACTAATAATATGTTTTACGAATAATGAATTTAATTAACGCTATTTAACAATGTCCCTGGGTTCTAACGAATCCACGGCCAACGGGATAACTATTTACTAAGCTTAGAATAATTTCAAACACAAAAAATACAATTGTTGAGACACTCGGTAAATTGCTCGATGTAACACTTTCCAAGGCGATCACACGAATGAATATCTGATCAAAATCTTTTCTCGCTGTACGACTGCATTTGTTTGTTATATGCTCGCTGGAAGCATCGAGAAGGTTCCAATCGCCGTTGCTAGGCAGTTTCTGCCAAAGGTTTGTTGTATACTCTTTGGAAGCATCGAGAAAGATCCAAACGCCGTTGCTAGGCAATTTCTGTCTGGAGTTTGATTCCTAATACAACGTGTGTCCCATTATTTCGACATCTTCAAAGTACAATTCTATGTGATTTCTAGTGAGAACTATACAACCGATCCACGCCTTCGTCAGGCAAAACGTTTATCCCGTGACCGTGGCTACGTTCGGCGACCAGTTGTCACCTCGAACCCACTTTCGCTATCGCAAATATCGAAGAATTACAATCAGATTGAATGACAACAATTGTTTAATTACAGCTATGATAAAGTCTAGGCTAAAGCATTAGAAGACTTTCCCAACAGTGCATGGGGAAGGCTCCGGTTTTCCTTTCATCTCCGACATATACATATATATATTGATGAACTTACTTATAGTATATATATATATATTTATATTACGTATACGTATTACGTATAGTATATATATATACTATATATAGTAT